>CM068386.1:59024992-59624992 GCA_034770075.1 Aralia elata | reverse complement strand
GTTAACAGATATCATTCCTTATATAGCAGCAGCTAGGTCATTACAGGAAAGCCAGGTGGCTGGGAACCGGGGCTCACGTTGCGGCGTGGGCCATGCGCCTTGCATTGGCGCTGCGGCGTGAGCTCCGTGTTCTAGCCAAGGAAGGCTCGCTGCAGCGCCAAAGCATGAAGGATTGGCTCCGCTGCAGCGCGAGCTCCGTGCACATGGAAGGGGCGGCTCGCTGCAGTGCCATACCATGAAGGAATGGTGTCGCTGCAGCGCGAACTCCGTGTATTGGCCAAGGGCCGTTCGCTGCAGCGTGACTCCTAGACTTGGTCTTGGTGCTGCGGCGCGGGCCTCGTGTCTTTATCCATCCAGGGGTCATTTTCCCCTTATAGCATCAAATGAACACACCTCTCACCTGAACAGCAATAAAGCAAAAGATAGCAGATAAAACATAAATTTGCGCTAAAAGATAATATAATCAAGCAATTTCTTAAGTGATTAAGAACCCAATTCGCAGGTATGAATCCTGCTCATCAAATACCCCCCAAACTTAAGCATTTGCTTGTCCCTAAGCAAACAAAAATATTTAAATAAAATTAAAACTCCAGCCTCAAGCTTAGGCTGAGAGTGATCTAAACTACTATATACCTGCATTGTGGCCTCAAGGGTCAGAATTACAATTTCAAGGTAGAAACTAACTCATTAATAAAATCTAGCTCAAAACTCTAGCATAGACTGCTACTGATCCAAATCTCTGTGTGTGTGAATACCAACTGTTATAACCGTTACATCTCAAACACAAACAAAATTGCAAAGATGAAATTGTTGATTCAATCACTCATGTTACATCAAGCATTCAGAACAAGACATTAAGTGCAAGAATAGACCAACAGGCATTAAAATGTGAGCAACAAATCTCAGTGAGACTTGTGCAGAAGTTTAATTACATTAGGCTATGCAGAGTTACTCCTGTAACGAGCTTTAGAACAATGACTCCCAAGCTTGAAGGCTTTAGGGCATTAGGTGTAAAACACCCCCAAGAATTTACTAACTCGAGTAACAAAGGCCACGTAATTAGACTTGAGTCAAACTAAAGTTTATTTATTGCCAACGCATTAACCTAATCTCAAGAATGACCGTGCAGTGCCTAAATACCTTTGGCTCTTCAAAGTTACCCGTGTAACGAGTGTTTGATCAAGGACTCCCAAGTCAGGTGACTTTAGGGCAATGGGTGTGAAAACACCCAAAAGGATCTACTAACTCAAGTAACAAAGGCCACGTATATAGGCGTGGTCAACTGGGGATTTTTTTTTTTTAAATATGCCAACGAATCTGTCTGCTTCTTATAATCATTGATTCACATACGAAAGAACGAGATAATCGCAACAATTTCCTTAGCAAAAACCACTTAGGCTCGGTTGAAATGAAAACAGTTCTAACATTTGGTATATGCGCGATAGAATAGATAGGATCAACAGTAGTGCTAACTAAACAAAATGATCTAAGACTCTATCTTTAGATGTTTAACAACATTGACAAAGCAATACCTCAATCATATCACTGGCCACAATCAAAAATTTCTTTTCATTTACCCCAAGCTAACTATAACACAGAATAGGGTAATGAAAACCTGTGAAAGTCCCAAAAGATGGGTAAAAATCAAAACTGGAAGAACACCATAGGCTACTCATGCAGATAAAACCAGAAATAGGCATCCATAGATAATAACTAATAAAGCATCCATAAGTTCTAAATAAACCAAACTATGCAGTTCCTACATTAAAATATCCAAAATAAACCATCCTAACTACCGCAGTTCAAACATGCCATAACTGATAAATAAATAAATAACTAAATAGAAATCAGCTAAAAACTCCCCCAAACTTGAACTAGCCAATGCCCTCAATGGCTGGGATGTGCTGGTGGTGCTGGTGCTGCTGATGGTACATCCTCTGCAGTTTCGCCTTCAGCATCACCCTCATCCCCCTCCTCGTCCTCGGCCTGATCGCCCTCTGGCGGAGATGGAGGCGGGTACGGTGGAAAGACAGGAGGCTCAGGAAACTGGTACGGCATGGAGTCCACGTCATCACCTCCTGAGGCTGCATAGATGCTGGCCACTGTGTTGGCAAACTCCGCATGATATTGTGCAAATATGTTCTGCCTCTAGGCAATAGTATCCTGTCTGCGGCTGAACGAGCCCATCCTGCTGTTGATTGTGTCTATCTTTTGATGCATAAGGTCCATTGAAGCCATCAGCGCAGCAAGTGGACCAGCAGAGGTGGGGCCAAGATCTGGAGTCTGGGTAGAAGTCTCACCCTCTATAGTAAGGGGCTGATCAGGACCTGGCAGGTATCCCTCGCCATACTCATGAGAAATGCCCCCGGGCCAAACAGTAAGCCTCTGAATGACATGGTGATCGATGACTGACATGGGTGCCTGAGTTGGGTCATCTGGTCCCCACTGAACTTTGGCCCGCTTGTAGAGACGGGTGATGAGAGAAGGGTGTGGAAGGCCTGAACCAATGTTACTCTTTATGGCCTTTCTAATGGACTCCTGAATGATCACCCCAATGTCGACGTCCAGCCCAGTGATGATGGCAAATAGAAGCACAGCCCGCTCACGGGTGACATCGCTGAGGTGACGAGTGGGCATGATGTTGGAGCAGATGAAAGCATACCAGGCCTTCCCATAGCGGCTGAGGGCTGGCTGCGGGAAACTGGTCTTCTCCCCCTGAAACTCATTCACCTTCCAAGCTGTGTCGGGCTGACAGAGCCGCGTAATGATTTCATCCTGGTTGTAACTGCGGTAGCCCCGCTCCTGGAAATCCTTGCCTCCAAAGTTGGGCATGTCAAACACAGCATTAATGGTCTTGCTGTCAAACTTCACCAATTTGCCCCTAACAATGACCTCGGTTGGTCCCTCAGCACTGGCATTGGCATAAAATTCTCGAACTACTGAAATAACTGCAGATTCGGGTGGTTTAGTGAAATGGATCCACTTCCTTTTCATAATCATGTCAGCTAATTTTCCATCCTTATTGAGGTCCGGCCTAAATCCACGCTCAAGTAGAAGGTTTCGCTTAGCAAAAGATTTATTGTAACGATTCCATGCCTCAACACTTACAAATTTTGATTGGTCCCATTGTGGAGCCGATGAGGATGAAGAACCTCCTATGCTAAGGCGTTGACGCTTAGGTGCCATGGCAAAATTCAAGCAACAACTTAACCCAAGTGAAAAGAAATGCCCAACCAACAGAAACCACAAGTATCCGAAGCAAGGTAGTTACAAGTCACAATGCAAGCTAAAATCAGTGCCAAAGCAGAACTAAATCAATGGTAGGCTATTCAAGTTCCAAATTAAACCCAAAACTGAACCAAGATGTAACTCAGGCAATTTATCAAACACTAGGCATGTGTTTCATAAAACTAACTCAAAACAACCAAAGCCATAAATCAAAACTCCACCAACTTGTTGGTTACAGTAGATAGAAGCAGCCCAAGATGAAATCCAACACAAGCACGACAATAATCACCCAAGCTCAAACCCCCACAAAGAATGAAATCAAACCCCACAATTTCACACGGAAATTTAAAACTTACTTGGTGAAAATTGGAGAAGATTGCAAGGTGTGATGTGAAGAACTCAAAAATCAAACCAACATTAATGCTTTGTGCGATGAGGCCAAGTATCCGGTAGCGACAATGCTTGGAACGAATTGAGTTGAGAGAGAGAGGTATGCTATGGCTAGGGCTTAGTGTCGGCAGTTATGGCTGGGATGGGCTGCAAATGCCGACCTTCCAGGTCTTTTTAAAAACAAAAACTCGCTGTTCGCGCTGCGGCATGGGCTGTTAAACGTGAACTCACGCTGCGGCGTGAGTTCTTTATGCCTGATAATAATGCCTCGCTGCAGCATGAATCATAGGCAAAGTTGGTCATGCTGCAGCGCAACTCTCCAGTAGCTTCTAAATGGTATTGGCGCTGCAGTTCGTTGCCCCCCAAAGTGCCCTCCATAATTAGATGAATGACAATGGTGGAGCACACCCTCAATCTCTCCTTCAAGCAGACACCGTCTCAAAATCTGGTATGCACATAGTTTGAACAAGAACGGCTCGTCCCAGAGATACTGCCTAGCATCATGCAGGAATTTCTTCCTCTGGTGATAGTTCATGTCAGGCAGTAGCACATCACAAGCAACATAATTAGCAAAATCTGCAAACCATGGTGTCACACTCTTAACCTCATATAACTGTTCATCCGGGAAGAAATCATCGATATCGAGCTCATTTTCTTTCGAGTTATTTGGATTCTCCAATCTCGATAGGTGATCCGCCACTTGGTTTTCAGTTCCCTTTTTATCACGAATCTCTAAATCGAATTCTTGGAGGAGAAGAACCCAACAAATCAACCTCGGCTTTGCATCTTTCTTTGAAATTAGTGAAAGTAGTATGCACACAAGCCAATCATATTAGATATGATGTAGCATATACTTTGTAATCTTATTCGTTTGTAAAAGGCATTTTACATTATCTACATAGTGCTGTTATATTAAATGTGATAAACCCATAGTTTTGAGCAATGCTTTTAGAATCATGATGGTGATCATGCTAATGAGATCTAAATTCAAGATAGCTCACAAACTAAAATTGTTCCTAATCGTTGGATTACTAAAAAGGGGATTAGTGAATCCGGATAGATTAGTACATACGTTGCTTGCTCTTATGAAGAGGATGATTGATCTCATAATCATTTGTGTGGAGACACTAAAGCAAGTATGTAGGTGCTTATTAGAGAATAAGTTCACTGAACGTGGCTCGCTAAGGAATACCTAATGGAGTTTTACTCGCCTGTCAATAGGAATTCCTCTAGTGATAGTAGTACAAGTGATCCTTGGACTTGAGATCATCATAGTATCTTGTGTATGATGAGTTATACTTTGACATGTCCCTTAAGACCTTTAGGGTATATCAAAGGGTATGATTGGGTATAATAAGTTATACATGGAGATAGGTGAATGATCAATAAAGAATCTACCACTTCTAGTAAAAGGAGAGAATGTCCTATGTGATTCGATAAATGACGACTCAGAAGTCTTTGGCCAAAGCAGAATGAAATTAGAAAGGAGTTTCTAATTTGCATTATCAGAGTTGTGCATTTGAGAATCGAAATACATATAATTAAATAAAATAAGACTTGACAGTAAATCCATGTCTTATATTTAATTGGGACATTGTATGGTAGAAGGATTGAATTGTACGGTAACTATTCACTGAAAGGTTCTTTTGTGATTAATGTTGAAATCTATATTATCTGGAAAGTCGTTGATCGCTAAGGGGGCTTACCCTTATTGTAGAATAAATATTATTTATTTAAATGAATTAAATAGTTTAATTTATTTATTTAAATAAAATTAGAATTGTTCTAATTGATTTATTCACAACCGGTTTAATATGGAGAACCTAAAGGGTCACACCGCAAAAGAAAAATATTTATTTAAGAAGTAAATGGCATAATCGTAATAATAAGTTAAGTGTATTTAATTTAATCTATGGAGATAGAATAAATTAAATAGCTTAATTTTTATTATTTAATATTTTGGAAATATTAAATATAAAATAATAAGAGGAGTCTTATTATTATTATTACTATTACTATTATTTAATTCCTAATAGGGATTGGGAATTAATTAATAGAAGTACTCTCTCATGAATTCCTAATTGGATTAGGAGTTCAATTAATTAAAGGAGTTTAATTAAAATAAAAACCCTAATCCTAAATAGTTTAGGAGGGTTCCCTATATCTATAAATAAGAGGAGTCTTATTATGATTTAGGGTTAGACAGTCAGACAATTAGATTGTTAGACAATTTACACACTCTTCCATGAGAATTGGAGAGAGAGAGTACTTGCAATTTCTATAGAGATAGAAACTAGGGTTTTGCCAACACCCATCTTCTTGAACAACTATTATTCTTTGGTGGATCACCTCTAGAGGCCAAACACTTGGGTGGCTAACGTTGATCAAAGGAAGGAATTTAATCGGTGAAATTCAAGGAGAACACGAAGGAATTGGAGGTGAACTTGTACCTGAGGAAGCACGGTTCTACGAGGGTATAATTTCTTAATCTCTATCTCTTTCGTTTAATTGATAATTGAGCACATGGATGATCATGGTGATGGTTTGTATGAAAAATTTTAAAATCCGTTTTATCGCGCTTCCGCACTATTTATGTAATTTGATTGCATATTCGCGCTATGTACAAACCTAACAGTGGTATCAGAGCCTAACCTTGTGCTAAATATCGATTATGATGATTCCATGTATGTTTGATATGCGATTGGATCAAAATTTTTGGGCAGAATAAATTTTTTCTGAATCAGCGTCGCGGCGCAGCTGCGCCGGCTCCAGTTCATTCTGGAGCGCAGCTGCGCCCATACCCAGAATTAGTTTTTTCTGGAGTTCAGCGCAGCTGCGCCGGTTCCCAGTTCATTCTGGGCGCAGCTGCGCCGGACAACAGAATCCAGAAAAATAATTTTACTTCAATTAAAATAAATGGTTTATTTAATTGATGTAAGTTTTGAATAAAGGAGTTTATTCACATATGGAATAGGATTCCATGTTTCCTAGAATAAAAGAGTTTATTCACATATGGAATAGGAGACCATGTTTCCTTAAAAATAAAGAAATTTATTTTGATAAGGAATATGATTCAACATATTTTATTTCCAACAATTTTAAGTTAAAATAAAAGAGTTTGTTTTGAACTTGAAATTGGTTTCCATGTTAATTAAAATAAAGGAGTTTATTTTGATTTGGAATTTGATTAAAAATAAAGGAGTTTATTTTTATTCAAAATTGGATAAAATAAAATAAATAAGTTTATTATGATTTAAATTTTGATCAAAATAAAGGAGTTTAGTTTTGTTTCAAAATTGGATTTCTAGTGAACTTTTAATTGCCCATTAATTGATATCAATGCATATATGGAATGGTTTTATTATTCATGAGATGAATGTTATTTATTGATACATATAGAGATATGTATGATAATAAATAGGGATTGATTATGGACTACTGACCAATGTGTGATTGGATTTATTTTAGTGGATGCTTGAATGAATGGGTTTTTATAAATGGGGTCTGCGTACCTCGTCTTCTCTAATTTTTCTTAATGTAAATTCTATCTCCCTCCTATGTACTTCCCCTTGACTGCTGATCAAGGTTTCTATTTATTGTAAATAGTTTATGTAATAGGTTTAGTTAGAATTACTTGAAGAATTGGAGATAAAGGAGTAAGGAGCGCTTGAAGACCCGTTTGTAATGGAGCCCGGGTTTAAATGTAATAGTTATATTTAAATTTAATTCTTGCACCCTAGGTTTGACCTTTTGGTTCACTTGGTGGCTCTAGTGAACCAAACTAGAATAAAAGTCCATAATCAATCCGGGTAGAATATAGTATTCTATATGTGCATGCTTACTATGTATACATTATATATTATACAACATGCTTCGCATGTTAAATAATATGACGCGTATTTTATATATATATGTGCATGCGCGCTAAACAAGATGAGACATATAATAACAAACCCCTCAAAGAAATTATATTAAGTCCTAAGCGTTCAAAGATATTTGGAATATCGAACGTCGCCTTCTAGCATGGTAAAGCGATAGAGTATTAAATATTTAATATGAGTTTGTTGTGTCACCACAAGGCAAGTATTAAAATATTTAAGATGTTGCTTTATCACATTTGATGCTTATACATAGACTGAACGATGCTGTTTTGTTGTGTCACCACAAGGACAGTGTTTTTCTTTCGAATATATGAAAGTGCTAGGATGGACTTAACTTGGATAATTTTGATTCGGATGTGTCACCACTTGATCAAAATAATCTAAGAGGCAAAATACAAGGAGTTACATAGAGATGTAATTGACAATAGTTGTCTACCTATTTATTTATATATCGTTTGTTGTGTCACCACAAGGCTATATACATTTGAAATGGGATCCTTAGTCTCACTAGCAAATCTTTAATTAGAATTGCCGAACTATATAATGAGGGTAATATAGTTTGATGAAAATAGTGGGAGATACCAATTTAAAATAAAGACCTAATTTATTTTGGTAATTAATTAAAAATGAATGTATGCTAAAATGTTGTTAAATTATAAATTCATTTACAGAATTTTACGATGTCTAATTCACTATCACTGCATAGCATATTAGATGCTAATTAACCGGACCGAATTACACGGACTAGTTAAGGAATTTGAGAATAGTTCTCAAGGCTGAAAAGCTATCTTATGTCCTTAATATGCCTATCCCTGCAATGGTTGCAGACAATGCCTCAGAAGAAGAGATTGCTACTTTTAGAAAGTGGCAAGATGATGCACAATTGGCTCAATGCATCATGCTCGCATCCATGAGTAACGAGCTTCAGCGTCAGCATGAAACTATGGATGCTCCTATTATACTCCTGCACCTTCAAGAAGTTGAAGGGTGAGGAAAGTAGGACTATTAGATATAAGATATCTAAGGAGCTCTTCCGATCTAGAATGACCAATGGCACTACAGTACAGACATGTGTCCTAAAATGATCAATCTGATTGAACAATTGGGACAACTGGGTTTTAATGGATGGAGAGTTGATCCAAGATTTGATCTTGCAATCACTTCCGGATTCTTTCTCACAAATTGTTGTGAATTTCCACATGAACAAGCTATATGTCAGCCTGCCTGAGTTGCTTAAACATGTTGAAAACTGTAAAGAGTCACTTTTCAACCAAGAAAAACCAAGTCTTACTGGTAGATGATTCTTCCAGGAAGCGGAAGAGGGCCAAAGGATCTTCTTAAAAGAAGAACAATTCAAAGAAGGTAAATGGAAAGGCAAAAACAAAGGACAATAAGAACAAAACTGATGCAGATAGCAAAGGAGTTTGCTTCCACTGCAATAAGCCTGGATACTAGAAAGGAAACTGTAAGGAGAATCTTACAGAGGCTAACCAGAAGAAGCTTAGTGAAACTTCGGTTACAAATATGGGTTTGTTCATGATTGAAATAAAATAAATTTTTCTATAAGTCAAGGTTCTACTTGGGTATTGGATACCGGCTGTAGCTCTCACGTATGCAATCCAATGCAGAGACTAAGCAGAAGTAGAAAGCTAAACAAAGTAGTAATCTTATGTGTTGTAATGGAGCAAAGGTTGCTACATTAACCATAGGAACTTATAGTTTAGCATTGCCTACGGATAAGTCTATTAAGTTAATAAGTTGTTATTATGTTCCAGTTCTCTTTAGAAACATTATTACTTCCGTTGTTGGACAAGGAAGGTTTTGGTATTATATTTAAGAACAATTGTTGTTCTATTTATAATGATAATGTTTTGTTTGAAACTGAAAGATCACTTGATAGACTTTGTATACTTGACTTACATGAAAATTATTTTGCAAATTGAACAAACTAATAAAAGAAAAGGAGATGGTCATTCAAAGAGTTGAATATGTGTATTTGATGAAATACAAGTCTGAATCATTTGAAATGTTCAAAGAATTCAGAAGTGAAACATATTGACAAAGTATTAAGATTCTTTGATCAGATCGAGGAATATTATACTTGTGCAATAAGTTTCTAGATCATCTCAAAATGGTATTTTCTCATAATGGAAATCTCCTGATACGCAATAATTGATTGGTGTATCTAAAAGGAGAAATTGTACCTTGTTGGACATGGTGCAGTCCATAATGATTTTTACCGACATTCTAGTATCCATCTGGGGTTATGCCCTAGAAACGACTGCATATCTACAAGATAAGGTAACCTCAAAAATCTGGCCCCAATACTCCATAATGGTTATGGATAGGGAGGATTCCTATTCTTAAGTATGTTAAGATAAGGGGTTGTCCAACTTATGTGAAAAATGTTTCAAAGATAAGTTTGGGACAAAATATGACAAGTGCAGATTTGTGGGATATCCTAAAGAAAGTTTAGGGTATTATTACTATAATCCTACACGCTGCCTTCTTAGATAAAGGTGTTTATCATCGAAGGAGCTAGTGGGAGGGTAATAGATCTTGAAAGAGTTCAAGAACCACAAAGCACTTTAAGTCGATCCGAGGAACCTGTAGATAGACCTATTGTACCACAACCGAATCGTAAATCTGGAAGAGTACCGAAGATACCTGGGAGGTATGGATTCATCATAGAGGATGATGATGAGGTACGCATCATAGAGGATGATGATCCAGTTATATACGATAAGGCTATGAGTATAAGATACTCAGAGAAATGGTAGATGGCCATGAAATCCGAAATGGACTCCATGTATGAGAACCAAGTATAGACTCTGGTTACTCCACATAAGGGCTTAGTGCCTAGGGTGTGAATATGGGTCTTTTAAGAGAAAGACTGGGGCAAATGGCAAGGTGGAGACCTATAAGACCAGACCTGTTTAAAAGGTTTTTCAAGTCAAGGAGTTGACTGTGATAAAACCTTATTACCGGGTAATGCTCAAGTCCATTTGGATTTTACTTGCAATTGCAGCTTATTACGAAATCTGGCAAAATGGATGTGGAGACGTCCTTCCTCAATGAAGACTTGAGGAGAATGTATGTATGATACAGCCAGAGGAATTTGTTTCAAAGGTTGAAGCAAATCGTGTTTTAAGCTACAATGATCCATTAATGGATTGAAGCAAGCTTCTCAAAGATGGAACATTCGTTTTGATGAGACAATCAAAAGAGTTTGATTTTATCAAAAATGAGAATGAACCTAGTGTGTACAAAAGGGTCAGTGGGAGCACTGTGACATTCCTAGTATTATATGTTGATATACTACTGATAAGGAATAACACACCAATGCTACAATCAGTAAAGATAAAATTATCTAAACATTCCTCCATGAATGACTTGGGAGGAGCATCCTATAAATTGGGGATATAAGTCTATATAGATAGATTTAAAAGGATGTTCGGCTTGACCCAAGGAACGTATATTCATTTGATGCTAAAGGCCGTTTAGCATGGCAAACTCCAAGAGAGGTCTCATGATGATGAGCCATGGAGTGTATCTCTCTAAAATTGTCCCCAATTGAAAGAGAGATCACATGAGTTACTATCATGTATGCAATGAATATACCAGGCTTGATGTTGATCAGTCATATTCTGGAGAAGATTACTGTAAGACAGTGATAAACATCTTTAGGTACTTAATTGGTACTGAAGATGTGATTATGATTCATGGTAGGTCTGAATTAAAACTAGAGGGCTAAATAGACTCAAGTTTTTCAGACTGACCAAGATGATAACAAATCCACTTTAGAGTAAAACGTTACCTTAAAAGGTGGTGCAGTGAATTGGAAAGGTTCCAAACAGCAAAGCGTTGTTGGTTTAGTGACAAAGACAAAGTATATAGCTGTAAATGAAGCTGCAAGTTGATTGTTTGGATGAAAAGTTCATCCACAGAACTAGGAATAGTTCCTAAGTCTCATCTTAGAGTCAAACATGTGTTGCGGCACTTTCATTTGATTAGTGGAATCATTGAAAGAGGATAAGTCACTATAGAGATAGTGGACTCTCAAGAACAACATTGCATATCCATCTACTGAAGCTTTATCCAAACAGCAGGATGATCGTCACTTAGAGAAGAAGGGTATTAGATTACCATGACGATTGGCTTTAGTGCAAGTGGGAGATTGAAAGTAGTATGCACACAAGCCAATCATATTAGATATGATGTAGCATATACTTTGTAATCTTATTCGTTTGTAAAAGGCATTTTACATTATCTACATAGTGCTGTTTATATTAAATGTGATAAACCCATAGTTTTGAGCAATGCTTTTAGAATCATGATGGTGATCATGCTAATGAGATCTAAATTCAAGATAGCTCACAAACTAAAATTGTTCCTAATCGTTGGATTACTAAAAAGGGGATTAGTGAATCCGGATAGATTAGTACATACGTTTGCTTGCTCTTATGAAGAGGATGATTGATCTCATAATCATTTGTGTGGAGACACTAAAGCAAGTATGTAGGTGCTTATTAGAGAATAAGTTCACTGAACGTGGCTCGCTAAGGAATACCTAATGGAGTTTTTACTCGCCTGTCAATAGGAATTCCTCTAGTGATAATAGTACAAGTGATCCTTGGACTTGAGATCATCATAGTATCTTGTGTATGATGAGTTATACTTTGACATGTCCCTTAAGACCTTTAGGGTATATCAAAGGGTATGATTGGGTATAATAAGTTATACATGGAGATAGGTGAATGATCAATAAAGAATCTACCACTTCTAGTAAAAGGAGAGAATGTCCTATGTGATTCGATAAATGACGACTCAGAAGTCTTTGGCCAAAGCAGAATGAAATTAGAAAGGAGTTTCTAATTTGCATTATCAGAGTTGTGCATTTGAGAATCGAAATACATATAATTAAATAAAATAAGACTTGACAGTAAATCCATGTCTTATATTTAATTGGGACATTGTATAATAGAAGGATTGAATTGTACGGAAACTATTCACTGAAAGGTTCTTTTGTGATTAATGTTGAAATCTATATTATCTGGAAAGTCGTTGATCGCTAAGGGGGCTTACCCTTATTGTAGAATAAATATTATTTATTTAAATGAATTAAATAGTTTAATTTATTTATTTAAATAAAATTAGAATTGTTCTAATTGATTTATTCACAACCGGTTTAATATGGAGAACCTAAAGGGTCACACCGCAAAAGGAAAATATTTATTTAAGAAGTAAATGGCATAATCGTAATAATAAGTTAAGTGTATTTAATTTAATCTATGGAGATAGAATAAATTAAATAGCTTAATTTTTATTATTTAATATTTTGGAAATATTAAATATAAAATAATAAGAGGAGTCTTATTATTATTATTACTATTACTATTATTTAATTCCTAATAGGGATTGGGAATTAATTAATAGAAGTACTCTCTCATGAATTCCTAATTGGATTAGGAGTTCAATTAATTAAAGGAGTTTAATTGAAATAAAAACCCTAATCCTAAATAGTTTAGGAGGGTTCCCTATATCTATAAATAAGAGGAGTCTTATTATGATTTAGGGTTAGACAGTCAGACAATTAGATTGTTAGACAATTTACACACTCTTCCATGAGAATTGGAGAGAGAGAGTACTTGCAATTTCTATAGAGATAGAAACTAGGGTTTTGCCAACACCCATCTTCTTGAACAACTATTATTCCTTGGTGGATCACCTCTAGAGGCCAAACACTTGGGTGGCTAACGTTGATCAAAGGAAGGAATTTAATCGGTGAAATTCAAGGAGAACACGAAGGAATTGGAGGTGAACTTGTACCTGAGGAAGCACGGTTCTACGAGGGTATAATTTCTTAATCTCTATCTCTTTCGTTTAATTGATAATTGAGCACATGGATGATCATGGTGATGGTTTGTATGAAAAATTTTAAAATCCGTTTTATCGCGCTTCCGCACTATTTATGTAATTTGATTGCATATTCGCGCTATGTACAAACCTAACAATTAGATATTTGATCGCCGAATGGTCCATATACACAATGACTTTAGTTCCGATAAGATATGGACGGAACTTGTCAAAGGCATATACTACCGCCAGAAGCTCTTTCTCAGTGGTTGTGTAATTAAGCTGAGCATCTGTCAAGGTTTTACTGGCATAGTAAATGGTGTGAAACACCTTATCTCTTCGTTGGCCCAACACTGCCCCTATAGCATAATCGCTGGCGTCGCACATGAGTTCAAAAGGCAATGTCCAGTCAGGAACCGCTATAATAGGAGCTGAGACGAGTCTCTCTTTCAACAGATTAAAAGCTTGTAGGCAGGCCTCATCAATCTTAAAAGGCATGTCCTTTTCCAATAGGCTACACAACGGCTTGGTGATTTTAGAGAAGTCCTTGATGAACCGCCTGTAAAACCCTGCGTGCCCCAGGAAACTCCTAACTCCTTTCACTGATGAAGGCGGAGGTAGATTATCAATAATATCAACCTTTGCTCGGTCTACTTCAATCCCACTAACAGACACTCTGTGTCCCAGAATAATCCCTTCTCTAACCATGAAGTGACATGTTTCCCAATTCAGAACTAGGTTCGTCTCAACACATCTTTTCAGAACTGCGGTCAAATTTTGTAGACAAGTGTCAAAAGAACTCCCGAAAACAGAGAAATCATCCATAAACACTTCAAACATCTGTTCCACCATGTCAAAAAAGATAGACATCATGCAACGCTGAAATGTGGCAGGAGCATTACATAACCCGAAGGACATTTTTCGGAAGGCAAAGGTCCCATATGGACATGTAATGGTTGTTTTCTCCTGATCATCGGGTGCTATAGAAATTTGATTGTAACCCGAGTATCCATCCAGAAGACAGTAGAATTCATGCCCAGCGAGTCTATCAAGCATTTGGTCAATGAACGGCAGAGGGAAGTGATCCTTGCAAGTGGACTTGTTCAGTTTCCTATAGTCCATACATATTCTCCATCCAGTGACTGTCCATGTTGGGATCAGCTCATTATTCTCATTAGACACCACTGTCATGCCGCCCTTTTTCGGCACACATTGTATTGGACTAACCCATGGACTGTCAGATATGGGGTAGATAATGCCCGCATCCAGTAACTTAATAATTTCAGCTCTGACAACCTCCTTCATGATGGGGTTCAACCGTCTCTGATGCTCAATAGAAGGTTTAGCCCCCTCCTCTAGGAGGATTTTGTGCATGCATATAGAGGGACTGATGCCCTTTATATCTGAGATAGACCACCCAAAGCTGTTTTATGCGCCTTAAGGACTGCGAGGAGCTTTTCCTCCTGTGCCTCATCTAGAGATGCAAAAACAATAACTGGCAAGGTAGATGCCTCACCTATATAGGCGTATCGCAAGTGGCTTGGCAAGGGCTTAAGATCAAGCTCAGGTGGTTCTAAAACTGATGGGTGCGACTGGGATGTGGGTGCATCATTTCCCTTCAAAGATTCAAATTATCTTTTGAACATATTGGATCGAGGGGCTGCTTCCAACCACTGAACATGCTCAAGATGAGAGGGATCGTCAATATTACATGCTCCATTTAAAGTGGACTCAAGCGAGTCAGGAAAATAATTTTCATAGAATACTTCTCGCACAGCTTTGTCAACAACATCGACACGGAAACAATCATCAGAGGCACTGGATACTTCATGGACTTAAAGACATTGAACGTTACTTCCTGGTCTTGTACTCTCATAGTGAGTTCCCCCTTCTGTACATCTACCAATGTTCTGCCTGTTGCTAGGAATGGTCTGCCCAAAATAATAGGGACTTCCCTATCCTCCTCGCAATCCAGAATAATAAAATCAGCAGGGAATATGAACTTGTCGACTTTGACGAGCACATCTTCCACTATACCCTTAGGATGAGTAATGGATCTATCGGCCAGCTGCAGAGTCACGCTGGTAGGCTTTACCTCATTAAGCCCCAACTTCTTGTAGATAGAAAGGGGCATCAAATTAATGCTAGCTCCTAAGTCACATAGGGCTTTTCTGATAAACTGATCCCCAATTGTGCATGGGATAGTGAAACTCCCAGGGTCTTTCAACTTGGTTGGAAGCTTGCTTTGAAGGATTTCACTGCATTCCTCAGTAAGTGCCACTATCTCATAGTCCCCTATTTTCCTCTTCTTGGACAAGATGTCCTTCATGAATTTCACATAGCTGGGCATTTGTTCCAATGCCTCAGCAAAAGGAATATTGATGTGAAGTTTCTTGAAAATTTTTAAGAACTTTGAGAATTGTTTTTCAAGCTTTTGCTTCTGAAGGCGCTGGGGAAATGGTAGGTGTTGAGCTAAAGGACTTGGCTTGCTAGCAGTTGAGGTTGGTATTGTGGATTTCTCCTTTTCACTCTCCTCTCCCTCAGACTTGTTACAATCAAGCACCACAATGCCTTCCTTCTCTACAACTTCTTGCTGCACTGTTGAGGTTTCTCCTCCAGGTTCATTCAATATGGTGCCACTTCGAAAGGTGACTGCCTTACATTGCTCTTTGCCCTCCCGTTTTGGGTTGACATCCGTGTCACTTGGTAATGTGCCTGCAGGACGGTTATTCAAAGCAGTTGCCAACTGTCCCAATTGGACTTCCAGATTCCGGATCGCTGCCTCTTAACTGAGGCTCCGTGTTTCATTCTGAGCAATATATCTCGAAAGGAGATCTTCCACACTAGGTTTCCTGTCATGTGGAGGTGGGTAAGATCCTTGAGAATGTTGCTGATTCTGAGATTGAAATCCAGGGGGCTGTGCAAAAGGTGCCCTGGTGGTAGAGGGTTGTGCTTGGGTGCTGTTATTGTTACTCCATGAGAAATTTGGGTGATTCCTTAGTCCAGGATGGTAGTGTGTGGGGAGATTGGTATTCTGTTATCGCCCGTAGTTAGAGACATACTGAACTGATTCCGAGCTAATGGGACATTGTTCAGTCGGGTGACTTCCCGCACACAAATCACATGGCACAATGACACTCTGCACCGACTGCTTCCCCATGGCCTGAATTTGCTTGGCAAGGCTATCGATTTGTGCAGATAGTGCAGTTACTGTGTCAATCTCATACATACCGGCCACTTTACTCGGCATTTTCCTTTCCGTTGGCCATTGATAGTTATTTGCTGACATAGTTTCCAATAGCGCATAAGCCTGATCATATGTCCTCCCCATAAATGCTCCTCTAGACGCAGCATCAAAACTTGCTCTGGTCTGCCCTGATACCCTGTTATAGAAAGTCTCCACCAATAGCCAATTTAGCAAGCTGTGGTAAGGGCATTTTCTTAACAGGTCCTTGTATCTTTCCCATGCTTCATACATTGTCTCAGCATCTAATTGTGAGAAAGACATAATGTTATTTCTGAGCATGGCGGTTTTCACTGGCGGGAAGAACTTTGCCACGAATTTCTGGGCCAAATCAGCCCATGTGGTAATTGAGCCCGAGGGAAGAAAGTTCAACCAACTCTTAGCCTTATCCCGTAGGGTAAAAGGGAACAGTCTGAGCCTGATTGCATCTTTAGTCACTCCTTGGTATCTGAAGGTGTCACATATTGTAACGAATGCAATTTTTGTGATTGAATAAAAATATTTATTGAATTATATAAATATCTTTATTAATTTATTGAGCTAAATAAATAATTTATTAAGTTTTTGTGAAATGGGTATATGTTAAGTATAATAATGTTAAATGTTGTTTGAATGTGATTTGTTATGTTTATTCTAATTTAATTTAATAATTAAATTAGATGATGAAAAGGTTTATTTGAATAAATGATTTATTTGAATAATATAATTCATTTGGTGTTATTGTTATTGGTTAAATAAATTTATTATTTAAGTTAGTAAGGTTTAATTGAATTTATTTAATAATAAGTTCAATTAAATTAGAAGTGTGACATTTAAAACTATATGTTATAATGATTTATTAAAATAATTGAGAAAGTGTTTAATTCAGTTTTACCAAACAAGGCCCTATGACCTTTGTTTGGAAATAATGGGTTATTTTAATTTTGTTTTACCAAACAAGGCCTTAAGACCTTTAGTTAGAATAATAGATTATTTTAATTAGTATTTGCCAAACAAGCCTTATGGCTTTTTGAATTTTGTAACTGATAGATTAATAACAATTTACGTTATCAGTTTATTTTTCCATCAGTTTTATTTTTAATCTACGTCAGTTGTAAAAAGAAAAGAAAAGAAAGAAAGAAAAGAAAACAACAGAGTTTGAGAGAAAAGAGAGAGCAGAGCTTGAGAGTTTGTGAGAAGAAGAGAGAAATTGTGAGAGAAGCTTGGAGATTGGAGAAAGAATTTCTAAAACCAAGGAAGTTTAATCAAATTTTCTAAGAATTAGAAGGTATAAATTCTTTACTGTATGTTTTTAATGTACTTCTCTGTATATGAATTTTATTTTCATGTATATGAATTCTATGCTAAATACATGAATTACTTGTTTATAATTGTTAGTAAACATGCATTAGATGATTATATGATGAATATAAACTAGTTGGAAGAGTTAATTCATCAAAACATGTTTTGGAATTGAGTTTTTAGTTTTTACAGAGTTTTATTTCATGAATGGTTTATATGTATGACAATTGATGCTCTAATTGGTTATTAATCGGTAAATTGATAATTGTTTATGAATATATGAAGAAAAACGAAAAGAATGCAAGAAGAATGGTTTTAATTGGTTGAAAGATGAATTTACAGAGCTTGATTTCATGAAAATGGTCAAAACTTGAATAAGTTGTTTCACACTGAAATTCTTGGGTTTAAATTAGTTATTTATGTGTTAGAATGATTAAAATGTTTAGAAAACATGTTGGGTAATTGTTTTCTAGCATATTTGATGTCTGGGTAAGTTTAAATTATGTATTGGATGGTAGAATTCGGAAAATTTGGCCAAAATTGGCCTAAGTTTTCACTGTTCGCGAACTGCAGGAGACGTCTGCCGAGTCTCTCGCCCCCGCGAGAGAAATGCACTGATTTTCTTTGCCTCGGCGAGACTCCCGCCCCGGCGAGAGTTTTGTTAAGAAAATCTTCGCCCCGGCGAGATTTTTGTTAAGGATTTTCCCGCCCCGGCGAGGGAAACAGTAACTAAAATTTTTATTTTTATTTTAATTCTTATTTCTTTATAATTCTTCTATGATGTTATAAACAAGTTTTAAAATTTATAAATGACCAATAAGTGGTCATGATGGTTATTAAGCTAGCATTCATTGATTATTGAATGATAACCGAAGTGTTATAATAAAATGAGATAAAGAGCAAGCCTAAAATGCTTTTAATCTTGTGACTAATTATGCTACAATTTTATAATTAAATGTATAGGTTGTTTAAGGATCGTGAATTACTTAAATCTGTAATCTACGCTTGAGGCAAGTTCCTTATCTCAATTTATTACTTTTACGTTGAGCAAGTTTTCCTCCCTTAAACTTGAAAATTATTTATAGCAAGATGTTTCTTCTTTAAACTTGTTACTTTTATTTTAGCAAGTTTATTTCCTTGAGCAAGTTAATTAACCTTAGCTTATTGTTATCCAAGCAAAGTTGATACCATGTTGAGTACTTATATTGTTTTTAGTTATTATATATTCGATCATTGATTGTCATTTAAATTCCGATTATACACTTGGTTGTTTGACTTTATTGATGAATTAGACTAGCAAACCCTTATTGATTCAGCTAGTCCTTAGTTGATGAGCGATTTCAAAGACTTAGAATATTTTATATACTTGTTCCAAGCCAAGTTCCTTTTGGTACGGATTCAGACGATAAACTGAGATGAACAACCCTAATATAGGGGATTACTTACGCGACAACGTTAAAATGTTTGTGCACAATACATTGTACAAAGGGCTGATCCCCCTGAGTACGAGATGGATGGTCCATAGTCTATAAGACTGTTAAAGGTTACGGTAGAAATACTTAATAACCTAGGACATAGTTCGAGGTCTTGTGACCCTCAGATATAATTTCTAAATCTTGAAATCTATTTTTTCTTGAATCGAGCATTCTAACGAGCTTTTAGACTTTGATCACTTATTGACTGAGATTCAGAAAACTATTATTCCTCAGTTGAAATCCATTTCATTTAAATATTATTGTTATCATACTTGTGGGCAATTGTTTGCTCACTCTTGCACTAAACATTGCAGCTAAGGCTGAAAAGTCAGATGAGCCGTCCACTAGCAAGGGCAAGGGCAAGATGAGCAAATGAAGATGTTTAGTTTATTTGTTTTAGTTCTTTGCTAAAGATTTGTTTCAAATTAAGTTTTATTCCGCATTGATGTATTAAGGTTAAGATAACCTGGGATTTATTTCATTTAGAGATTGGTGATGTAACCCCATTTGAGGGAAGATATTTCTTTAAGTTTATTTTTATTGATCTTATTATGGGTAAATAGTTATGAATGAATGTTATAGTGAACACCAAATCAGTGAAAATTAAGTACCCGGATTTGGGGGTGTCACAGGTTGGTATCAAAGCCGATAGGTTATGAACCTTTAGGTGGGGAAAACCTTAGGGTAGTAGCCTTTTAGAAGATAGAGAATATAGAGGTGATAAACTCTTATCGAGTTCTAAGGAATGGATTACGGAAATTCATAAAAGACAATAAAACGATTATATGCTATGTGCTTACTTGATAACAAACTTATGTGCTCGCGAGTATTATCGATTAGTAATTAAAACTTAAAATTTTGTTGTCAGGATGACTGATAGAGGAGAGCCCAGCCAGGCTAGGGAGGAGGAGCCCCGAGATATTCACGTAGTTCATGAGCAGCTAGTGCAGAGGGAGCCATCCCCATTGATTACAGTTACAGGTCACGAGTATGAGCCTGAGACTGATCCTGAGGAGGATCCGGAGGAGGTTGAGGAGGAGGAGGAAGAACCTGAGAGGATATCACTATCTTCCTTAGGTGTTCAGATGTATGAGCAGGTGTATGATCGCAACATTGAGTTGCAAGATAGAGTGGAGGAGTTAGAGAGGCAGCTAGCTGAGCGACAGACTGTCTTGGAGCAGAAGAACAGTGAGATTGAGGAGCTAGACATACGTCTTGGGGACGTGGAGTGGAAGCTGGTTCATGTTGAGAGCGAAAAGGAGGAGTTAGGAGAGCAGGTTGTGGAACGTCAAGCCGCTCTAGAGCAAAAGGATGCTGAGATCCAAGACCTTTCATCACGTCTTGCAGAGGTTGAGCAGAGGCTAGCACAGTCTGAGTATCGACAAGGACAGTTGATAGCCAGGAATGAAGTTGTACGAGATGAGTTGAAAGAGGAGTCAGCTAAGCGGGCGAGAGCTGAGGCTGCTTGGTTGAGGGAGGCTAACCGCGCAGATCGTGTTGAATGTGAGGTGCGGTCAAAGAAGGCCAAGATTAATGAGATGGAGTATATTTTTCATACCACGGTAGATAGAGCTCAGGATCGAGTTTATCGTCATCCAGATATGGTGGATCGAAGGATGGTGACTCGTATTATGGAGTAGGAACGCAAGGAAGCTGTGCACCGTGGGATGTCATCGTAGATAATGATTAGATATGCTAGTATGAAAATTATGAAGTTAATAAGTTGTAAATCCCAGTTTTATATAATGGGATAGAATAATGATGTAATCCTGGAACTTTGTGATTTCAGGATAGATGATGTAAATAACTACGATGCTATTTCTATTATGTTTTAAGCAATAAATGAATAAAATGCGAAAGTTTATCAGATGTGCTATGTGTTAAATGTTGTTTATAAATGTTTAAGTTAAGACTTAAATGTTTAAGTAATTGAGCAATAATCTAATAACGCGAATTTTTAACAGTAAAATGCCGCCAAAAAGACAAACCCGTCAACAGACCCCTGAGGGATCTACCAACAACAACGAAGAAGCCAACGCTAATCCGATGCAGCAGCTGGTGAATCTGCTAACGGGAGCATTTGCTAATCAACCCCAAGCTCAGGCCACGACTTTTAAAGACTTCAAGGCTGTCGGACCTCCGGAATATCACGGGTCTATGAATCCGGTAGAGGCTCAAACGTGGGTCATGGAGATGGAGAAGGTGTTTGATGTCGCTAGGGTCAATGAGGACCAAAAGACGGCATTTGCAACCTTTATGCTGAAATCAGAAGCTAGCTACTGGTGGCAAGCAAATAAGACTCGAGGTGGCCAAGGGATTATTCCGTGGGAGCGATTTAAGGAAATATTTTTCGAGACCTATTTCCCAGCAAGCGCGCAGAACCAAATGGAAGTACAGTTTCTAGAGTTGAAGCACGGTACAATGACGGTGCCTGAGTATACTGTAAAATTCAACGAGTTGGCGAGGTTTGCGCCATACCAAGTCAACACGGATGAGCGAAAGGCTAGGAGGTTTGAGCAGGGACTGAAGCCTTGGCTGTATAGCCGAGTTTCAATGTTCCAACTAAACTCATTTGCGGCAGTTCTGGAAAAGGCAATTATCGCTGAAGGAGGCAGTGATGCTCTGTCCAAGTATAATTAGGAGCAGAGGAAGAAGAAGAATGAAAGTGAAAACAAGGTAAGTGGAAGCCATGGGGGCAGCGGTCAGAAGAGGAAGTGGAGTGATAATAACTCTGCGGGAAGTCAGCAGGGTAATCAGAAAAAGAAGATAGAGGCATGCAGTAACTGCGGAAAGAGCCATGTGGGTGTTTGTTTGAAGGGTAAGAGGGTATGTTTCAACTGCAGATAGGAGGGTCATATCGCACCGAATTGCCCTAGTCCGAAGAAGGGTGCATGCTTCATCTGCGGGTCGAAGGATCACTTTGCCCGAGACTGCCCTAAGAAAGCAACTACAGGTGGAGCCAGTGCAGGAAAAGGAAACAGCAGTGGAGGCAATCTGACTATCACAGGACCGACACAGCCCAATCGACCTACCGCTCGAACATTCAACATGACGGTGCAGGATGCTATGCAGTCAAAGGATGTAGTGTCAGGTATCATTCCAGTCAATAATGTTAATGCTTATGTATTATTTGACTCGGGTGCTACTTGCTCATTTATATCCGATGATTTTGCTAAGAAATTAGGGTTACCTCAGGAAGAATTAGATTACCCCATGAATATAGAAATTGCGAATAGGGAAGTGATTCATGTTAAGTTTGTCCACAAGAACTGTCAAATAGATATTAATAGTCATGTGATGACAGTAAACTTAATCCCAATTCGTCTTGGGGAGTTTGACGTTATTTTGGGTATGGATTGGTTGTTCAACCATGGGGCAGTTATTGACTGTCAAAAGAAGTGTGTAAATTTTAAAACTCCGTCGAAGGTAGTATTTTATGGCAGCAAGTCGCCTAGACAAACGAGTTGTCTGACGATGATGCAGGCCAGAAAGATGTTGAGACAAGGATGTGTAGGATATCTAGCCTACATAGTCGATACCCGAAAGGTGAGTGCGAAGTTGGAGGAGATACCGGTAGTTAGGGATTTTGCGGACGTGTTTCCTGATGATTTGCCAGGATTACCGCCAGATAGGGAAATCGAGTTTGTAATTGATTTAGCATCGGGTACAGCCCCTATATCAAAAGGCCTATATAGAATGGCTCCGGTAGAAATGAAGGAGTTGTTGTTGCAATTACAAGAGTTGCTGGATAAAAAGTATATCCAACCGAGCGTTTCACCGTGGGGAGCGCCGGTATTATTCGTCAAGAAGAAGGACGGATCAATGCGTCTTTGCATTGATTATAGAGAGTTGAATAAGGTCACAATTAAAAATAAGTATCCGTTGCCAAGGATCGATGACCTGTTTGATCAACTGAAGGGAGCAAAATATTTTTCAAAGATATATCTGCGAAGTGGGTATCATCAGTTAAAGGTGAGAAAGGAAGACATACCAAAGACGGCATTTCGAACTAGATATGGTCACTATAAGTTTTTGGTTATGTCATTTGGTTTAACAAATGCGCCTGCAGCATTCATGGACTTAATGAATAGGGTGTTCAAACCATTTCTGGATAAATTTGTGGTGGTATTCATAGACGACATTTTGGTTTACTCCACAACTGAAGAAGAACACGTGGAGCATTTGAGGGTGACATTGGAGGCGTTAAGGAAAGAGAAATTGTATGCAAAATTTTTGAAGTGCGAATTTTGGTTGGAGCGTGTTCAATTCCTTGGGCATGTTATCGATAAAGACGGGATTTCGGTGGATCCAGCGAAAGTCGAGGCTGTCATGAACTGGGATCAGCCGAAAACACCATCAGAAGTGAGGAGTTTCCTAGGTTTGGCAGGATACTACAGACGTTTTATTCAAGATTTTTCCAGGATCGCCACTCCGTTAACAAATTTAACAAGAAAATCAGTGAAGTTTGTTTGGACGGAGAAGTGCGAAGAGAGTTTCCAAGAACTAAAGAAGAGACTAAGTTCGGCACCTGTGTTGTCTTTACCAGATGATACAGGAAATTTTGTGGTGTATAGCGACGCATCGCATAAAGGACTGGGTTGTGTGTTGATGCAGAATGGTAAGGTTATTGCATATGCATCACGCCAACTAAAAGACTATGAAAAAGGGTATCCGACCCATGATTTGGAGTTAGCAGCCGTGGTGTTTACTTTGAAAATCTGGAGGCACTATCTCTATGGGGAGAAATGTGAAATATATACAAACCATAAAAGTCTGAAGTATATTTTTACACAGAAGGATTTGAATATGCGACAGAGAAGATAGATAGAATTGATCAAAGATTATGATTGTGAAATTCTATACCATCCGGGAAAGGCTAATGTGGTTGCCGACGCTTTGAGTAGAAAAGATCGGGAGAAATTATTTTTATTAACTGCTCAGGAGAAACTCGTAGCAGAAATGGCTAAATTGGAGTTAGAGGTGAAGGGTCAGACGGAGCCGAATGCAAAATTGTTCCAGATGGAAACTCAACCAACTCTGGTGGACAAAGTCAAGGAAGCGCAACTCAAGGATGAGGAGTGTATTAATATACGCAAAAGAGTGCTTGAAGGTGAAGAGCTTAAATATAAAATCGATACCGAAGGGTTGCTGAGATTTGAAGGCAGAATCTGGCTACCGTCAGTATTGGCAATCAGAGAGGAGATTTTGAACGAAGCTCATAGTTCAAGATTTTTGATTCACCCGGGGAGTACGAAGATGTACCAGGATCTTCGCCAACATTTTTGGTGGCCAAACATGAAAAGAGAGGTTGCTGAATGTATTGCGAAGTATTTAACTTGTCAGAGAGTCAAAGCAGAACATCAACGACCAAGTGGTTTGTTACAGCCCTTGGAGATACCCGAATGGAAGTGGGAGCATATCACGATGGATTTCGTGGTAGGCCTTCCAACTACTCAGAAGGGTTATGACGCAATATGGGTCATAGTGGACAGACTGACGAAATCAGCACATTTCTTACCAATCAAAATCAGATTCACTTTGGATCAGCTGGCGAAATTATACGTTAAGGAGATTATCTCAAGGCACGGTGTTCCAGTGTTAATAGTGTCAAACAGAGATCCACGTTTCACCTCAAAATTTTGGAGGAGTCTGCAAGCTTGTTTGGGAACGCAGTTGAGAATGAGTACAGCCTACCATCCTCAAACCGATGGCCAGAGCGAAAGAACAATTCAAACGTTGGAGGATATACTTCGAGCGTGCGTCATGGATTTTAAAGGCAACTGGGATGATCATTTACCTCTGGTCGAGTTTGCCTATAACAATAGTCATCACGCGAGTATTGGAATGCCGCCATACGAAGCATTGTATGGAAGGAAGTGCAGAACTCCGTTATGTTGGGACAAGGTTGGTGAATGTCGCCTATTGGGACCCGAGCTAGTACAACAAACTGCTGAAATTGTCAAGGTGATAAGAGCCAGATTATTAGCTGCTCAAGACAGGCAAAAGAAATATGCGGATCAACATCGTCAAGATCGTGCATTTGACGTCGGGAGTTTTGTGTTCCTCAAAGTATCCCCCTGGAAAGGCAAAATCAGATTTGGTAAAAAGGGTAAACTCAGTCTACGATTTATTGGACCCTTCGAAGTGCTCAAACGAGTAGGCGAGGTGGCTTATGAGGTAGCTTTACCTCCCGAGTTAGACTACATTCACAATGTCTTTCATATATCGGTGCTACGACCGTATAAGTCTGATTATAAACATGTAATCGAATATGAACCAATACAGTTTGAGAAAGATTTATCCTATGACGAAATACCTGTACAGATAGTGGACAGGAAAGAGCAGGTTCTCAGAAATAAAGTGATACCTTCTGTTAAGGTAATCTGGAGGAACCACAGTGCTGAAGAAGCAACGTGGGAACTCGAAGAGCAAATGATGCAAAATTTTCCTCAATTATTTGTTTAATCTTTATATTGCGATTCTGGGGACAGAATCTTTGTAAGGAGGGGAGAATGTAACGGGCGATTTAATTGCGTTGTGATTCTGGGGACAGAATCCTTTTAAGGAGGGAAAGATGTAACGAATGCAATTTTTGTGATTGAATAAAAATATTTATTGAATTATATAAATATCTTTATTAATTTATTGAGCTAAATAAATAATTTATTAAGTTTTTGTGAAATGGGTATATGTTAAGTATAATAATGTTAAATGTTATTTGAATGTGATTTGTTATGTTTATTCTAATTTAATTTAATAATTAAATTAGATGATGAAAAGGTTTATTTGAATAAATAATTTATTTGAATAATATAATTCATTTGGTGTTATTGTTATTGGTTAAATAAATTTATTATTTAAGTTAGTAAGGTTTAATTGAATTTATTTAATAATAAGTTCAATTAAATTAGAAGTGTGACATTTAAAACTATATGTTATAATGATTTATTAAAATAATTGAGAAAGTGTTTAATTCAGTTTTACCAAACAAGGCCCTATGACCTTTGTTTGGAAATAATGGGTTATTTTAATTTTGTTTTACCAAACAAGGCCTTAAGACCTTTAGTTAGAATAATAGATTATTTTAATTAGTATTTGCCAAACAAGCCTTATGGCTTTTTGAATTTTGTAACTGATAGATTAATAACAATTTACGTTATCAGTTTATTTTTCCATCAGTTTTATTTTTAATCTACGTCAGTTGTAAAAAGAAAAGAAAAGAAAGAAAGAAAAGAAAACAACAGAGTTTGAGAGAAAAGAGAGAGCAGAGCTTGAGAGTTTGTGAGAAGAAGAGAGAAATTGTGAGAGAAGCTTGGAGATTGGAGAAAGAATTTCTAAAACCAAGGAAGTTTAATCAAATTTTCTAAGAATTAGAAGGTATAAATTCTTTACTGTATGTTTTTAATGTACTTCTCTGTATATGAATTTTATTTTCATGTATATGAATTCTATGCTAAATACATGAATTACTTGTTTATAATTGTTAGTAAACATGCATTAGATGATTATATGATGAATATAAACTAGTTGGAAGAGTTAATTCATCAAAACATGTTTTGGAATTGAGTTTTTAGTTTTTACAGAGTTTTATTTCATGAATGGTTTATATGTATGACAATTGATGCTCTAATTGGTTATTAATCGGTAAATTGATAATTGTTTATGAATATATGAAGAAAAACGAAAAGAATGCAAGAAGAATGGTTTTAATTGGTTGAAAGATGAATTTACAGAGCTTGATTTCATGAAAATGGTCAAAACTTGAATAAGTTGTTTCACACTGAAATTCTTGGGTTTAAATTGGTTATTTATGTGTTAGAATGATTAAAATGTTTAGAAAACATGTTGGGTAATTGTTTTCTAGCATATTTGATGTTTGGGTAAGTTTAAATTATGTATTGGATGGTAGAATTCGGAAAATTTGGCCAAAATTGGCCTAAGTTTTCACTGTTCGCGAACTGCAGGAGACGTCTGCCGAGTCTCTCGCCCCGGCGAGAGAAATGCACTGATTTTCTTCGCCTCGGCGAGACTCCCGCCCCGGCGAGAGTTTTGTTAAGAAAATCTTCGCCCCGGCGAGATTTTTGTTAAGGATTTTCCCGCCCTGGCGAGGGAAACAGTAACTAAAATTTTTATTTTTATTTTAATTCTTATTTCTTTATAATTCTTCTATGATGTTATAAACAAGTTTTAAAATTTATAAATGACCAATAAGTGGTCATGATAGTTATTAAGCTAGCATTCATTGATTATTGAATGATAACCGAAGTGCTATAATAAAATGAGATAAAGAGCAAGCCTAAAATACTTTTAATCTTGTGACTAATTATGCTACAATTTTACAATTAAATGTATAGGTTGTTTAAGGATCGTGAATTACTTAAATCTGTAATCTACGCTTGAGGCAAGTTCCTTATCTCAATTTATTACTTTTACGTTGAGCAAGTTTTCCTCCCTTAAACTTGAAAATTATTTATAGCAAGATATTTCTTCTTTAAACTTGTTACTTTTATTTTAGCAAGTTTATTTCCTTGAGCAAGTTAATTAACCTTAGCTTATTGTTATCCAAGCAAGGTTGATACCATGTTGAGTACTTATATTTTTTTTAGTTATTATATATTCGATCATTGATTGTCATTTAAATTCCGATTATACACTTGGTTGTTTGACTTTATTGATGAATTAGACTAGCAAACCCTTATTGATTCAGCTAGTCCTTAGTTGATGAGCGATTTCAAAGACTTAGAATATTTTATATACTTGTTCCAAGCCAAGTTCCTTTTGGTACGGATTCAGACGATAAACTGAGATGAACAACCCTAATATAGGGGATTACTTACGCGACAGCGTTAAAATGTTTGTGCACAATACATTGTACAAAGGGCTGATCCCCCTGAGTACGAGATGGATGGTCCATAGTCTATAAGACTGTTAAAGGTTACGGTAGAAATACTTAATAACCTAGGACATAGTTCGAGGTCTTGTAACCCTCAGATATAATTTCTAAATCTTGAAATCTATTTTTTCTTGAATCGAGCATTCTAACGAGCTTTTAGACTTTGATCACTTATTGACTGAGATTCAGAAAACTATTACTCCTCAGTTGAAATCCATTTCATTTAAATATTATTGTTATCATACTTGTGGGCAATTGTTTGCTCACTCTTGCACTAAATATTGCAGCTAAGGCTGAGAAGTCAGATGAGCTGTCCACTAGCAAGGGCAAGGGCAAGATGAGCAAATGAAGATGTTTAGTTTATTTGTTTTAGTTTTTCGCTAAAGATTTGTTTCAAATTAAGTTTTATTCCGCATTGATGTATTAAGGTTAAGATAACCTGGGATTTATTTCATTTAGAGATTGGTGATGTAACCCCATTTGAGGGAAGATATTTCTTTAAGTTTATTTTTATTGATCTTATTATGGGTAAATAGTTATGAATGAATGTTATAGTGAACACCAAATCATTGGGAATTAAGTACCCGGATTTGGGGGTGTCACACATATCTCCACAAAGTTGACCACATGATCATTTGGGTCATCATGCGGCAACCCCCCAAACTGTAAATTATTTTGGATCATTTGAATCGTGCCTGGCTTAATTTCAAAGTTATTAGCTTCAATAGCGAGCCGTTGGATACTGGCATGTAGAGTTGTGACACTCGGCATTGCATACTCACGCAGAGTTTTCTGAATTTCCTCGGCCATTCTAGGTGGAGTTGGTATTTCCCTAGCTCTCTCTCTTCTCCTTCGTCTGAAAGTTCTGTCCACCTCAGGGTCAAGAGGTATTAAATCCTGATTCCTACGAGGTGGCATACACAGTCTAGAGTACCTGAGAGAAAGATTAAACAGATAAATCAGTCTAAATTAAGATCGTTTTGAAGTAGTATTAATATTAAAAAATAAATAATACTGAGTCCCTGGCAACGACGCCAAAAACTTGTTGGTGGTTTTCACAACCTATAAACTCGCGCAAGTATACGCAGTCTAACAAGTAGTATAGAAAAAGTCGAGTGTCGAACCCACGAGGACAAAGTACTAACAAGTTACTCAAGTATTAAAATATATCTCAACGGTCTTATTTAAACAAGTGAATAAGGGTTGTGTGTTGAAATCAATTAGGCAGAAACAGTTGAATAAAAAGGCGAGTTGTATCAAAGATGTCAAGCTAGGATTACAACTCCCCTAATGCCTCACCTAATAGTCCTAACTCTCCATTTAACTAACAAATCACAAGAATGGTCAACCGAGAACACAAGGTACACATAAGCCTCTTCCAACGGTCAAACGCATATCCCTTAGCTAGATGAATCACAATATTCCTATAGTGAAAATAACTAGACTAAGGGTCATTAATGTTAATCTCAATGGTTACACAGGGCAAATAGACATATTCCTATTCTATCTTGCATTTTGTGCACTCATTCCCTAGGGCAATGGTCATAATAAGTGTTGTTGTACTTAAGAAAAGGTATAACATCAATTTTCCAATATCAGTTAATACCTATATCAATTCTTATCTCAAGTAATTGATAAATAAGCATGAAATACAACAATTCATTCAGAACATGATTCATTAAATAAATATGAGAGAAATTCATATTAAGCTAATCATTAGGTTACATTGCAATCCTAGAAATGTAATTAGTTCATAACTATAGAACTAATTAATACATTCATGATGTTCAACATAATTAAAATTACACGAATGGATAACAGAATTTGAAGAGAGAAAACTCCTGCTCGGAAGTGTTCAATGCTTCAGCTGCCTCCTTGTGTAGCTGCCTCCTTTTCTCCCTAAGTTTCTAAGTCTCCTTTAAGTTAACAGATATCATTCCTTATGTAGCAGCATCTAGGTCATTACAGGAAAGCCAGGTGGCTGGGAACCGGGGCTCACGCTGCGGCGTGGGCCATGCGCCTTGCATTGGCGCTGCGGCGTGAGCTCCGTGTTCTAGCCAAGGAAGGCTCGCTGCAGCGCCAAAACATGAAGGATTGGCTCCGCTGCAGCGTGAGCTCCGTGCACATAGAAGGGGCGGCTCGCTGCAGCGCCATACCATGAAGGAATGGTGTCGCTGCAGCGCGAACTCCGTGTATTGGCCAAGGGCCGTTCGCTGCAGCGTGACTCCTAGACTTGGTCTTGGTGCTGCGGCGCGGGCCTCGTGTCTTTATCCATCCAGGGGTCATTTTCCCCTTATAGCATCAAATGAACACACCTCCCACCTGAACAGCAATAAAGCAAAAGATAGCAAATAAAACATAAATTTGCGCTAGAAGATAATATAATCAAGCAATTTCTTAAGTGATTAAGAACCCGGTTCGCAGGTATGAATCCTGCTCATCAGTTGTTCAAACTTCGAACATAATTTTTATTGTACAAACTTTATTGATGAATCAAATGTTTTAGTGACTAGCAAACCCTAATTGATTCAGCTAGTCCTTAGTTGATGAGCGTTCTAAAGACTTTGAATATTTTAAAACTGTTCCGAACCAAGTTCCTTTTGGTACGGATTCTGATACTAAACTGAGATGAACAACCCTAATATAGGGGATTAATTACGCGACAGCGTTGAAATGTTTGTGCACAATACATTGTACAAAGGGTTGATCCCCCTAAGTACGAGATGGATGGTCCATAGTCTATAAGACTGTTAAAGGTTACGGTAGAAATACTTGTTAACCTAGGACATAGTTCGAGGTCTTGTGACCCTCAGATACAATTTTAAACCTTGAATTCTATAATCAGTTCTTGAGCCAAGTATCCTATTAAGCTTTCATATCTCGATTGGTTATTGATTGAATTCAGAAAACATCAATACCTCAGTTGAAATCTATTTCGTTAATTATTCAATTGTTATCGTTATTATGCTTGTGGGCAATTGTTTGCTCACTCTTGCACTAAAACATTGCAGCTAAGACAGAGAAACCGGACGAGCCGTCCACGAGTAAAGGCAAGGGCAAGATGCCGAAGTAGCAAGAGACCTGTTATACATTTGATGTTTATTTGTAACAAGACTTGTTTAAAATTATGTTTTGATTCCGCACTGATGTAATAGAGGTTAGATAACCTGGAATTTGTTTATTTAAGAGATTTGAGATGTAACCCCTTCTTGTGGGAAGATGTTTCATTCAGTTTAATTATATTATCTTTATCATGGGTAGTTAGTCATGAGTGTATGGTATAGTGAACACCAAATCTGTGGAGTTGAAGTACCCGAATTTGGGGGTGTCACAAGAGGGCCAAAGGATCTTCTTAAAAGAAGAACAATTCAAAGAAGGTATAAGGAAAGGCAATAACTAAGGACACTAAGAATAAAATTGATGCAGATAGCAAAGGAGTTTGCTTCCACTGCAATAAGCCTGGACATTGGAAAGGAAACTGTAAGGAGCATCTTGCAGAGGCTAACCAGAAGAAGCTTAGTGAAGCTTCGGTTACAGATATAGGTTTGTTCATCATTGAAATAAATCTTTCTGTAAGTCAAGGTTCTACTTGGGTATTGGATACCGGCTATAGTTCTCACGTATGCAATCCAATACAGAGACTAAGCAGAAGTAGAAAGCTAAACAAAGAGTAAGTAATCTTACGTGCAGAGAATGGAGTAATGGTTGCTATATTAGCCGTAGGAACTTATAGTTTAGCGTTGCCTACGGGCAAGTCTGTTAAGTTAATAAGTTATTATTATGTTCCAGTTCTCTTAAGAAACATTATTACTTCCGTTGTTGGACAAGGAAGGTTCTGGTATTATATTTAAGAACAATTGTTGTTCTATTTATAATGATAATGTTTTGTTTGAAACTGGAAGATCATTTGATGGACTTTGTAAACTTGACTTACATGAAAAATAATTTTACAAATTGAACAAACTAGTAAAAGAAAAGGAGATGATCATTCAATCAGTTGAATATGTGTATTTGATGAAATACAAGTCTGAATCATTTGAAAGGTTCAACGAATTCAGAAGTGAAACAAATTGACAAAGTATGAAAAGAGAGGTTGCCGAATGCGTTGCGAAATGTCTCACTTGTCAGAGAGTCAAAGCGGAGCATCAACGACCAAGTGGTTTGTTACAGCCCTTAGAGATACCAGAATGGAAGTGGGAGCATATAACGATGGATTTCATAGTAGTACTTCCAACTACTCAGAAGGGTTATGACGCGATATGGGTCATAGTTGACAAATTGACGAAATCTGCGCATTTCTTGCTGATCAAAATCAGATTTACTTTGGATCAGCTGGCAAAGTTATATGTCAAAGAGATTATTTCGAGGCACGGAGTTCCAGTATCAATCGTATCAGATCGAGATCCACGATTCACATCAAAGTTTTGGAGGAGTCTACAAACTTGTTTGGGGACGCAGTTGAGAATGAGTACAGCCTATCATCCTCAAACCGATGGCCAGAGCGAAAGAACAATTCAAACGTTGGAGGTTATGCTTCGAGCATGCGTTATGGATTTTAAAGGCAACTGGGATGATCATTTACGGCTGGTCGAGTTTGCTTACAATAATAGTTATCACGCTAGTATCGGCATGCCGCCCTACGAAGCATTGTACGGAAGGAAATGCAGAACTCCATTATGCTGGGATGAGGTTGGTGAACAACGACTATTAGGACCCGAGCTGGTACAACAAACTGCTGAAATTGTCAAGGTAATAAGAGCCAGACTGATAGCCGCTCAAGACAGACAGAAGAAGTATGCTGATCAACACCGATAAAATCATGAATTTGAAGTCGGCAGTTTTGTGTTTCTCAAAGTATCTCCCTGGAAGGGAAAGATCAGATTTGGTAAAAAGGGTAAACTCAGTCCGCGGTTTATTGGACCCTTCGAAGTGCTGAAACGAATAGGTGAAGTAGCTTATGAGGTAGCTCTACCTCCCGAGTTAGATCACATTCATAATGTATTCCACATATCGGTGCTATGACCGTATAAGTCTGATTATAAACATGTCATAGAGTATGAACCGATACACTTTGAGCAAGATTTGTCTTATGAAGAGGTTCCTGTACAAATAGTGGACAGGAAGGAACAAGTTCTTAGAAATAAAGTGATACCTTCTGTTAAGGTAATCTGGAGGAACCACAGTGCCGGAGAAACAACGTGGGAACTCGAAGAGCAAATGATGCAGAATTACCCTCAATTATTTGTTTAATCTTTGTATTGCGATTCTGGGGACAGAATCTTTGTAAGGAGGGGAGAATGTAACGGATGATTTAATTTTGCGTTATGATTCTGGGGACAGAATCCTTTTAAGGAGGGAAAGATGTAACGAATGCAATTTTTGTGATTGAATAAAAATATTTGTTGAATTATATAAATATTTTTATTAATTTATTGAGTTTAATAAATAATTTATTAAGTTTTGTGGAATGGGTATATGTTAAGTTTAATAATGTTAAATGTTAATTTGAGTGTGATTTGTTATGTTATTCTAATTTAATTTAATAATTAAATTAGATGATGAAAAGGTTTATTTGAATAATATAATTCATTTGGTGTTATTGTTATTTGTTAAATGAAATTGTTATTTGAGTTGGTAAGGTTTAATTGAATTTATTTAATAATAAGTTTAATTAAATTAGAAGTGTGACATTTAAAACTATATGTTATGATGATTTATTAAAATAAATGAGAAAGTGTTTAATTTAGTTTTACCAAACAAGGCCCTATGATCTTTGTTTGGAAATAATGGGTTATTTTATTTGTGTTTTACCAAACAAGCCTTTAGTTAGAATAATAGATTATTTTATTTGTAATTGCCAAACATAGCCTTATGGCTTTTTGAATTTTATAACTGATGGATTAAATTAGATTTTTACGTTATTATTTGTTTATTAAGTTATCAGTTTTATTTTTTTTAAATTACGTCAGTTGTAAAGAAAGAAAGAAAGAAAAAGAAAAGAAAGAAGAAGAACATCAGAGTTTGAGAGAAAAGAGAGAGCAGAGTTTGAGAATTTGAGAGTTGAGAAGAAAGAATTGAGAAAGAGCTTGTAATTTTAAAAGAATTCACCAAGTTCTTACTACAATTGAAGGTATAATTCCTTTTTCCTCTTTGTTTTATTCTACTGTATATAGTTTTAGTTACTGTATGTGAATTCAATTGCTAGAATATATGAACTATTTGATTATAGTTGTTGTAATTGGTAGTAATCATGTGTTAGATGATTATATGATGATTAACAATTAATTTAGAGGTATTAATTCATGAAAACATGCTTTAGAATTGAGTTCTTAGTTTTACAGAGCTTTATTTCATGTATGGCATATTTGTATAAAAATTGATGCTCTAATTGGTTATTAATCGGTAAATTGATAATTGTTTATGATTATTTGATGAAAAACATGAGTAATGTAAAAAGAATTATTTTAATAGGTTGAAAAATGAATTTACAGAGCTTGATTTCATGAAAATGGTTAAAACATGAATATTTGGTTTTAACAGTGAATTTTTGGTTTTAAATTGGTTGATTATGTGTTTTATAATGCTTAGATTGATTAGAAACATGTTGGGTAAATGTTTTGTATCACATATGATGTCTGGGTATATTTAATTTGTTTTCTGGATGGTAGAATTGGGAAAAATTTGGCCAAATTGGCCTAAGTTTTTCACTGGTTCGCGAGCTGGGGAAAACGACAGTTAAGTCTCTCGCCCCGGCGAGAGAAATGAACTGATTTCTTCGCCCCGGCGACAAATTTGTTAAGCATAACTTCGCCCCAGCGACAGCCTCGCCCCGGCGACAAATTTCTTAAGTTTTTTCTCGCCCCGGCGAGAATCACTACTGTTTAAAAAAAAATTATTATTTTGTTTTCTTTTCTTGGAAGTTATGAATGCATAATTAAACTTATATGGTTGCTATCTAGTACTTGTTGACTATGGTATGCTAAATGAGATGTTTTGATAAAAGAGCAAGCTTAGAATGCTTTTAATCTTGTGACTAATTATATTACCATTTTTATAATTAAATGTTTAGGTTGTTTAAGGATCGTGAATTACTTAAATTTGTAATCTACGCTTGAGGCAAGTTCCTTATCTCAACTTGTTACTTTTACGTTGAGCAAGTTTTTCTATATCAAACTTGTTAATTTATTCAATACAAGTTTATTTATATTAATCAAGCTTTTGACCTTAGCTTATTGATATTCAAGCAAGGTTACCATCATGATTATGCACTTAAGCTTTATTCCAGTCATTGTTTGTTATTCAAACTTCGAGTATAGTTTCTATTGAACAAACTCTATTGATGAATTAGACTAGCAAACCCTTATTGATTCAGCTAGTCCTTAGTTGATGAGCGTTTTCAAAGACTTAGAATATTTTCTATACTTGTTCCAAGCCAAGTTCCTTTTGGTATGGATTCAGACGATAAACTGAGATGAACAACCCTAATATAGGGGATTACTTACGCGACAGCGTTAAAATGTTTGTGCACAATACACTGTACAAAGGGCTGATCCCCCTGAGTACGAGATGTTGGTCCATAGTCTATATGACTGTTAAAGGTTACAATAGAAATACTTGTCAACCTAGGACATAGTTCGACGTCTTGTGACCCTCAGATATAATTTTTAAATCTTAAATTCTATATTTATCTTGGAATCAAGCGTTCTAACGAGCTTTTAAACTTGATCATTTATTGAATGATATTCAGAAAACTGTTATTCCTCAGTTGAAATCCATTTCATTTAGATATTATTGTTATCGTACTTGTGAGCAATTGTTTGCTCACTCTTGCACTAAACATTGCAGCTAAGCCAGAAAAGCAGGACGAGCCGTCCACGAGCAAAGTCAAGGGCAAGATGCATAAATAGCTAAAGACCTGCTATTTATTTGATGCTTGATTGTAATAATACTTATTTAAATTATGTTTTATTCCGCATTTGATGTATTAAGGTTTAGATAACCTGGGATTTGTTTGTTTAAGAGTTTGGAGATGTAACCCATTTTGGGAAGATATTTCTTTAAGATTATTTTAATTATTCTTGATTATGGGTAGTTAGATGTGATTGAATGAGATAGTGAACACCAAATTTGTGGGAATTAAGTACCTGGATTTGGGGGTGTCACAGGTTGGTATCAGAGATGTAGGTTATGAACCTTTAGGTGGGGAAAACCTTAGGGTAGTAGCCTTTTAGCAGATAGAGAATATAGAGGTGATAAACTCTTATCAAGTTCTAAGGAATGAATTACGGAAGTTCATAAAAGACAACAAAATGATTATGTGCTATGTGCTTTGTCGACGCCGGGTTTTCTCGTTCTCTGTCCTTTTCCTATTTTAGCCTTTTGATTTAATGATTCTTTGGAAAAGGTCGGCATTGATGTCGACGGGGTTTTGAAAGATCATTTTTTATGATGAGCCAATTAACCAGAGTCGCCAGTTGGTATATTTGAAATGGATGTACCAACTCATCCGAATTTTCGTTTTTTATAAATCGCTGGCTCATATGTGACTCCGAATTAATTGGTCTGCGAATCGAGATTCATAGAGTTCGGGGGCTTGCTTAAGTGAGGGGAAGGTGTTAGGCACCCCTCGACTTCCGTGAAACACGGTTACCGCAATCTTGATGCTTTTCCTATCCTTTGATTCATGAAATGTGTGTGTACGCGCGCGTGTGTGTGTGTCTGTGTGAATGTTGTGGTGAGTTTGTATGAAAGAATCATTTGGATTTTTAGGGAAAGTCGTGCTTTAATTTGAGAACGCTTTGGAATGTCTCTTCGGTATACACGAGAAAGCTTTATGTGAAAGGTTTGATTTTAACTGTCAAAATTGCAAGATTTTCATTAGATGTTGTTTTGGCAAAACAAGAGTTTTAAACCTTCGTCAAAATAGGAATCGAGATCTATACGTTGCCTTGTGAATGCAATGACGGCAATTTCTAGGATCTCTTTAACCCTATGCACAATGGTTTAATAAAACGTCATTTATTTATAAAATCATTCCTTATGATATTTGAAAACGATTTTCTTTAGCTTTCTCGTTAAATAGGAATCGACATTCATTAGCATTTCCAATTTTTTAGCCTCGTGATTCTAATAACCTAGTTTGATTGATTTTATGAAAATCTTATCGTTTAACTTTGAAATCAATTTCGTGTCATAAATCAAATCAAGCATAAACACGCGTCGGGGCTATTCATGGGCATGTAAGCCATCAAAATAACCCCAAACGCCTACAATCACAAGTTTCACTATTTCGGGGCCTTAAACACGATTCTCGCCTTGGCGTCGTTTTAAGGCCCGACGATTACATATTTACAATGAAAGGTACATCGAATTTATTACATATATCAAAAGATGTCCATCATCGGATTTGGACCACGGGGTCGTTTTCCTAGGCTCACATCCAAAATCGCCACACACCCACAAGATCCTAAGAATAGCAATCTAAACAGTCTATGCACAATACATCATTACAACGAGCTAAAATTCACCAAATGGATATCATCGGGCCATTAGGAGGAATTTCATTCCATTGGGAACCCTCATTAATAGCCCTCAATCCATGGATCCACAACAATATAGAAGAATAACTACATTTAATATGATTCGGGTGATAAAAGCTTAACAAAAATGGTATGACAAAATGCTATAACAAAGGGTTTTTTACCTTGCAAATGATCCTCACAAATTGTATGAACTTATATATTGAGTAGAGTAGAAAATATATGATATATAATCTCACAAATGGATACAATTCCTCACTATTTTCTCTCTTTTTCTCTCCTTTCCCGAGCTATTTTTGCTGCTGTTTTCTCCTTCTTTTTTCTTTTCTTTCCGCCGCTTGCTGCTCTCCTTGGATGAAATGAAGAAACTGAGCTGAAATAGGCTGGTTTAGGGCAGCCGCAGATTGATCTGCGGCTGGCCGCAGATGGATCTGCGGCTGGCCGCAGATGGATCTGCGGCTGGCTGGCCCACCCCCCATCGCACTCAGCTGGTTTCCTGGTTTCGAGTCCCGTGCACACCACCATTATTTTAATCGTTTGGCCGCAGATCAATCCGCGGCTGGGTGGGCTGATTTTCTCGATTTCTATGCCGCACCTCGATTCGCGTGTCGTGACGTCAGTTTTCGCCGACAGGTTTGTATTTTGCAGTCCGGGAATCACTGGGAGACGTGCCGCATCATTCGGGCATGCTCATTTCGGACGGCCCTGCTGTCACGTCGGTTTCGGTTGTAAATCGTCGCTGGTGGGGGCGGGGGCGGTGGCGTCGAATGTTCGTTCTTGTGCATCCCTCGCCCTCACAGGCCGGTTCATTTGACGATTTTGCCCTCCTGTCACGGTTAGTATACGAAGCGCAAAATTTGGGTGTCTACATGCTTATTTGATAACAAACTTATGTGCTCGCGAGTATTATCGATTAGTAATTAAAACTTAAAATTTTGTTGTCAGGATGACTGATAGAGGAGAGCCCAGCCAGACTAGGGAGGAGGAGCCCCGAGATATTCACGTAGTTCATGAGCAGCTAGTGCAGAGGGAGCCATCCCCATTGATTACAGTTACAGGTCACGAGTATGAGCCTGAGACTGATCCTGAGGAGGACCCTGAGGAGGATCCTGAGGAGGAGGAGGAGGAAGACCCTGAGGGAATATCACTATCTACTTTGGGTGTTCAGATGTACGAGCAGATGTATGATCGCAACATAGAGTTGCAGGACAAGGTGGAGGAGTTAGAGGGGCAGCTGGCCAAGCGACAGATTACTTTGGAGCAGAAAAACAGTGAGATAGAGGAGCTTGATATACGTCTTGGAGACGTGGAGTGGAAGCTGGTTCATGTAGAGAGTGAAAAGGAGGAGTTAGAGGAACAGGCTGCAGAACGTCAAGCCACTTTAGAGCAGAAGGATGCTGAGATCCAAGACCTTTCATCACGTCTTGCAGAGGCTGAGCAGAGGCTAGCACAGTCTGAGTATCGACGAGGACAGCTGATAGCCAGGAATGAGATTGTACGGGATGAGTTGAAAGAGGAGTCAGCTAAGCGGGCAAGAGCTGAAATAGCTTGGCTGAGGGAGGCTGATCGCGTAGATCGTGTAGAGTGTGAGATGCGGACAAAGAAGGCTAAGATTGATGAGATGGAGTATATTTTTCACACCACGATAGACAGAGCTCAGGATCGAGTTCATCGTCATCCAGATATGATGGATCGAAGGATGATGACACGCATTATGGAGCAAGAACGCCAGGAAGCTGTGCGTCGTGGGATGTCATCATAGATTGTGATTAGTTATGTTATTATGAAACCATGAAGTGAATAAATTGTAAATCCCAGTTTCTATATAATGGGATAGAATAATGATGTAATCCTGGAACTTTGTGATTTCAGGATAGATGATGTAAATAACTACGATGTAATCTTTATTATGTTTTAAAGCAGTTAATGAATAAAATGTGAAAGTTTATCAGTTATACTGTGTGTTAAGTGTTTTATATAAATGTTTAAGTTAAGACTTAAATGTTTAAGTAATTGAGCAATAGTCTAATGACGCGAATTTTTAACAGTAAGATGCCGCCAAGAAGACAACCAACACGTCAACAGACCCCTGTGGGATCTACTAACAACGAAGAAGCCAACGCTAATCCCATGCAGCAGTTGGTAAATTTGTTAACGGGAGCCTTTGCAAATCAACCACAAGCTCAGGCTACAACCTTTAAAGACTTCAAGGCTGTCGGACCTCCGGAATATCACGGGTCTATGAATCCGATAGAGGCTCAAACATGGGTCATGGAGATGGAGAAGGTGTTTGATGTCGCTAGGGTCAATGAGGATCAAAAGACGGCATTTGCAACCTTTATGCTGAAGTCAGAAGCTAGCTACTGGTGGCAAGCAAATAAGACTCGAGGTGGCCAAGGGATTATTCCGTGGTAGCGATTTAAGGAGATGTTTTTCGAGACCTATTTTTCGGCAAGTGCTCAAAATCAAATGGAGGTGCAGTTTCTGGAACTGAAGCAAGGTACCATGACGGTACCTAAATATGCTGCAAAGTTCAATGAGCTGGCGAGGTTTGCGCCATACCAGGTCAACACAGATGAGCGGAAGGCTAGGAGATTTGAGCAGGGACTGAAACCCTGGTTATATAGTAGAGTTTCGTTGTTTCAACTGAACTCGTTTGCGGCAGTGCTGGAAAAGGCGATTATCGCTGAAGGAGGCAGTGATGCTCTGTCCAAGTACAACCAGGAGCAGAAGAAAAAGAAGAATGAGAATGAAAACAAGGTAAGTGGTAGCCATGGGGGCAGTGGCCAGAAAAGGAAATGGAATGATAGTAACTCTGCGGGAAGTCAGCAGGGTAATCAGAAGAAGAAGATAGAGGTGTGCAGCAACTGTGGAAAGAGCCATATGGGTGCTTGTTTGAAGGGTAAGCGGGTGTGCTTCAACTGTGGACAAGAGGGTCATATTTCACCAAATTGCCCTAATTCGAAGAAAGGAGCATGTTTCATCTGCGGGTCGAAGGATCACTTTGCCCGAGAGTGCCCTAAGAAAACAACTACAGGAGGAGCTGGTGCAGGAAAAGGGAACAGCGGTGGAGGCAATCTAACTATCACCGGACCGACACAGCCCAACCTACCTACCGCTCGAACGTTCAATATGACGGTGCAGGATGCTGTGCAGTCAAAGGATGTAGTGTCAGGTATCATTCCAGTCAATAGTGTTAATGCTTATGTATTGTTTGACTCGGGTGCTACTTGCTCATTTATATCCGATGATTTTGCTAAGAAATTAGAGTTACCTCAGGAAGAATTAGATTACCCTATGAATATAGAAATTGTGAATAGGGAAGTGATTCCTGTTAAGTTTGTCCACAAGAACTGTCTGGTAGATATTAAGGGTCATGTGATGACTGTCAACTTGATCCCAATTCGTCTTGGGGAGTTTGACGTTATTTTGGGTATGGATTAGTTGTTTAACAATGGGGCAGTTATTGACTGTCAAAAGAAGTGTGTAAACCTTATGACTCCGTCAAAGGTAGTGTTTTATGGCAGCAAGTCGCCTAGACAAATGAGTTATCTGACGATGGTGCAGGCCAGAAAGATGTTGAGACAAGGGTGTGTAGGGTATCTAGCCTACATAGTTGATACCCGTAAGGTGGGTGCAAAACTGGAGGAGATACCAGTAGTTAGGGATTTTGTGGACGTATTTCCTGATGATTTATCAGGATTACCGCCAGATAGGGAAATTGAGTTTGTAATTGATTTAGCACCGGGAACGGCCCCTATATCGAAAGCCCCGTATCGAATGGCTCCAGTAGAAATGAAGGAGTTAATGGTGCAGCTGCAAGAGTTGCTGGATAAGAAGTATATCCAACCAAGCGTTTCGCCGTGGGGAGCGCCGGTATTGTTTGTTAAGAAGAAGGATGGGTCAATGCGCCTTTGCATTGATTATAGAGAGTTGAACAAGGTCACGATTAAAAACAAGTATCCGTTGCCAAGAATTGATTACCTGTTTGACCAACTAAAGGGAGCGAAATATTTTTCAAAGATAGATTTACGAAGTGGGTACCATCAATTGAAGGTGAGAAAAGAGGACATACCAAAGACGACGTTTCGAACCAGATATGGTCACTATGAGTTTTTGGTTATGTCATTTGGTTTAACGAATGCGCCTGCAGCATTCATGGACTTAATGAATAGGGTGTTCAAACCATTTCTGGATAAGTTTGTGGTGGTATTCATAGACGACATTTTGGTTTACTCCAAAACTCAAGAAGAACACGTGGAGCATTTGAGAGTGACGTTGGAGGCGTTAAGAAAGGAGAAATTATATGCAAAATTTTCAAAATGCGAATTTTGGTTGGAGCGTGTTCAATTCCTTGGGCATGTTATTGATAAAGACGGGATTTCGGTAGATCTAGCAAAAGTCGAAGCAGTCATGAACTGGGATCAGCCGAAGACACCGTCAGAAGTGAGGAGTTTCCTAGGTTTGGCAGGTTACTACAGACGTTTTATTCAAGATTTCTCCAGGATCGCCACTCCGTTGACGAATTTAACAAGGAAGTCAGTGAAGTTTGTTTGGACGGAGAAGTGCGAAGAGAGTTTTCAAGAACTAAGGAAGAGACTAAGCTCGGCACCTGTGTTGTCTTTACCAGATGATACAGGAAATTTTGTGGTGTACAGCGACGCATCACATAAAGGACTTGGTTGTGTGTTAATGCAGAATGGTAAAGTTATTGCATATGCATCGCGCCAACTAAAAGACTATGAAAAAGGGTATCCGACCCATGATTTGGAGTTAGCAGCCGTGGTGTTTGCTTTGAAAATCTGGAGGCATTATCTCTATGGGGAGAAGTGTGAAATATATACAGACCATAAAAGTCTGAAGTATATTTTTACACAGAAAGATTTGAATATGCGGCAGAGGAGATGGATAGAATTGATCAAAGACTATGATTGTGAAATTTTATACCATCCTGGAAAGGCTAATGTGGTTGCCGACGCTTTGAGTAGAAAAGGTCGGGAGAAACTATTTTTGTTAACTGCTCAGGAGAAACTTGTAGCGGAAATGGCTAAGTTGGAATTAGAAGTGAAGAATCTGGCCGAGCCTAATGAAAAATTGTTCCAGATGGAAACCCAACCAACTTTGGTAGAAAAAGTCAAGGAAGCACAACTTCACGATGAGGAATGTGTTAAGATTCGGCAAAGAGTGCTAGAGGGAGAAGAGCTTAATTATAAAATCGATACTGAAGGGTTGCTGAGATTTGAAGGCAAAATCTGGGTACCGTCAGTATTGGCAATCAGAGAGGAGATTTTGAACGAAGCTCATAGTTCAAGATTTTCGATACACCCGGGGAGTACAAAGATGTACCAGGATCTTCGCCAACATTTTTGGTGGCCAAATATGAAAAGAGAGGTTGCCGAATGCGTTGCGAAATGTCTCACTTGTCAGAGAGTCAAAGCGGAGCATCAACGACCAAGTGGTTTGTTACAGCCCTTAGAGATACCAGAATGGAAGTGGGAGCATATAACGATGGATTTCATAGTAGGACTTCCAACTACTCAGAAGGGTTATGACGCGATATGGGTCATAGTTGACAGATTGACGAAATCAGCGCATTTCTTGCCGATCAAAATCAGATTTACTTTGGATCAGCTGGCAAAGTTATATGTCAAAGAGATTATTTCGAGGCACGGAGTTCCAGTATCAATCGTATCAGATCAAGATCCACGATTCACATCAAAGTTTTGGAGGAGTCTACAAACTTGTTTGGGGACGCAGTTGAGAATGAGTACAGCCTATCATCCTCAAACCGATGGCCAGAGCGAAAGAACAATTCAAACGTTGGAGGATATGCTTCGAGCATGCGTTATGGATTTTAAAGGCAACTGGGATGATCATTTACCTCTGGTCGAGTTTTCTTACAATAATAGTTATCACGCTAGTATCGGCATGCCGCCCTACGAAGCATTGTACGGAAGGAAATGCAGAACTCCATTATGCTGGGATGAGGTTGGTGAACGACGACTATTAGGACCCGAGCTGGTACAACAAACTGCTGAAATTGTCAAGGTAATAAGAGCCAGACTGATAGCCGCTCAAGACAGACAGAAGAAGTATGCTGATCAACACCGACAAAATCGTGAATTTGAAGTCGGCAGTTTTGTGTTTCTCAAAGTATCTCCCTGGAAGGGAAAGATCAGATTTGGTAAAAAGGGTAAACTCAGTCCGCGGTTTATTGGACCCTTCGAAGTGCTGAAACGAATAGGTGAAGTAGCTTATGAGGTAGCTCTACCTCCCGAGTTAGATCACATTCATAATGTATTTCCCCCACATATCGGTGCTATGACCGTATAAGTCTGATTATAAACATGTCATAGAGTATGAACCGATACACTTTGAGCAAGATTTGTCTTATGAAGAGGTTCCTGTACAAATAGTGGACAGGAAGGAACAAGTTCTTAGAAATAAAGTGATACCTTCTGTTAAGGTAATCTGGAGGAACCACAGTGCCGGAGAAACAACGTGGGAACTCGAAGAGCAAATGATGCAGAATTACCCTCAATTATTTGTTTAATCTTTGTATTGCGATTCTGGGGACAGAATCTTTGTAAGGAGGGGAGAATGTAACGGATGATTTAATTTTGCGTTATGATTCTGGGGACAGAATCCTTTTAAGGAGGGAAAGATGTAACGAATGCAATTTTTGTGATTGAATAAAAATATTTGTTGAATTATATAAATATTTTTATTAATTTATTGAGTTTAATAAATAATTTATTAAGTTTTGTGGAATGGGTATATGTTAAGTTTAATAATGTTAAATGTTAATTTGAGTGTGATTTGTTATGTTATTCTAATTTAATTTAATAATTAAATTAGATGATGAAAAGGTTTATTTGAATAATATAATTCATTTGGTGTTATTGTTATTTGTTAAATGAAATTGTTATTTGAGTTGGTAAGGTTTAATTGAATTTATTTAATAATAAGTTTAATTAAATTAGAAGTGTGACATTTAAAACTATATGTTATGATGATTTATTAAAATAAATGAGAAAGTGTTTAATTTAGTTTTACCAAACAAGGCCCTATGATCTTTGTTTGGAAATAATGGGTTATTTTATTTGTGTTTTACCAAACAAGCCTTTAGTTAGAATAATAGATTATTTTATTTGTAATTGCCAAACATAGCCTTATGGCTTTTTGAATTTTATAACTGATGGATTAAATTAGATTTTTACGTTATTATTTGTTTATTAAGTTATCAGTTTTATTTTTTTTAAATTACGTCAGTTGTAAAGAAAGAAAGAAAGAAAAAGAAAAGAAAGAAGAAGAACATCAGAGTTTGAGAGAAAAGAGAGAGCAGAGTTTGAGAATTTGAGAGTTGAGAAGAAAGAATTGAGAAAGAGCTTGTAATTTTAAAAGAATTCACCAAGTTCTTACTACAATTGAAGGTATAATTCCTTTTTCCTCTTTGTTTTATTCTACTGTATATAGTTTTAGTTACTGTATGTGAATTCAATTGCTAGAATATATGAACTATTTGATTATAGTTGTTGTAATTGGTAGTAATCATGTGTTAGATGATTATATGATGATTAACAATTAATTTAGAGGTATTAATTCATGAAAACATGCTTTAGAATTGAGTTCTTAGTTTTACAGAGCTTTATTTCATGTATGGCATATTTGTATAAAAATTGATGCTCTAATTGGTTATTAATCGGTAAATTGATAATTGTTTGTGATTATTTGATGAAAAACATGAGTAATGTAAAAAGAATTGTTTTAATAGGTTGAAAAATGAATTTAGAGAGCTTGATTTCATGAAAATGGTTAAAACATGAATATTTGGTTTTAACAGTGAATTTTTGGTTTTAAATTGGTTGATTATGTGTTTTATAATGCTTAGATTGATTAGAAACATGTTGGGTAAATGTTTTGTATCACATATGATGTCTGGGTATATTTAATTTGTTTTCTGGATGGTAGAATTCGGAAAAATTTGGCCAAATTGGCCTAAGTTTTTCACTGGTTCGCGAGCTGGGGAAAACGACAGTTAAGTTTCTCGCCCCGGCGAGAGAAATGAACTGATTTCTTCGCCCCGGCGACAGCGTTGCCCCGGCGACAAATTTGTTAAGCATAACTTCGCCCCGGCGACAGCCTCGCCCCGGCGACAAATTTCTTAAGTTTTTTCTCGCCCCGGCGAGAATCACTACTGTTTAAAAAAAATTATTATTTTGTTTTCTTTTCTTGGAAGTTATGAATGCATAATTAAACTTATATGGTTGCTATCTAGTACTTGTTGACTATGGTATGCTAAATGAGATGTTTTGATAAAAGAGCAAGCTTAGAATGCTTTTAATCTTGTGACTAATTATATTACCATTTTTATAATTAAATGTTTAGGTTGTTTAAGGATCGTGAATTACTTAAATTTGTAATCTACGCTTGAGGCAAGTTCCTTATCTCAACTTGTTACTTTTACGTTGAGCAAGTTTTCCTATATCAAACTTGTTAATTTATTCAATACAAGTTTATTTATATTAATCAAGCTTTTGACCTTAGCTTATTGATATTCAAGCAAGGTTACCATCATGATTATGCACTTAAGCTTTATTCCAGTCATTGTTTGTTATTCAAACTTCGAGTATAGTTTCTATTGAACAAACTCTATTGATGAATTAGACTAGCAAACCCTTATTGATTCAGCTAGTCCTTAGTTGATGAGCGTTTTCAAAGACTTAGAATATTTTCTATACTTGTTCCAAGCCAAGTTCCTTTTGGTATGGATTCAGACGATAAACTGAGATGAACAACCCTAATATAGGGGATTACTTACGCGACAGCGTTAAAATGTTTGTGCACAATACACTGTACAAAGGGCTGATCCCCCTGAGTACGAGATGTTGGTCCATAGTCTATATGACTGTTAAAGGTTACAGTAGAAATACTTGTCAACCTAGGACATAGTTCGACGTCTTGTGACCCTCAGATATAATTTTTAAATCTTGAATTCTATATTTATCTTGGAATCAAGCGTTCTAACGAGCTTTTAAACTTGATCATTTATTGAATGATATTCAGAAAACTGTTATTCCTCAGTTGAAATCCATTTCATTTAGATATTATTGTTATCGTACTTGTGAGCAATTGTTTGCTCACTCTTGCACTAAACATTGCAGCTAAGCCAGAAAAGCAGGACGAGCTGTCCACGAGCAAAGGCAAGGGCAAGATGCATAAATAGCTAAAGACCTGCTATTTATTTGATGCTTGATTGTAATAAGACTTATTTAAATTATGTTTTATTCCGCATTTGATGTATTAAGGTTTAGATAACCTGGGATTTGTTTGTTTAAGAGTTTGGAGATGTAACCCATTTTGGGAAGATATTTCTTTAAGATTATTTTAATTGTTCTTGATTATGGGTAGTTAGATGTGATTGAATGAGATAGTGAACACCAAATTTGTGGGAATTAAGTACCTGGATTTGGGGGTGTCACACTCCTCTTATTTATAGATATAGGGAATCCTCCTAAACTATTTAGGATTAGGGTTTTTATTTTAATTAAACTCTTTTAATTAATTAAACTCCTAATACAATTAGGAATTTATGAGAGAGTACTTCTATTAATTAATTCCCAATCTCTATTAGGAATTAAATAATAGTAATTGTAATAAAAATAATAATAAGACTCCTCTTATTAATTTATATTTAATATTTTTAAAATATTAAATAATAAATATTAAGCTATTTAATTTATTCTATCTCCATAGATTAAATTTAATACACTTAACTTATTATTACAATTATGCCATTTACTTCTTAAACAAATATTTTTCTTTTGCGGTGTGACCCTTTAGGTTCTCCATATTAAACCGATTGTGAATAAATCAATTAGAACAATTCTAATCTTATTTAAATAAATAAATTAAACTATTTAATTTATTTAAATAAATAATATTTATTCTACAATAAGGGTAAGCCCCCTTAGCGATCAACGACTTTCCAGATAATATAGATTTCAACATTAATCACAAAAGAACCTTTCAGTGAATAGTTACCGTATAATTCAATCCTTCTACCATACAATGTCCCAATTAAATATAAGACATGGAATTACTGTCAAGTCTTATTTTATTTAATTATATGTATTTCGATTCTTAAATGCACAACTCTAATAATGCAAATTAGAAACTCCTTTCTAATTTCATTCTGCTTTGGCCAAAGACTTCTGAGTTGTCATTTATCGAATCACATAGGACATTCTCTCCTTTTACTATAAGTGGTAGATTCTTTGTTGATCATTCACCTATCTCCATGTATAACTAATTATACCCAATCATACCCTTTGATATACCCTAAGGGTCTTAAGGGACATGTCAAAGTATAACTCATCATACACAAGATACTATGATGATCTCAAGTCCAAGGATCACTTGTACTACTATCACTAGAGGAATTCCTATTGACAGGCGAGTAAAACTCCATTAGGTATTCCTTAGCGAGCCACGTTCAGTGAACATATTCTCTAATAAGCACCTACATACTTGCTTTAGTGTCTCCACACAAATGATTATGAGATCAATCATCCTCTTCATAAGAGTAAGCAACGTATGTACTAATCTATCCGGATTCACTAATCCCCTTTTTAGTAATCCATCGATTAGGAACGATTTTAGTTTGTGAGCTATCTAGAATTTAGATCTCATTAGCATGATCACCATCATGATTCTAAAAGCATTGCTCAAAACTATGGGTTTATCACATTCAATATAACAGCATCATGTAGATAAAGTAAAATGTCTTTAACAAACGAATAAGATTACAAAGTATATGTTACATCATATCAAATATGATTGGCTTGTGTGCATACTACTTTCATGAACCTAGTGTGTACAAAAGGGTCAGTGGGAGCACTGTGACATTCCTAGTATTATATGTTGATATATTACTGATAAGGAATGACACACCAATGCTACAATCAGTAAAGATAAAATTGTCTAAACATTCCTCCATGAATAACTTGGGAGGAGCATCCTATAAATTGGGGATATAAATCTATATAGATAGATTTAAAAGGATGTTCGGTTTGACCCAATGAACGTATATTCATTCGATGCTAAAGGCGTTTAGCATGGCAAACTCCAAGAGAGGTCTCATGATGATGAGCCATGGAGTGAATCTCTATAAAATTGTCTCCAATTTAAAGAGAGATCGCATGAGTTACTATCATGTATGCAATGAATATACAAGGCCTGATGTTGATCAGTCATATTCTGGAGAAGATCACTATAAGACAGTGATAAACATCTTAAGTACTTAACCAGTATTGAAGATGTGATCATGATTCATGGTAGGTCTGAATTAAAACTAGAGGACTAAACAAACTCAAGTTTTTCAGACTAACCAAGACGATAATAAATCCACTTTAGGGTAAATTGTTACCTTGGATGGTGGTGCAGTGAATTGGAAAGGTTCCAAAATAGCAAAGAGTTGTTGATTTAGTGACAAAGACAAAGTATATAGCTGTAAGTGAAACTGCAAGTTGATTGTTTGGATGAAAAGTTCATCACAGAACTAGGAATAGTTCATAAGTCTCATCTTGGATTCAAACATGTGTTGCGGCACTTTCAATTGATTAGAGGAATCATTGAAAGAAGAAAAGTCACTATAGAGATAGTGGACTCTCAAGAACAACATTGCATATATATTTACTGAAGCTTTATCCAAACGGCAGGATGATCGTCACTTAGAGAAGAAGGGTATTAGATACCATGACGATTGGCTTTAGTGCAAGTGGGAGATTAAAAGTAGTATGCACACAAGCCAATCATATTTGATATGATGTAGCATATACTTTGTAATCTTATTCGGTTATTAAAGGCATTTTATATTATCTACATAGTGCTGTTATATTAAATGTGATAAACCCATAGTTTTGAGCAATGCTTTTAGAATCATGATGGTGATCATGCTAATGAGATCTAAATTCTAGATAGCTCACAAACTAAAATCGTTCCTAATCGTCGGATTACTAAAAAGGGGATTAGTGAATCCGGATAGATTAGTACATACGTTGCTTGCTCTTAAGAATAGGATGATTGATCTCATGATCATTTGTGTGGAGACACTAAAGCAAGTATTTAGGTACTTATTGGAGAATAAGTTCACTGAACGTGGCTCGCTAAGGAATACCTAATGGAGTTTTACTCGCCTGTCAATAGGAATTCCTCTAGTGATAGTAGTACAAGTGATCTTTGGACTTGAGATCGTCATAGTACCTTGTGTATGATGAGTTATACTTTGACATGTCCCTTAAGACCTTTAGGGTATAACAAAGGGTATGATTAGGTATAATAAGTTGTACATGGAGATAGGTGAATGATCAACAAAGAATCTACCACGTCTAGTAAAAGATGTGAATGTCCTATGTGATTCGAAATGACAACTCAGTAGTCTTTGGCCAAGGCAGAATGAAATTAGAAAAGAGTTTCTAATTTGCATTATTTAGAGTTGTGCATTTGAGAATCGAAATACATATAATTAAATAAAATAAGACTTGACAGTAATTCCATGTCTTATATTTAATTGGGACATTGTATGGTAGAAGGATTGAATTGTACGGTAACTATGCACTGAAAGGTTCTTTTATGATTAATGTTGAAATCTATATTATCTGGAAAGTCGTTGATCGCTAAGGGGCTTATCCTTATTGTAGAATAAATATTATTTATTTAAATGAATTAAATAGTTTAATTTATTTATTTAAATAAGATTAGAATTGTTCTAATTGATTTATTCACAACCGGTTTAATATGGAGAACCTAAAGGGTCACACCGCAAAAGGAAAATATTTATTTAAGAAGTAAGTGGCATAATTGTAATAATAAGTTAAGTGTATTTAATTTAGTCTATGGAGATAGAATAAATTAAATAGCTTAATATTTATTATTTAATATTTTAGAAATATTAAATATAAATTAATAAGAGGAGTCTTATTATTATTATTACTATTACTATTACTATTATTTAATTCCTAATAGGGATTGGGAATTAATTAATAGAAGTACTCTCACATGAATTCCTAATTGGATTAGGAGCTTAATTTAATTAAAGGAGTTTAATTAGAATAGAAACCCTAATCTTAAATAGTTTAGGGAAGGGTTTTTCCTACATCTATAAATAAGAGAAGTCTTATCATAGATTAGGGTTACACACTCTTGCATAAGAATTGTGGAGAGTACTTACAATTTCTATAGAGATAGAAACTAGGGTTTTGCCAACACCCATCTTCTTGAACAAGTATTATTCCTTGGTGGATCACCTCTAGAGGCCAAACACTTGGGTGGCTAACGTTGATCAAAGGAAGGAATTTAATCGGTGGAATTCAAGGAGAACGCGAAGAAATTGGAGGTGAACTTGTACCTGAGGAAGCTAGAATTCTACAAGGGTATAATTCTTATTCTCCATTTCTTTCGTTTAATTAATAATTGTGCATAAAGAAAGATCATGCTGATGGTTTGTATAAAATTTTAAAATCTGATTTTATCACGCTTCCGCTTTATTTATGTAAATTGATTGCATGTTCGCATTATACAAACCTAACACAAGGCAGTACTCCCCAAGCCAGTCCAGCGCCCCCGCGCTTCAGGATCAAACAGATACAGCGCCCCGGCGCTGAACTCATTCCAACGTCTCTGTTTCCAGAGCCCCGGCGCTACAGGTAGGTTTAAATCCAGCGCCCCGGCGCTACGAACGGGTAAGAGAAAAAAATAGGGCTTTTCGCCCTAATCAGGTTTGGCCTATTTCTTTTTTTCTCCTATCTCTTGTTTCTTCCCCTCCTCCCTCACGATACCACCCTCCTTCCCCACTCCCGTTCCATATTTGATTCTTCGCATTAGTGAATCAGTGCTACTATATAAAAGGATTTGGCGCATCAATTATTCACTCTACCCACAATTTTTCTTCTTTTTTTTTCAAAGGTATATCAAGGTGAGTTTATTTTTTTGAAATTGAGTTAGGTCTGCAAGGTATGGTGCTAATTCATCCATAAACTATCCTTCGTTTGCTATGATAACTTGATTGGGTGTGCATATGCTATGATTTGGATTTATTCTTTCATTCTTATAGGCATAGCGTATTGAAATTATCTGTTGCCCGCCAGGTGTTTGATAATTTGTTTGTGAAAACTTTCTTTGAGAAAATTGTGCAAATGAATGCTTATTGGCTCATGACATACAATAAACACTCAGTGATGCTTAACTATGACACCAAATTGATTTGATTGACTTTGAAATTGCACTCCCATTCAAGTTTCGGGTAATACCCATAATGCTATTCTGCAATTGTGTTCATACATGTTTAGAGATTATTATGGCATCATGGTAATCGTGACATATGGAATAACTTCTGCGGTGTATGCCTGCTTTAACTGTTTGGCAATGTCATTGATTTCTATTCTGGCTATTGTGGCAATTATGGGCAAAGTGCTGCTCGTGTGGCTCTATGATGTATTGCGTGGCGCGCCTATACCCAATGACACCATTTTGGCTTAATTAACCATGTGATTGCACTAAACCTTAAGTTTGGGGTATAGGCTATGAAGTCGTTTCAAGTTGTTTGTGTTCAGTCACTCTTAGCTTAATATATCGTTTGTGCAAATTATCATGGTGTAATGGACTGATTTTCGATATCTCTTGATTTTAGGTCAAACATGGCGTCCAAAAGGCATAGAGGTGAAGGTTCTTCTTCTGCCCCAACCAAGTCATTCGACAAAAAGCGATTTGTCAGTGCCGCGGCTCAAGAAAGATATACTAAAATGGCGCAGCGGTCACTAGTCCCGGAGAGGGGTTTAACACCAGACACGCAGGACGGAGAGATGACTGTTATGATCGCTGAGCGTAGATGGGGTACTTTCACTGCACAACCCGAACCAGCGATTATTGCGGTGGTGAAGGAGTTTTACGCAAATGTTAAGGAGCATGTCCAGTTTGGAGTACATGTGCGGGGGAAGAACGTGGACTTTGATTGCCAGGATATTAACGACATCTATGACCTGGAAGATGTGGGTAACCGTAGCCAATACCCGAGTTTTGTGCGTGACGGCCTGATTATGATCAAATCATTCAAGAATTGTGCCAGCCAAATACAACATGGAAAACTCGTGAGCGTGGTGGTATGACTTTTCTATAGTCGCGGCTGAGTAAGTATGGAAAAGCTTAGTATGCTTTCTTATGCGCTAAATTAATGCCGAGTACTCATGTTAGCGATGTGACAAAGGAGAGGGCAGTGCTTCTGTATTGTTTACTGACAAGAAAGTCGATGAATGTCGGCCTCATCATTAGGAATTCCATCCTTCGTGCAGCAGAGGGCGGCACCACTAGTGGGTTGCCACACCCCTCTCTTATTTGTGCTCTTTGTGCACGGGTGGGGGTACACTGGAAGGATAATGAGATGCTTCAGCTGCCCCTGCCAGTTCTAGACCATAAGATGATAATGCGATATACGGTAAAATGGACGGGAGGTGCAAATCATCCACGTGGATTAGGATTTATAGTTTCACAGCCAAACCCTCAGCAAGTACCTAACCCTGCGACGTCAAGTTCTTATGCTGCGAGGCCTCGTTTTGAAGTTCCTTATGAGGTCCAGTGTGAAATTGATGGGTGGTTTTATAATATCGAGGCACAGAATGTTCGTTTGGCTGAGCGACAAGATACCATGTATGAGTATACTGTCTCGTTCAACACTTCAATGGTAAATATGTTTGCTCGGCTGAAACCTTCAGTTGATTCAAGTCAGTTTCCGGTTGCACCCGTTTTGCCTGTTTTTCCCCCATCTGATCTGAAGAGAAGCGATGATGAGGAGGTTCCTCCCGACGAGTGACCTAATCAGGGAAGTCCTCAATTCTTCATTTATTTATGTTTACACAATGAGGACATTGCGCTAATTAAGTTTGGGGGTGCTTTATGTTTTATTGTTGATAGTTAGTGCATATAGAGTAGGAGCATGTTGTTTAGTTATGTATTTATGCATGTTTCATTGTAGTAGGTTGCATGACATTGGTAGACTAGGATTGCATTTTAGGTTGTGTTTTGCATCTAGTTGCATGAATCAAGCACTAAATGATGTAGTTGTTTAATTTAGGCCAATGACAAGACTTGATTGATAGTTTGAGACTCGAATAGGATTGAAAACTAATGTGGAGTGATGACTGAAACAGTGAAGTTAATTATGCTTGTCTGAAACTCATGTTAGCAAGGAAAGCACAAAGTTTACGGTTTGGTCAATCTGATTCAAATCTTTACATACTCTGTTTCTGGTAAGAAACTTTGGGATAAGATTTGATGAAATCAGTGAATCATCTATGAAAGCAAACATAAGCAAGAAATTAAGTTTGGGGGTGTATTATCATCCAAAAAAAATCTCAGAAAAATATAATTAATAATCTAACTTGACTAGTTTAGTTTTGTGGCCTTTGCTACTCGGGTTATTAGATCTGTAGGGGTGTTTTAACACCTAGTGTCCTAAAACCATCTGGTTTGGGAGTCATTGATTGAAAACTCGATACATGGGAAGCTCTGTAAGCCTAAGGAAACTAGACATTGCATGAGTCGAGCTTAGAATCGAGATGAAGCGTAAAACGCACTCGTTAAAGAATAAAGTATGTCTTTAATAAACCTTGGTGATACCCCTGTGCTTAGTAATTGCTTGCAGTAGTCGGATTGGTTGTGTTCACTGGTAGAATTAAGTAAAACTGGAGTTTTTTCTAAGAAATTGATTATGTTAGTGATTTGAGTTGTGATTGATTAAAGTTGTTGATTCACACACACATAACATGGGTGATGACAAGTGAAATTTGGCTAATTGGTTCGCGTTAGAAATTTTGCATTAGTTGGATATTCTTTTTAAATAGTTGTATTATATTTGTGACGCCCCCAAATTCGGGTCTCCAAATACCCGGATCCGGTCATCACGATCCAATACAAACATTCACCTCTAACAACATATGGTAACTAAAGTGCGGAATATAATAAACATACGTTGTTCATTACAAGGTGTTACTAGTCCCAGAATACGATAACCTTAAATACTTACACAAAACCATACCCTAAATGAATGTCAGGGTTTAAATTACATTAACAGTAATTAAATACACATAGATTTAAAATCTGCTACATGAAGTCTATCACTTCATCTTTTCTTTCCCTTTGTTCTTCCTTGACGTCTCGGGTTTAGCTGCAATGAAGTCATGATATAGCAAGGATGAGCAACGAGTTTGCTCAGCAAGTTTAAAGTACAACAATAAGGATATATCATGATGAAGGGAATATAGAAGGAGAATTCAACAATTATCAGAAGCAATAACAATAAATGCTTTTAGAACAATTGGTAGTCGAATAGACTTTGAACAATAACTTCCAAAGGAGTCAATAGCTGGTTGACCCTCTGGATACTGGCTACAGAATAAGTACTTGAGGGGATCAGCCTCGCGTACGCTATGTATATGCATAACATTTAACTCTGCTATTGGTACCTTATATACGGTACCTGGGGTACTCCCCTATAATAAAAGGGGTGTTCATTCAGTCTAAGAATCCTTACCATTGATTGGTTCGGATAGCTTTTATAAATTCTTATATACGTGCCTGACCGAGACAAGGGTGCAGACTTAATCATGAATAGTTCGTGAATTTCAGAACTTAAGATAATTATACAAGTTCAAATGCACAAGTGCGAATGTCAATAAATACAAAGATGTGGAATAATTTTAACAGTAATTAGACCACTTAAAGCAGGCTTGGAGATAAGATTCAAGCTTAAAGAATAACTTGCAATAATATATACCTTTTGCACGAATTAAAAATAATGCATAAGGTTTAGAAAGTAGTGCTCAATGTAAAAGTTGAGTAAGGAAGAACTTTCATTCAATATACTGAAAGAATGAAGTTAGGGGACTTGCCTGTTTGCTCAGCTACAATTAAATCCTAGCTTTAATTACTTGACCTTGGATAACTTATCAGTTGGTAATGTCGGTTTATCCATTAGCATTGCATAACTATACTCTCTTATGCAATTTATTTAGCAGATAAACAATTCACCGCATACATTTAATTACTACATAGCCATCAGCTAAACAAAATTTAATTTAATGGCCTCTAGCTATTATTTAAAATAAACAATAGTTAATCATGGTTACCTATCATTTGGGTACCCTTCTAGACGTGGGTTAAAATTTCTTATTTATTAGTTATACAACAATTAATAAATTTAATCATGATTTGATAACAACTAAATAGTAGTTGATCTCTTACTTAATCTTTTATTTACTTAATTACTATTCACCTTAAGGGCAATTGAGTAATTATTACACTTGGTTCTTTATTCAACAATAATTAAACATTCAAAGTATTAATTCTACACGCATTTAATTATTATTAAATATTTATTGAATAATTATTGAGTGCTTATTATCTTTATTTATTAAGTGCCATAGATAATCTTATTAGTCTCACTCATACTTAATCATTATTTCATTAATGATTAAGTAATTATTATTTTCATTAGCTCTATTCATACCTAATTATTATTAGTTAATAATTAGATATTATCTTTATTTAGTACTATATGATAAAGAATAAATAACCATTTATTAACTTTCCTATACCTTATAATAATTCAATGGTTACTATCTTTATTTGTTATTAATGGGTAAATAATTATTTATGAGTTTTACTTATACTTAATTATTATCTAAAATTAAATAATAATTAAATATTTATTAACCTTATTTATTATTTATGGTAAATAATTATTAACCTTACTTATATCTAATTATTATTAAATAATAATTAAATATTTATTAACTTTATTTACTATTTATGAATAAATAATAAATAATTATTAACTTTACTTATACTTATCTATTATTTAAATAATAGTTAAATATTTATTACCTTTATTTATTATTTATGGATAAATAATAAATAATTATTTATCAACCTTGTTCATACCTATTTAATAATGGTTGAACAATAATCAAACGTTCATTAGCTTTATTTATTATTTATGGATAAATAATAAACAATTAATCTATTAGTTTTATTCATACTTGATTATCATTTAATAGTAGTTAAACAATAATCAATTATTTATTAGCTTTATTTATTATTTAAGGGTAAATAATAAATAATTAAATTATTAACTTTATTTATATTTATTTATTATTTATTATTAAATAATTATTTTATTACTTTATTCATGTGTATTTATTATTTATTATTTATTAATAAATAATAAATAATTATTTTATTAGTTTTATTCATATTTAATCATTATTATTATTAGATAATAATTAAATATTTAGTACTTTGTATTTATTGATAACTAGTAATAAATTTTATTCATACATAATTACTGATTACTATAAAGTAATACCTAAATATTTACTAACTTACAAAACTGGAATCATGTGTTCGAAATTAACAGTGTAATTGATTTCCTGCAAATTCCATTCCAAGGTTTGTGGCCAACCCACACTTCAACACTTAAAAGCAGACTAATGTTTGAGTTTGTAAATCCATGTTGCTGGCAGGGCATCAATACCAAAGGGGAAATCAAAACTTGGCTTAGGCCTTACAGCAAACAGGTACTGGGCATCAAAAGAAAAATTGACATTAGCCTATTTACAGTACCATTTCACGCGGCTGGAACCATCTTAAGGTCCTTCAATAACCAGACCCCAACAATGAACCACACAACCCAAAAAGAAGCACAATCCCATACCATTAATATTCCAATTCCAGATTTCTTAACCAAAATAAACCAATACAATACAATGGTAAATTTGTAAACCCAAGCAAGAACAACACAATATAACCAAAACAACCATTACTATCACAGTTGGCAACACAAATCCATGTTCAAAAAAAAAAAAAAAAAAATTTATACAACCCCTAAAGAACTATCACAGTCGCTCATTGATATACCTTAGGTCCGATCGAATCGCCGTTCTTCTCCTCCTTCCACAGTACAAGACCCAGCTGGACATTCCCCAATTAATTCCCCTGGTTTCCTCTCTCTGATTAAATTCTGAACCCTCCCAAATTTCTTTCTAATTTGAGTCTCACAAAGCAAAGGGGAATCAGCAGCCTTGGGGGTCAATTTATAGGAAAATCTTTACCCAAAATGGCTGGGTATTACCTCAGTTGGCCGGTCAAGGACCGTCGGTAGGAAGGGGACAGCGACGGTGACTCGTCGGCTGGCCTTTGAGCCGCGTGCCTCGCCGGTCACTTCGCCGAAAACCTGGGACCTTTGGTCCTTGCCGCGTTTGCTCAGTCGCCCGTGACAACTCTGCTCCGACCACTGGTCTTCTTCACGTCGTCAGTCGACCTAAGCCTTCGCCGGCGCCTTTTCCCCCGTCCTTTATCGATTGATGGACTGAAAGCTTCGACAGTGGTTTGACTGATTGAGGGCTTGGGATCGCTAGGGTTTGCTTCCTCTTTTCTCTCGCTCGGTCATTTTCCCCAATTTGTTTGCTGCGTGACAACCCCTTCCCTCACGAATTGTTTTGCCGGTTATCCTAAATTAGCTCACTGGTTGCCCCAAATTGAAAAAAAAAATGGACCTAACCCGTTGGCTTGAGTCAACCCGACCCGGCATGGAAAAGAATTGAAATGGGCTCAGCCCAATAGGGTTGGACCAGCTAAATGAATTAAAGAGGCGGCCCAAAAAGGAATTTAAGATGGAAATTTGGGCCAGTCCAATAAAATGACCCGATTTAATCTAACCATATTGCATTTAAATTAAATAACGAACCCAATTAATTATTTATCTAAGATATTTATTTTTAACCATAATTCTTTATTTACAAGAATTTATTTGTTCATCTTCTTTTCCCAATTTTCTTGCAAATTAAATCCTTAGGGTCAACTCACTAATTTATTTAAACTATCAGTGAGTCCCCTTAATGCACAGAAAATTATTGGATTATGTAATTAAATAGAAATTCTTACACGTGTCCAATTAAATTCATTAAATAAAATGAATTTCATATATTAAACTAAGTCAATACAATGTTTAAAAATCCTCGGACATTACAATATTTGAGGTCGGAGTTGGATACTAAGTAATTGGTTGCTTGATTAGTAGTCATATAGTTAGGGTGATTTGCATATTGCATTGCTTGGGGACAAGCAATTGGTTAAGTTTGGGGGTATTTGATGAGTGGGTTTCATACCTACGAATCTAGTATTTTTGAGCTTAATTTGTTGTTATTCTTGAGTATTTTTATTATCATTTTATTTGTTTTTGTGTTTATTTTGTGTAGGATGGAATTGGAGGGGTATCAAAGTCATTTTGGTGAAGAATAATGTTTAATAAAGATTAATGGGAATTAAACTTGGAGCTGATGGCATTTTTGTGATTCTGGGGTCTTGATCGAGCGCCGGAGCGCTGGATTTGCATTAGGATGAGCGTCGGGGCGCTGGGAGCAGAACTTGTAGGCTTTGCGCGGTTGTGACGTATTAAAAAGAAGCCAATTAGGAATGGGAGAAGGGTTTTTAACTGATATAAATAGGGTAACAATTGAGGATAGGAGAGACAGAGAATTTTTACTGAAGACTAGGAGAACACTTGACGGGATTACAACTGGAGATTGAAGATTGGAGGCTTTTATTGAGATTTTATTCTTCTCCTCTATTTGTAATTTGAATTAAGATGTTTTTTATGGGATATTTGGCTTTAATTTTCAGCATGAACTAACTTTTTAATTAAGGCTACAATTGAACCATTATTGATTATGGATTAATTATTTATTTGATTCCAATTATTATTTCATTATCAAGTTGTCTATCATATCTGTATTAATTAATTAATTGTCTGGCCAACAATTAGCGGGATACTCTAGGTGAATTTGGGAGATGAAATCTAGGGTTAGATCATGACATGATAGCATGTATTCTTAATTATTTGCATGGGATGAATAATTAGGGTTGTGAAGTGAATAGGAATATCTCTTCGCTGCATGTAACTTTTGGGAATTGATACTTAATGAATTTGATTCTTTTGTTTTGCATAGGAATATCGCAGAATAAATTGAGTTAGATAATTTTATTTGATCACTTGAAAAAGGGCTTATAAATAAAGTTGAATTCCTGTTAACAGCTTGGATGAATGTGATAATTGGATAAATTGGATATAATAATTCATATGATATAGTTGGGGATATTGTAGTCTTAAGTCTTAATCATCTGAAATTCAACCTTTGTGTTAGATAATTTTCTTAGTTAACTTTATTAGTCAAATCATTATTGAAATTTGTGATCGTTGAAATAGAAACTGAATTAGTATAAAACTAGTAATTGGAGTTTATTTAACTGGATTCCTTGCGGGTTCGACACTTATTACTTATTCTATATTACTTGTTGATCGTGTGCACTTGCGCGTAATTGATTGTATCTAAAATCGATAACATCAATTTTGAGAAAATCATTTTCACCTGGTCAAAAAGTTCTCTTGTATAATTCTAGGCTACATCTATTTCTTGGCAAATTACGTTCTCGATGGGATGGACCTTTTGTAGTAAAGGTAGTTTACTCTCATGGGGCAGTCAATATTGAAAGTCCAACGAGTGGGAAAATTTTCAAAGTGAATGGTCAACGACTCAAACCCTTTTTAGAAATGTCGAACGAACCAAAGGAGGTGGTGTACCTTGGTGACCCACACTATTCAGAATGACTGGCACTACACTTGTATTTGTAAGTTTGTACATATATTTTTCTTTTGTATAGTATTTTCATCCAGTTCCTGCCCCACCATACGAGGTACAATTCTTTCATTTCTTTGCTCTCTTTCTTCATTTGCTTACATTTAGGACAATGCATGATTTAGGTATGGAGGGAGTTTGTTTGTATTATTGTTGTATTAGAATTTTTTTTTCTTCTTTTTTAGGAAAACAGTAAAAAAAGACACAAAAAATCAAAAAAAATAAAAATTTTGATTAACTTTTTATGAGTTGGATTAATTCTAATAAGTATATGTGGAGGAAAACTCACAAGTAAGATTAAAAGATTTAGAACTCTTGAACCTTTGATTAGATACGAAATTTTAGTTTGAAACAATATCTGGAATAAAATTGATTCATAAACATTTTTGCACTTCACGCTCGCACTAATTCTTAGTTGTAGGGCATAAACTATGATTCGAGCAATTTCGAAAAAAAAGAAAAAAAATTGAAGGAAAAAAATAGTTGAAAAGGGAAAGAAAAAAGTTAAAAAATTAAATAATTGCTTTAATGTCCATTGAACGAAATAACTGGGTATCCAAGCCTCAAGAAGCATCGATATTCACGCTGAAAAGTGTGATGGATATAAGCAACTTGACTAGTCTAATTTTGTGGTATTTGTTACTCGAGTTAGTAAGCTCTTAGGGATGTATCTACACCTAGTGCCCTAAAGCCAACTGGTTTGGGAGTCACTGGTTCAATGCTCGCTATATGGGTAACTTTGAAAAGCCTAAAAAATGAGACATTGCACAAGTTAAGGAAAAAAATTCAAAAAAAAATGAAAATTCAAAAAAAGAAAAATAGAAAAAGGAAAAAATGAGTTTGCTTGATTTTCGTGGTAAAAGCCCTTCTAAGAGTTACATCACATACACATGCATGCATTACATGGAATTAATTTTATGAAGGTTGGTGTCTAGAATGAAGGTTGAGTATTTTTGATAAGGTGAAAGTGTGATTTTGAATTTAATCTTGCTTATGTACAATGCATATGTATACTTAGAAGTTTTCTTTCAATTTCATAGCTTGTTGAACCCAAAAAGGTTTTAGCTTAAAATTTAAATTTTGTGAGTATATGTAATACCCCGAATATTTATGAGGCTTATAAATGCGATCGTATATGGTTAGAGGCTAATTTAGTGACCTAAAACTAGGTATCGAGAAGTTTAAAACCTTAAGCCCTAATGAGATTCGAATTTTGTAACATATGTGCTTAATAAAGATCGAAAGGATATTTTGAAGCAGGTGTTTTGTGATTATATAGTCTAAACGATGAATTAGGTCAAATAAAAATTTTTGGTCAAGCTGCTTAGTCGTGCTTACACTGACAAAATGATTTGTCGTGCTTTCCACGATTTCACCAAGAAGCATTCCGACAAATTATTTTTGACAAGTTGTTGTGTCGTGCTTGGGAATGACAAAAAGATTTATCGTGCTTACGGTGACAAGCTGCATTGTCGAGCTTAGAAGATATTTTCATTGAGGAGCTTAGAAGATAGGTTCAATTGCAAGCTGCACTGTCGAGCTTAAAAGATATTTTCATTGAGGAGCTTAGAAGATAGGTTCAATTGCAAGCTGCATTGTCGAGCTTGGAAGATATTTTTATTGAGGAGCTTAGAAGATAGGTTCAATTGCAAGCTGCATTGTCGAGCTTGGAAGATATTTTCATTGAGGAGCTTAAAAGAATATTCTAAGAATTTGCTAGGTACTAAAGTGTAATTAACCTAGGTACCAAAGTGTAATAAGTCGAGCCCCTAACGTGCAATTAGTGAAACTATGTTTTCCTATAAATAGCAAGCTAAGTTTACTCATTCCTTACTATTTTCAAGAGCAGTTCAAGAGCAAAAACACTATATTTATATTCTGAGAGATATTGTGAGATAAAAATTACTTTCGAAGTATCGAAGCGCTACACAGTTGGAAGTAAAGCTAGCAACTACAAGAGGTATACTCTAGTGGTTATAATTTTTATTTTTATGTATGTATTAGTAAAAATATACTTTTACAAGCAGTTATAATGCTCAAATTATTTTATGTATATAGTACAAAAGTCTTATTTACAAGCACTTATAATGTCTGATTTATTTCTCTTATAAAGTTGTAAATATATACTTTTATAAGCAGTTATAATGCTGAAATTATCTCAAATATAATAGCCGAATATTCATTTTATAAGCCGTTATAATGCTCAATTTATTTTAAATATAGTTGATGAATATTCATTTTATATGCAATTATAATGCTAAAATTATTTAATGTATAGTAGAAAGAGTCTTAGTTATAAGTGGTTATAATACCCGAAATAAAACTTAAAAGATTTAATCGTTAAACGCTTAATTGGTCTACATGAACTTATAATCGTGTAGGATTTACGACGAACGTGTAGACCGTTATATTTATCTGTAAAAGATATACGAGGCAAGTCTTCTACCTAAGCTTTCATTTACAAGCTTTCTATTTGATTTATGCACTTTATGCAACGTGTTATAAATCTTTGATATGAGAGTTATTGCTATTCGTTTCAGCATAACTTGCAAAATGAACGTTTATTCGTGAAGTATTGAATTGTTATAATTCTTTAGTCAAACCAAGTTGTCTTGGAGCGACCTCTATATGCAAAGTAAACTGAGATGAACAAGATTTTAAAACACTGTCATGATTAGTCAATGTAGCGTATGTTATGCATAACATAGGATGTCGTTAGATTGATCCTCTACTTGATATCCACGGTATGGTTCTAAGTCGAAAGACGGACGAACGGTTCTTGGTTTAATTACCACTCAGTCTTACTATGTTAAAACAATTGTAATATCTTTTGTTAAAGCTATGATTCATTAAATCCTTATCGGTGTGAGTTCAATTATATACTATGTGTTTAGACTTGTTGAGCTTTTGTATGCTCATTCTTGCGAATAAAACCTTATTTGCAGACAAACCTGAGAGTTCAGGCTCTCCAAAGAAAGGAAAGAAGAAATGCGTAGACTAGTTTATATGCTTTCCTGATTGCTTGTCTCTTTTGTTATAGTCTTGATTACTTTTTGTAATATGAACCGGCAAAGTATGTAACCGAATATTGTATCAATATTATCATGTTTTCTCACACATTCTTGTCATGTCTTTACTTCGATTAAACTTAAAATTGTTAAAACATAAACAATGTTTATAAGACTATGTATCTAAGTGAGGGTATTTGGCACGCTGAAAATTCTGACTAAGAAATGAAGGTTAGGTCATCTAATTGCGCACCAATATCGATTTATCTTTATTGGAAGCCCCCTTCAGATCTGGGAACTATCTCTAGTGCTGGTACTGTGAATCTTGGATCTATATAAAGCTTATAAATGATAGAATATCTAAATCATAGGGTTAAAAATTTGACCGATACATATATGGTCTTATCCATATATACGAATGAACTACAAGTTGATACTTGTAGAAGGAATGAAATCGAGATCAAGAATAGATCCAGGGAGAAAGTTAAGGAAATTTATAATTTATAGTCTGTAATAGACTAATTCAACCAATATGATTATGGGATCATTGGTTAAGTTACGAAAGAAGTACGAGATAATGTCGGACCCTTGTTCGGGTGGCCAGCGCCCGAATTCGGGGGCGTTATATTTGGTATCAAAGCCATAGATTATAGTTCTAAGGTAACGAGTACTTTAGGGTATAATCTGATGGAGTTAGGCTTAAATGGACTTGTGAAGAGTCTATAGATAACTAAAAGATATTAATAAATCTTAATAAAACTTATTACATAAAAGACATTATGTGAAAGAAATATACCAATGAAAGCTACACTCTTTTGTAAAGATGGTTGGAGAACCAGAATGGAAAGATAGTAACGAAGTAATAATGGAACCAACATACACACCTGGTGAGGAGATTGAAGGTCCAATGGAAGATCCTATGGGTTATAACCCAATGATCGAGTACTTCAACGATACATTCGGAGATGAGGATGATTCGTTGGGGCACAACCATGACTTGGAACTACTAGATGTTGGAGAGGCAGTAATAGCTCCTGAAATAGATCAAATTCTCCCAGCAGAGGAGGATGATGAAGATGATGTAATTGACTTACCCACTTACAATGAAATTATCGCAGAGATGGAGGTAGATGAGGCTGCACAAGGTGAAATGATTGAGTATCTTCAAGCAGAGTCTGAGGCAAACAAGAAAACTGCCAACGACTTGATGGAAGTACTAGAAAGGAGATGGTTGGATGAGGCTGAGAAGTGCTATCAACTACAACTCCAGTTGGATGCTTCCCGAGAAGAAGCGATTCGACTACAAGTGGATCGTGATCAAATAAAACTAGCCTGTTGTGTTTCATACTTCGATCTCCAGAAGGATATAAATAATTTCTCTTCACCAGATGGAGATATGGGGTATGACATCAATAGATCCGTGGTGACTAGCATGATCCATAAGGCCTATATAAGGGTTAGGACCAAGCGTTGCCCATTGGTTCTATACCCGATTCATAACTAGAGAGTTTCTCTGGCCTTTTCGGTTTTAAGAATGAGTGATGGCCCTTCTCCGACCCTTACTGCCCAACCCTTTATATAAGAAGTTTGTTAAGAAATATGTCTCGTAGTTATTTATGCTTTCATATTTACACTTGCTTATTTTCGTTATTTTTAGAAATGGCACCAAAAAGACCTCAGACAAGAGTAACAACACCCCTAAGTGTTAGTAGTGAGAGTATTGGACAAACACAAAATGAAATTCTGACTCCCGATCCTATGCAACAATTCATAAATATGTTAACAGGAGCTTTAGACAATCGATCTACAACCAATGTTACTCCACAACCCCAACCACATAAAGTCGCGTTCAAAAACTTTAAAAACATAGGTCCTCCCGAATTCAAGGGAACCGCTGAGCCTATAGAGGCTCAGTGCTGGATAAAAGAGATAGAAAAGGCCTTTGACATAGTAGAGGTTCCTGAAGATAAGAAAACTAACTTCGCCACTTACCTCATGAAAGGCGAAGCTAACTTCTGGTGGGAAGCAAACCAATCTCGTGCGGGTGAAGGTGTGGTACCATGGGAAAGGTTCAAGGAGATATTCTTCGAGAACTATTTTCCAAAAAGTATGAAGAACCGCATAGAGGTGCAGTTCTTAAACTTAAAGCAAGGGGACATGATTGTTCCCCAATATGCCTCTAAATTTAATGAACTCTCTCGTTTCGCTCCACAACAAGTAGATACGGAAAAGCATAAAACAAGAAGGTTTGAGGAGGGTTTGAAACCCTGGATAAACAACAAGGTAGCTTATTATAGCTAGAGAATTACTCCCAAATTCTCGAGAAGGCCATCATTGTCGAGGGCAGCAACGAAGCCATGACAAAGTATAATAAAGAGAAGAACGCTAAAAAGGGAAATAAGGGAGGTAATAATAAAGGGGGGAATGGTGGAGGAAATAACAAAAGAAAGTTCGGTGGTGGGGGAAATTTCCAGAGAGAAGGGAAAAATAAGAAGAAAACAATAGAGCCCTGCAAGATATGTGGTAACCGTCATCTAGGGGTATGCCTTAAGGGAAAGAATGCTTGTTACAATTACAACCAAGAGGGACATTTAACCAATAATTGCCCTTACCCTAAGAAAAACATTTGCTTCAACTGTGGAGCCACAGGACATCAAGCGAAGATGTGCCCCAAGAAGGGAGGAAATGCCGAAGGGGTCAATCCCAATAAGCCTACCCCCAACAACTACCCCAGGCCGCCCAACATCTAGAACATTCAATATGTCGGTGAGAGATGCAGTAGCATCTCAAGATGTCGTGTCAGGTATCATTCCGATCAATACCATAAATGCTTATGTTCTTTTTGATTCGGGTGCTACTTGTTCGTTTATTTCGCATGAATTTGCTAAGAAATTAAACGTGCCTAATGAACTATTAGAAAGTCCTTTAATGATAGAAATTGCTAATAAAGAAGTAATACCTGTTAATAACATACTAAGAGGTTGTTGCATAGTGATCAAGGGTCATGAGTTGAGAGTCGATCTTATTCCAATCCAAATAGGGGAATTTGATGTAATTCTAGGCATGGATTGGTTGACCAGTCACCAAGCAATGATCGATTGCCAACAAAAATGTGTTAACCTTTTGACATCATCAAAGTCAAAGGTAGTCTTCAATGGAAGTCAGTCACCAAGAAAATCCTGATGCCTAACCACAAGCCAAGCAAAGGGATTACTTCAGAAGGGGTGTCAAGGTTATTTAGCATATATTGTCGATAATCAACGGAAAGGGTTAGATATAGACCAAATACCAGTGGTTAGGGAATTCCAAGATGTCTTTCCTGATGATCTACCCGGTCTTCCACCTGATAGGGAGATCGAGTTCGTCATTGACTTAGCTCCTAGAACCACACCTGTTTCGAAGGCTCCATATAGAATGGCGCCTGTGGAAATGAAGGAATTGATGGTACAGTTGCAAGAATTATTGGATAAGAAGTACATTCAACCAAGTGTTTCTCCATGGGGAGCACCAGTGTTGTTTGTCAAGTAAAAAGATGGAACTTTAAGATTATGTGTCGATTATCGTGGACTCAATAAATTGACCATAAAGAATAAGTATCCATTACCTAGGATTGATGACTTGTTTGATCAACTCAAAGGAGCGAAGTACTTTTCTAAGATTGATCTACGGTCTGGTTACCATCAACTGAAAGTTAGAAGCGAAGATGTGTCGAAGACAGCGTTTAGAACACGCTATGGGCATTATGAATTTCTAGTAATGTCCTTTGGGTTAACAAATGCACCGGCAGCATTTATGGACTTGATGAATGGGATTTTTAGGTCAAGTTTAGACAAGTATGTAGTAGTGTTCATCGATGATATCTTGATATACTCGAAAACACTAGAAGAACATGCTGAACACTTGAGTGTACTAGAAACCTTACGGAAGGAACAACTCTATGCCAAATTTTCTAAATGTGAGTTCTGGCTAGAAAAAGTTCAGTTCTTAGGTCATGTGATTGACAAGAACGGAATTTCAGTGGATCCATTGAAGATAGAAGCAGTGATAAATTGGGAACAACCAAAGACCCCAACGGAAGTAAGAAGTTTCTTAGTGTTAGGTTTGTATATAGCGCGAACATGCAATCAAATTACATAAATAGAGCGGAAGCGCGATAAAATCAGATTTTTAAAATTTTATACAAACCATCACCAAGATCAATCTATGTGCTCAATTAACGATATAAACGAAAGAGAAAGAGAATAAGAATTATACCCTCGTAGAACAAAGCTTCCTCGGGTACAAGTTCAACTCCTAGTCCTTCGTGTTCTCCTCGAATGCTTCGATGTGATTCCTTCCTTTGATCAACGTTAGCCACCCAAGTGTTTGGCCTCTAAAGGTGATCCACCAAGGAAGAACAAGTATTCAAGAAGTTGGGTATTTGGCAAAACCCTAGTTTCTATCTCTATAGAAATTATAAGTACTCTCCACAATCTAATGCAAGAGTGTGTAACCCTAATCTATGATAAGACCTCTCTTATTTATAGATGTAGGAATAACCCTTCCCTAAACTATTTAGGATTTAGGGTTTGTATTATAGTTAAACTCCTTTAATTAATAATGCTCCTAATCCAATTAGGAATCCATGGGAGAGTACTTCTATTAATTAATTCTCAATCCCTATTAGGAATTAAATAATAGTAATAGTAATAATAATAATAAAACTCCTCTTATTAATTTATATTTAATATTTCCAAAATATTAAATAATAAATATTAAGCTATTTAATTTATTCTATCTCCATAGATTAAATTAAATACACTTAACTTATTATTACCATTATGCCATTTGCTTCTTAAATAAATATTTTCCTTTTGCGGTGTGACCCTTTAGGTTCTCCATATTAAACCGGTTGTGAATAAATCAATTAGAACAATTCTAATCTTATTTAAATAAATAAATTAAACTATTTAATTCATTTAAATAAATAACATTTATTCTACAATAAGGGTAAGCCCCCTTAGCGATCAATGACTTTCCAGATAATATAGATTTCAACATTAATCACAAAAGAACCTTTGAGTAGATAGTTACCGTACAATTCAATCCTTCTACCATACAATGTCCCAATTAAATATAAGACATGGATTTACTGTCAAGTCTTATTTTATTTAATTATATGTATTTCGATTCCCAAATGCACAACTCTAATTAATGCAAATTAGAAAACTCCTTTCTAATTTCATTCTGCCTTGGCCAAGGACTACTGAGTTATCATTTATCGAATCACATAGGACATTCACATCTTTTACTAGACGAGGTAGATTCTTTGTTGATCATTCACCTATCTCCGTGTATAACTAATTATACCCAATCATACCCTTTGATATACCCACAAGGTCTTAAGGGACATGTCAAAGTATAACTCATCATACACAAGATACTATGATGATCTCAAGTCCAAGGATTACTTGTACTACTATCACTAGAGGAATTCCTATTGACAGGCGAGTAAAACTCCATTAGGTATTCCTTAGCGAGCCACGTTCAGTGAACTTATTCTCTAATAAGCACCTACATAGTTGCTTTAATGTCTCCACACAAATGATTATGAGATCAATCATCCTCTTCCTAAGAGTAAGCAACGTATGTACTAATCTATCCGGATCCACTAATCCCCAATTTAGTAATCCAACGATTAGGAACAATTTTAGTTTGTGAGCTATCTAGAATTTAGATCTCATTAGCATGATCACCATCATGATTCTAAAAGCATTGCTCAAAACTATAGGTTTATCACATTTAATATAACACCACTATGTAGATAATATAAAATGCCTTTTAAGAAAATCAATTCTTTTATTAATAAATGAATAAAATTATAAAGTATATGCTACATCATATCAAATATGATTGGCTTGTGTGCATACTACTATCAATCTCCCACTTGCACTAAAGTCAATCACCATGGTATCTAATACCCATCTTCTCTAAGTGACGATCAAACTGCTGTTGAGTTAAAGCTTTAGTAAATGGATCTGCAATGTTGTCTTGAGAGTCCACACGCTCCAGGGTGACATCTCCTCTTTCAATGATCTCTCTAATCAAATGAAACCGCCGCAACACGTGTTTGGATTTCTGATGAGACCTGGGTTCCTTAGCCTGCGCAACAGCTCCGTTGTTGTCACAGAATAATGGTACGGCTCCTCTAATGCTAGGAACCACTCCAAGTTCAGTTATGAACTTCTTCATCCAAACAGCTTCCTTTGCAGCTTCACTTGCAGCTATGTACTCTGCCTCTGTCACTGAATCAGCAACTGTTTACTGCTTGGAACTCTTCCAACTCACCGCGCCACCGTTTAAGGTAAACACATACCCTGAAACGGATTTACTGTCATCTTGGTCCGTTTGAAAACTTGAGTCTGTATAGCCCTCTAGTTTTAATTCAGACCCACCGTAGACAAGAAATACATCCTTAGTTCTTCTCAAGTACTTTAGGATGTTTTTCACTGCCTTCCAGTGCTCTTCTCCTGGATTCGACTGATATCTGCTTGTTACACTAAGTGCATGAGCGACATCTGGTCTAGTACATATCATACCGTACATGATAGATCCTATTGCGGAAGCATAAGGAATCTTACTCATCCGGTGTCTCTCCTTAGGTGTCTTTGGGGCCTGTTTCTTGGAGAGATGTATTCCATGGCTCATCGGCATGAGACCTCTCTTGGAATTTTCCATGCTAAACTTCTTTAGTATCGAGTCAATGTACTTTCCTTGGGTCAAGCCCAGCATCCTTTTAGATCTATCTCTATAGATCTTTATCCCCAAAATATAGGATGCCTCACCCAAGTCCTTCATGGAGAAGTGTTTAGATAACCAAATTTTGATCGACTGTAGCATAGGAACATCATTCCCCATCAGTAATATGTCTGTAGACACCCAAATTTTGCGTTTCCTTCTACTAACCATGACAGGAGGGCGAAATCGTCAATTGAACCGGCTTGCGGGAGCAAAGGAGCGGGCACAAGGGCAAGCGCCCGGCACCGCCGCAATGTTTTGGGCAACCCAAGTTTACGTGACAATAAAGCCGTCCGAGGCAGGCATTTCCGAATGAGGTGGCACGTCTCCCGGAAATTCCCGGACTGCAGAATACGAGCCTGTCAGCGAAAACCGACGTTGCGGCACGAAAATCGAGGTGTGGCACGAAAATCGAGAAAGTCAAGCCCGCCAGCCGCGGATAGATCTGCGGCCAAGTGGGTGCGCCAGCACGGAAACCAGGAAATCAGCACTACCGGCTGAGTGCGATGGGAGGCGTGCCAGCTGGCCAGCCGCAGATCCATCTGCGGCCAGCCGCAGATAGATCTGCGGCTGGCTCTGGCCAGCCTATTTAAGCCCAGCTTCGGGCAGCATACAGGAGGTTGGAGAATTTGAGGAAGAAGGAGAATACAGCAGCAGCCAACTCGGAAATTGAGGAAGAAATAGCATAAATTTTGCAATCAAATAGGAAGAAAAGAGAGAAAAAAGAGAGGAATAATTTTCTTTTGATTTGATTGTATCAAATAGATTCTTTCCTTCTATTCAAATACATCAAGTTCACATCCATTTGGACATCAATTGCAAGGTGAAATCTCTTTTGTGATATCAATTTCTATCATATCATTTGATCAAATTAGATGCAATTTTTCATGTAATTTATTGATTGAACAATGAATTAGGGATTATGAGTGAAGTTTCCATCGGAATAAAACTCTTCCTAATAACCCGATGATATTCGTTCATTAATTTCTTTGTTTGTTTTAAGGTGTTATATTTGGTATCAATTCCTTTAAATCATTATTTTAGGATGTCTTGGTATTGTTAGATTATCCGGGTTGGTTTATTTTCTTGTAATATCCGATTGTTTGTGTGTGGATACTTGGTTGTGAGCCTAGGAAAGCGACCCCGGGGTCCCAATTCGATGATGGACATATCTTGATGTAAGAAGTAGAAATGATGTAGTTTTCATTGTAAATATGTAATCGTTGGGCCTTAAAACGACGCTAAGGCGAGAATCGTGCTTAAGGCCCCGAAATAGTGAAATTTGTGATTGTTGGCGTTCGGGGACATTTTGATGGCTTACATGCCCATGAATAGCCCCGACGCGTGTGTATGCTTGATTTGATTTATGACACGAAATTGATTTCAAAGCTAAATGATAAGATTTTCATAAAATCAATCAAAGTAGGATATTAGAATCACGAGGTTAAAATTTGAGAAATGTTAATGAATGTCGATTCCTATCTAACGAGAAAGCTAAAGGAAGATCGTTTTCCAAAACATAACACAAAATGATTTTATAAATAAAATGACGTTTTATTAAACCGTTGTATATAGGGTTAAAGAGATTCTAGAAATTGCCCATCATTTTATGAAAGCAACGTATAGATCTCGATTCCTATTTAGACGAAGGTTTAAAACTCTTGTTTTGCCAAAACAACACCTAAAGAAAAATCTCCTAGCTTTTGACAATTAAAATCAAACCTTCCTAATAAAGAATAAAGCTTTCTCGTAGAAGCCGAAGGACATTCCAAAGCACTCTCAAAGCACGACTTTCCCTCAAAATTCAAGCGATTCTTTCATACAAACTCACCACAACATTCACATAAGCACACACACACACACGCGCACATACCCACACACGCATGAATTAAGGGATAGGAAAGCATCGAGATTGCGGTAACCGTGTTTCACGGAAGTCGGGGGGTGCCTAACACCTTCCCCTCGCTTAAGCAAGCCCCCGAACTCTATGAATCTCGATTCGCAGACCAATTAATTCGGAGTCACACATGAGCCAGCGATTTATAAAAAATGAAAACTCGGATGAGTTGGTACATCCATTTCAAATATACCAACTGGCGACTCTGGTTAATTGGCTCATCATAAAAACGATCTTTCAAAACCCCGTCGACATCAATGCCGATCTTTTCCAAAGAATCATTAAATCAAAAGGCAAAAAATTGGAAAAGGACAGAAGACGAGAAAAACCCGGCGTCGACAGCTGGCGACTCTGCTGGGGACATTAGAGGGCTTAAGCCGTTTTCAAATCTTGATGCTATCCTATCCTCTAAAAATCATAAATGTGTATGTACGTGCGATATTTTGACTTGTTTTACTTATTGTTGTGTGTGAATGTGTGCCTTTTGTCCAATGAATGAATGATTGAATGGATTTGTTTTACTTTAAAGTAATCATTTGCATACGGTGAGGACGATGAATGTGAATGTATGTTGAGAGAGTACCTCCTCCTGAGGCGAACCTGTCGGTTGCTTATTACTGGACTCGAAGGGGCTGCTCCCCGGAGATGGCTCAGGAAACGCACCACCCAAATCCGCTCCAATCGAAAGGACTCAGACGAGTAGATTGCGAAGATTTGGGAACCTTCATGCCGAAAAGCCCGCGAGAGTAACCCTAGGGTAGGTCAGCCTCTGATAAACCTAACGGAAGGGAAGCTTCTTCATGCTCTTTTATCGTTCAGTCAAATAAATGGCATACAACTGTCATACCGGCATCATCATAATAAATATGTCATGTATCATGTGATTACGTCACCTGCACATATAAAGAGAATACTGACTTGGTTTTGCAGGAAGGCCATCCATACCACGTATCAAGGTTTTCTAAAACTTCTGAATACTATCCTGTCATCAAACACTGACCTTGTTTCGCAGGATAAGATTAGAGAACCGAAAAAAAAAAAAAAAAATGAATAAAAATCAGGCATCAGTGTTGACATACATCTGCCGACTTCTAACTGGCACAGTACTAGACTACGACCCTTGTTTGTTTTGCGAGATTGCCCCTACTAGGGGGCCGTGAGGTCCATACTGCATCCATCCAAATGGCAAAAGCCGGTAGCCATGAAATTACAGTTCTGCCACTCTAACAGTACGGCCGAATACGAGGGATGCGTCCTAGAACTGAGATTAGCCCTGGGGATTGCGGTACAGACTTGTCCGGCCTATGAGGATCAGATTGGAGAGATCTCCCATAGTGACAGCCCTCCCTGAATGGGCTTGGTATCAAAACATTAAAGAGTTCCTTCGAGACAGCTCCTCTCCCAAAAATGCAGATCTGATCGGGGAAAGAGAATCCAAGGATGGGCAGTGAAATTCTTCCTAAGCTACGGGACCGCTGAGATATCTGGAAAGCCGAAGAAGTCCATAAATTAATGAACGAAGTGCATGGCGATGTGTGCGAAGCCATATGAGCAGAACATTTTGGCAAAGAAAATCATGTGAACGGATCACTACTGGCTAACCATGAAAACTGATTGCGATACTCATGTCAGGAAATGCCATCAATGTCAGATCCATACCAATGTGATCCATGCACCTCCTAATGAGCTCCATTGCTTGACCTCACCGTGGCCAGTTGGACCGTGCATCAGGTGATATCCAGGAAGGGAAAAATCCCGGATTATGGCAGTGAATCCCGGCCAGTAGAAGATCAATGGGTTTTAAAATTCTGAGTTTTATTTCAAATCTCTGCACGCTCATGTCATTTTGTCATGTTATCCAAAAAGGAAGATCATGTGCTGAAATGTTTTATATCTATGACAAGCATTTCTGTTTTATTTCAGGCACCCCGATTTGAGGCATTCTAGCCTGGCACGCGATAGGCCAAATTCGAAGGAGGATCACGATTTTGGTATAGAGCTAGATTTCGATCTGATGGGGATTGAGCAGGGCGAGACAGATGTCGACAATACGCCTGACGAGATCAAAGGATGGGTCGAAGACAAACCCAAACCCGACTTAGGCCAAATCTTCGCCATCAAACATCAGAACCCCTGACGATCACAAAGACCCGGAGTAGGGGCAAATTCGACCATAAAAAAAAAAAAAAAAAAAATCAAAAATCAAAAATCAAAAATTTTCAAAAATCAAAAAATCCCCCAAGCCTTTCAACGAGTCAAAGGACCGGATCTTTTGTCAGCCCAGCGAGATATCGATGCAACCAGTATGAGGGAGATCACAGAAAAATAACTTAACACTGGGGCATTTATCAACTACCCAGGAAATGGTGACGTGCAAATTGGCACCCATGCAACAATCCCATCAACATGCATCATCATCATCAAATGCTACCTCATGTCAATTCAATCTTCAACGGTATGATCATCTGGCATTTGTCAAGCATAGTTTTCCCGGGATACGAGGACCTGCGTGAGGGGGGATTTTATTTGACTTCAACGGAGTCAGACTAACTCTGACAAGCAAACCGTGGAGCACGATCGTGAGTATGATTAGACGAAGAAGGCTATTCAACCTTTTGATCGGGTATAAAGCCTTAATTCAAAGCAACGTTTGCGACAGAATCGACCTCATGTGACAGCCTTCACTTTGCATTTGCATAAACTTTCAGTTGTGGGGTATAAAACTATGACGACGTTGATGGCCATTAACACGTAGTCAGACAGTCAATAATTATCAATATCAAGAAGTCAGACGATAAATGATTATCAAGATAATGTGTCGAATCGTGGCCTGGGTTATTCGAGTAATTAAGCCCGAGGGGTGTCTCTACACCTGGTGCCCTAAAGCCATCTGGTTTGGGAGTCGCTGGCCCAACACTCGTTACAGGGGTAACTCAGAGCCTAAGAAAACGAGCATTACAGTAGAGGAGGCCCGAGCAGATTCGAATCGTGGCATGGGCTACTCGAGTAATTAAGCCCGAGGGGTGTCTCTACATCTGGTGCCCTAAAGCCGTCTGGTTTGGGAGTCACCGGCCTAACACTCGCTACATGGGTAACTCAAGCCTAAGAAAACGAATCTTGCGCAAGGTCAAGCAAAGAATGAATGGGGCAGACCACCAGCTTGTCTCGAATCGTGGCCTTTGTTACTCGAGTAAATAAACCCGAGGGGGTGTCTGTACACCTAATGCCCCAAAACCGTCTGGTTCAGGAGTCATTGGTCCAAAACTCGTTAAATGGGTAACTTTGAATAGCCTAAGAAAACGAGACAAGTGAAGTGGGCTAATAAAAAAAAAAGAGATAAAAAAAAAACTCTCGGCCTTAAACAAGAAGTCATGGAAGAGAAACCCCTACTGAGTGCTCCATCGCACAGTGCATTTGTCATATGACGTCAATCCTGCTAAGAACGTTGTCGAGAATGAAGACATGATACCTTTGACGAGGGAAGGTAGTTTTCTTGAATTCGACCTTACTCACGTACAATGACCATGAATGCTTGAAGGTTTTCTTACGATTTCATAACTCGTCAAATAGAAAATCATCAACTCACGAGGGAAAAAAAAAAAAAAAACTTCCAATCTAGTACATTCACGGTTCACAACTTGCTAGATTGTGCGGTCAACAGATATTCAATTGCATGTGCTTTAACTGCATTTTTGCCGAGATTATAATATCTTTGTGTTAAACTAACACTAACGGCCTGAGCCTTCAAGTTTTGGCATTTGTTAGTCATCTGATATGCAGGATCTAGCAGAGCTGTGGATAACTCAGCACGGTCAACATCGCGAGTTTTCGATAGAAATTTTTGGTAACAACACGCGCCAAGGCTGGGGCAGTTAAGAATCGTGAAATGGAAGGAAGCTGAGGCTGCACAGAACTTCTCGTCATTAGGCCTCTCCCCAATCCTGATTATCGCTGCCTCGACATCCGAATGATCCACATGCATGAGCATATACAAGGATGATATATAATGCGGGACAACAACACATCGGCCATGCAGAAATGATCAAAAGGCCAAAGAGCCCAACATAGCTGCCGATCATCACAGAGAGCGAAACAGACTGCCTCAACTCGATGAAATGAAGACGACCAAGAACAGGCAGAGTACCAAACCAATGTTGAAGTCTAGAAACTACACTTCACGACGAGGCGTGATCCAATCAGATGTTTGCAGACAATGACGACGGTCGGATCGTATCATTTGACTGAACAGGGGTCATTTCTATCTAAAAATATGATGTGCACATGCATATGTCCATAACATATCTGTCAGATCATGCATAACATCTTTTTCATGCATGCAGGTACGATCAAAATGAAAATCTTCAGGAAAGTACAAGCACGTCGTTTTCAACCTCACGAATGATCAGACTATGATGGCTTTTGCGGCATGATACGTGGACGATGTTGGTGGGTGATCCGGGACATGAAGCCGATCACATATCCCATTTCAAAAAAAAAAAAAAAAAAAAAAAAAAAAAAAAAAAAATTTAACTCAAACCAATCAAAGACCCCTGGGAAGGGCTGGTATCCAACCAATCAATGACCCCTGGGAAGGGCTGGTATCCAAACAAGAAGTGAACCTGGGAAGGCATCCAAGCAAACCACAACAGGGTGGTGAGAAAACCTGGGAAGGCATCCAAGCAAACCACAAAAAGATGGTGAGCAACCTTGGGAAGGGCTGATATCCCCAAAAAGAAAAAAAGACAAAAAACAACAAACCCTGGGAAGGGCTGAGATCCACGCGAACCACAACAAGATGGTGAGCACCCCTGGGAAGGGCTGATATCCACAAAAAGAAAAAAAGACAAAAAACAACAAACCCTGGGAAGGGCTGAGATCCACGCGAACCACAACAAGATGGTGAGCACCCCTGGGAAGGGCTGATATCCACAAAAGAAAAAAAAAAAGAAAAAAAAAAGAAAAAAGAAAAGACAAAAAACAACAAACCCTGGGAAGGGCTGAGATCCACGCAAACCACAAAAAGATGGTGAGCACCCCTGGGAAGGGCTGATATCCAGAAAAAGAAAAAGACAAAAAACAACAAACCCTGGGAAGGGCTGAGATCCAAGATAACCAACCGGCGACGATAACCGGGGGTTACGAGATGGGTGACCGGCGACGATACCCGAACCCGACAAGACAATCGACCGGCGACGATAACCGGCGATTACGAGATGGATGTCCGGCGACGAAAACCGGCTCCGACAGGATAACCAACCGGCGACGATAACCGGGGGTTACGAGATGGGTGACCGGCGACGATACCCGGCCCCGACAAGACAATCGACCGGCGACGATAACCGGCGATTACGAGATGGATGTCCGGCGACGAAAACCGGCTCCGACAAGATAACCAACCGGCGACGATAACCGGGGGTTACGAGATGGGTGACCGGCGACGATACCCGGCCCCGACAAGACAATCGACCGGCGACGATAACCGGCGATTACGAGATGGATGTCCGGCGACGAAAACCGGCTCCGACAAGATAACCAACCGGCAACGATAACCGGGGGTTACGACATGGGTGACCGGCGACGATACCCGGCCCCGACAAGACAATCGACCGGCGACGATAACCGGCGATTACGAGATGGATGTCCGGCGACGAAAACCGGCTCCGACAAGATAACCAACCGGCGACGATAACCGGGGGTTACGAGATGGGTGACCGGCGACGATAACCGGCCCCGACAAAACAATCGACCGGCGACGATACCCGGCGGTTACGAGATGGGTGACCGGCGACGATACCCGGCCCCGACAAGACAATCGACCGGCGACGATAACCGGCGATTACGAGATGGATGTCCGGCGACGAAAACCGGCTCCGACAGGATAACCAACCGGCGACGATAACCGGGGGTTACGAGATGGGTGACCGGCGACGATACCCGGCCCCGACAAGACAATCGACCGGCGACGATAACCGGCGATTACGAGATGGATGTCCGGCGACAAAAACCGGCTCCGACAAGATAACCAACCGGCAACGATAACCGGGGGTTACGACATGGGTGACCGGCGACGATACCCGGCCCCGACAAGACAATCGACCGGCGACGATAACCGGCGATTACGAGATAGATGTCCGGCGACGAAAACCGGCTCCGACAAGATAACCAACCGGCGACGATAACCGGGGGTTACGAGATGGGTGACCGGCGACGATAACCGGCCCCGACAAAACAATCGATCGGCGACGATACCCGGCGGTTACGAGATGGGTGACCGGCGACGATACCCGGCCCCGACGAGACGATCGACCGGTGACGATAACCGGCGATTACGAGATGGGTGACCGGCGACGATAACCGGCCCCGACAAAACAATCGACCGGCGACGATACCCGGCGGTTACGAGATGGGTGACCGGCGACGATACCCGGCCCCGACGAGACGATCGACCGGTGACGATAACCGGCGATTACGAGATGGGTGACCGGCGATGAAACCCGGCCCCGATAAACGGTGACACCTGTGGAACCGTATCAAAAGACTGTACAGGGGTCATTTTTCATCAAATTTACATTTTAAATGTTGTGTCACATGCATTGAATATATGATAATTCTGTACGTGATCCATGCAGGTTAGGTGTCAAGGTCCTAGCCTATCTGAGTCAAAAGCGATGGTTGCCAAGAACGATGTACGAGAACGAACTCCAAGGATGCCCTTCAAGGCTAGTCAGGAGAATAACTTCCTTTGATGGCAATGGGATGGAATAAGGTGATTACGAGAGGGGTGACCGGATACGAGACCCGGCACTCACAGGACAATCGACTGGATACGAGACCCGGCGATTACGAGACGAGCGACAGGTTAGGGATTGATGCATTGACACCTTTACGAATGTGTTGCATGCCTTACATCTTGCGTTGCATCATAAGTTGTATGTGTTGCATCATGTATGCACTGTCATTCTTATGCACTGTCATTCATGCATCGTGTGTCTACTTCTTTATCATGTTCATTTCATTTATCATTTCATAAACATGATAAAGAGGGGCAGCTGTAGACACCCAAATTTTGCGTTTCCTTCTACTAACCATGACAGGAGGGCGAAATCGTTAATTGAACCGGCTTGCGGGAGCAAAGGAGCGGGCACAAGGGCAAGCGCCCGGCACCGCCGCAATGTTTTGGGCAACCCAAGTTTACGTGACAATAAAGCCGTCCGAGGCAGGCATTTCCGAATGAGGTGGCACGTCTCCCGGAAATTCCCGGACTGCAGAATACGAGCCTGTCAGCGAAAACCGACGTTGCGGCACGAAAATCGAGGCGTGACACGAAAATCGAGAAAGTCAAGCCCGCCAGCCGCGGATAGATCTGCGGCCAAGTGGGTGCGCCAGCACGGAAACCAGGAAATCAGCACTACCGGCTGAGTGCGATGGGAGGCGTGCCAGCTGGCCAGCCGCAGATCCATCTGCGGCCAGCCGCAGATAGATCTGCGGCTGGCTCTGGCCAGCCTATTTAAGCCCAGCTTCGGGCAGCATACAGGAGGTTGGAGAATTTGAGGAAGAAGGAGAATACAGCAGCAGCCAACTCGGAAATTGAGGAAGAAATAGCATAAATTTTGCAATCAAATAGGAAGAAAAGAGAGAAAAAAGAGAGGAATAATTTTCTTTTGATTTGATTGTATCAAATAGATTCTTTCCTTCTATTCAAATACATCAAGTTCACATCCATTTGGACATCAATTGCAAGGTGAAATCTCTTTTGTGATATCAATTTCTATCATATCATTTGATCAAATTAGATGCAATTTTTCATGTAATTTATTGATTGAACAATGAATTAGGGATTATGAGTGAAGTTTCCATCGGAATAAAACTCTTCCTAATAACCCGATGATATTCGTTCATTAATTTCTTTGTTTGTTTTAAGGTGTTATATTTGGTATCAATTCCTTTAAATCATTATTTTAGGATGTCTTGGTATTGTTAGATTATCCGGGTTGGTTTATTTTCTTGTAATATCCGATTGTTTGTGTGTGGATACTTGGTTGTGAGCCTAGGAAAGCGACCCCGGGGTCCCAATCCGATGATGGACATATCTTGATGTAAGAAGTAGAAATGATGTAGTTTTCATTGTAAATATGTAATCGTTGGGCCTTAAAACGACGCTAAGGCGAGAATCGTGCTTAAGGCCCCGAAATAGTGAAATTTGTGATTGTTGGCGTTCGGGGACATTTTGATGGCTTACATGCCCATGAATAGCCCCGACGCGTGTGTATGCTTGATTTGATTTATGACACGAAATTGATTTCAAAGCTAAATGATAAGATTTTCATAAAATCAATCAAAGTAGGATATTAGAATCACGAGGTTAAAATTTGAGAAATGTTAATGAATGTCGATTCCTATCTAACGAGAAAGCTAAAGGAAGATCGTTTTCCAAAACATAACACAAAATGATTTTATAAATAAAATGACGTTTTATTAAACCGTTGTATATAGGGTTAAAGAGATTCTAGAAATTGCCCATCATTTTATGAAAGCAACGTATAGATCTCGATTCCTATTTAGACGAAGGTTTAAAACTCTTGTTTTGCCAAAACAACACCTAAAGAAAAATCTCCTAGCTTTTGACAATTAAAATCAAACCTTCCTAATAAAGAATAAAGCTTTCTCGTAGAAGCCGAAAAATAAGGACATTCCAAAGCACTCTCAAAGCACGACTTTCCCTCAAAATTCAAGCGATTCTTTCATACAAACTCACCACAACATTCACATAAGCACACACACACACACGCGCACATACCCACACACGCATGAATTAAGGGATAGGAAAGCATCGAGATTGCGGTAACCGTGTTTCACGGAAGTCGGGGGGTGCCTAACACCTTCCCCTCGCTTAAGCAAGCCCCCGAACTCTATGAATCTCGATTCGCAGACCAATTAATTCGGAGTCACACATGAGCCAGTGATTTATAAAAAATGAAAACTCGGATGAGTTGGTACATCCATTTCAAATATACCAACTGGCGACTCTGGTTAATTGGCTCATCATAAAAACGATCTTTCAAAACCCCGTCGACATCAATGCCGATCTTTTCCAAAGAATCATTAAATCAAAAGGCAAAAAATTGGAAAAGGACAGAAGACGAGAAAAACCCGGCGTCGACAATGTCATCAACATATAATACAAGGAATGAAACAGCGCTCCCACTAACCTTCTTGTACACACATGGTTCATCCTCATTTGTGATAAAATCAAACCTTTTGATTATCTCATCAAAACGGATGTTCCATCTTCGAGAAGCTTGCTTCAATCCATAAATGGATCGTTGTAGCTTACAGACTTGGTTTGTTCCAACCGTTGAAACAAAACCCTCTGGTTGTATCATATATACATTCTCCTCAAGCTCTCCATTGAGGAAGGTCGTTTTTACGTCCATTTGCCAGATCTCGTAGTCATAATAAGCTGCAATTGCAAGCAAAATCCGAATGGACTTGAGCATAGCTACTGGTGAGAAGGTTTCATCATAGTCAACTCCTTGTCTTTGTTTGAAACCTTTTGCAACCAGTCGGGCCTTATAGGTCTCTACCTTGCCATCTGCTCCAGTCTTTCTCTTAAAGACCCATTTACACCCAATAGGCTTAATGCCCTCAGGTGGTGAAACCAAAGTCCATACTTGGTTTTCATACATGGAGTCCATCTCGGATTTCATGGCTTCTAGCCATTTCTCTGAGTCTTCACTACTCATAGCCTCTTCGTAAGTCAATGGATCATCATCATTTATGATGCGTACCTCATCATCATCCTCTATGATGAATCCATACCTCTCAGGTATCTTCGGTACTCTTCCAGATTTACGAATAGGTTGTGGTACAGTAGGTCCTTCTACTTGGTCAGGTACCTGACTTTGATCCGGAGTATTTTGTGGTTCTTGAACTTCTTCAAGATATATCTTGCTCCCACTAACCCCTTCAAGGATAAACTCCTTTTCCAAGAAGGCAGCGTGTTTCGCAACAAACACCTTTTGATCAGTAGGATGATAGAAATAATACCCTGATGTTTCTTTAGGGTATCCCACAAATCTACATTTGTCGGATCTAGTCTTCAGCTTATCATGTTCAAACCTTTTGACATAAGCTGGACAACCCCAAGTCTTAACATGCTTAAGATTTGGTTTCCTCCCTGTCCATATCTCATATGGAGTCTTTGGGATGGATTTGGTAGGTACCTTGTTAAGTAGGTATGCAGCCGATTCTAGGGCATAACCCCAGAAGGATATTGGAAGGTCGGTAAAACTCATCATGGATCGAACCATGTCCAACAATGTTCGATTTCTCCTTTCAGATACACCATTCAACTGTGGCGTCCCTGGTGGAGTCCATTGTGAGATTATACCATTTTCTTTGAGACAATTGAGAAACTCATTGGTTAAGTATTCCCCTCCTCGATCCGATCGAAGAATCTTAATACTCTTACCAGTTTGTTTCTCTACTTCACTTCTGAATTCTTTGAACTTTTCAAATGATTCAGATTTGTATTTCATTAAATACACATATCCAAATCTAAAATGATCATCAGTGAAAGTAATAAAATAAGAATACCCTCCTCATGCATTCGTTGTCATAGGTCCACATACGTCTGTGTGTACCAACGCTAACAACTCTGTAACTCTTTCTCCTTTTCCACTAAAAGGATATTTAGTCATTTTACCCATGAGACAAGATTCACAAGTTGGATATGATTCGTAATCAGATAGCTCTAAAAGCCCATCTTTATGCAACTTGGATAATCTTATTTCATTGATATGACCGAGTCTACAGTGCCACATAAAGGTATAATTAACATCATCTCTTTTCCTTTTCTTAGTTTGTTCAATTTGAAGTATATTTTCATGCAAGTCAAGTATGTAAAGTCCATTCAGTAAATTGCCAACACCATATAAAACATTTTTATTATAAATAGAACAACTGTTGTTCTTTATTATAATATCAAAACCATCCATATCCAATACAGAAATTGAAATAATATTTCTAATGAGTGTTGGAACATAATAACAATTATTTAAACTAATGAACTTGCCCGAAGGCAGTGCTAAACAATAAGTCCCTACAGCCAATGCAGCAACCTTTGCTCCATTTCCTACTCGTAGGACGACTTCATCCTTGTTCAGCTTCCTACTTCTGCTTAGTCCCTGCATATTATTACATATGTGAGAACTACAGCCGGTATCCAATACCCAAGTAGAATTTTGACTTTCAGAAAAATTAATTTCAATCGTGAATAAACCTAGATCGGAAGTTGAAGCTTCTCCAAGCTTCTTTTGGCCCGCAAGATACTCCTTGCAGTTCCTCTTCCAGTGTCCCGGCTTATTGCAATGGTAGCAAATTCCTTTGCTATCTGGATCAGGTTTCTTTTTATCCTTTCCCTTCGCCTTTCCCTTAGCCTTCTTGTTTTTCTTCTTTTCAGAAGATACCTTGGGCCTCTTCCTTTTCTTGGAATAATCATCGACTAGTAAGACTTGGTTCTTGTTGGATGAGAAGTGACCTTCAGTAGTTTTCAGCATGTTAAGTAGCTCAGGCAAGCTGACATCCAACTTATTCATGTGAAAATTCACAACAAATTGTGAGAAGGTGTCCGGGAGTGACTGCAAGATCAAATCTTGACTTAACTCCCCATCCATCACGAACCCAAGTTGTCCAAGTTGTTCAATCAGATTGATCATCTTAAGGACATGAGTCTCAACAGCAGTGCCCTCGGTCATACGAGATCGGAAGAGCTCCTTAGATATCTGATATCTAGCAGTCCTACTTTGCTCACCATACAACTCTTTGAGGTGCAGCAATATAGTAGGAGCATCCATAGTTTCATGCTGACGCTGAAGCTCGTTACTCATGGATGCGAGCATGATGCATTGAGCCAAGATTGCATCATCTTGCCACTTTCTAAAAGTAGCAATCTCTTCCTCAGAGGCTGTTTCTGCAAACACTTGCAGGGACTGGCGAATTTAGGACATAAGAAATCTTTTCAGCAGTGAGAACAATTCTCAGATTCCTTAACCAGTCCGTATAATTCGGTCCGGTCAGTTTGTTAGCATCAAGTATGCTACGCAGTGATAGTGAGTTTGACATTTTTAAATTCTGCATGTGAAATAGACAACATTTTAGCATACATTCATTTAATTAATTACCAAAATAAATTAGGTCTTTATTTTAAATTGGTATCTCCCACTATTTTCATCAAACTATATTACCCTCATTATATAGTTCGGCAATTCTAATTAAAGATTTGCTAGTGAGATTAAGGATCCCATTTCAAATGTATATAGCCTTGTGGTGACACAACAAGCGATATATAAATAAATAGGTAGACAACTATTGTCAATTACATCACTATGTAACTCCTTGTATTTTGCCTCTTAGATTATTTTGATCAAGTGGTGACACATCCGAATCAAAATTATCCAAGTTAAGTCCAACCTAGCACTTCCATATATTCGAAAGAAAAACACTGTCCTTGTGGTGACACAACAAAACAGCATCGTTCAGTCTATTTATAAGCATCTAATGTGATAAAGCAACATCTTAAATATTTAATACTTGCCTTGTGGTGACACAACAAACTCATATTAAATATTTAATACTCTATTGTTTTACCATGCTAGAAGGCGACGTTCGATATTCCAAATATCTTTGAACGCTTAGGACTTAATATATTACTTTGAGGGGTTTGTTATTATTAGTCTCATCTTGTTTAGCGCGCATGCACATATATATATAAAATACGCGTCATATTATTTTACATGCGAAGCATGTTGGATAATATATAATATATATATAATAAGCATGCACATATAGAATACTATATTCTACCCGGATTGATTATGGACTTTTATTCTAGTTTGGTTCACTAGAGCCACCAAGTGAACCAAAAGGTCAAACCTAGGGTGCAAGAATTAAATTTAAATATAACTATTACATTTAAACCCGGGCTCCAATACAAACGGGTCTTCAAGCGCTCCTTGCTTCTTTGTCTCCAATTCTTCAAAAAATTAATTCTAACTAGTCCTATTACATAAACTATTTACAACAAATAGAAACCTTGATCAGCAGTCAAGGGGAAGTACATAGGAGAGAGATAGAATTTACATTAAGAAAAATTAGAGAAGACGAGGTACGCAGGCCCCATTTATAAAAACCCATACATTCAAGCATCTACTAAAATAAATCCAATCACACATTGGTCAACAGTCCATAATCAATCCCTATTTATTATCATACATATCCCTATATGTATCAATAAATAACATTCATCCCATGAATAATAAAACCATTCCATATATGCATTGATATTAATTAATGGGCAAAAGTTTTGCTAATATTTAGTTTTGAAACAAAATAAACTCTTTTATTTTAATCAAAAACCAAATCCAAATTAAACTCCTTTAATTTTAGCAATCTGAAATCCTATTCCAGATAAAATAAACTCTTTTATTTTAAACTTTAATCAATTAAATAAACCATTTATTTTAATTGAGAAAAACAAAAAAATTTCAAAGTCTGGACACCGGCGCGGCCGCGCTCCATTTTGAACTAGGAGCGGCGCGGCCGCGCTGCACCCCAGGAAACGTTTTTCTGGGTTAGGGCGCGGCCGCGCTCCAGAATGAACTGGAAGCGGCGCGGCCGGGCCGCGACGCAGATTCAGAAAAAATTTTCTTGCCCAAAAATTCGAACGTTTCGCATATCAATTCATACATGGAATCATCAAGATCGATAATTAGCACATGATTAGGCTGTGATACCACTGTTAGGTTTGTATATAGCGCGAACATGCAATCAAATTACATAAATAGAGCGGAAGCGCGATAAAATCAGATTTTTAAAATTTTATACAAACCATCACCAAGATCAATCTATGTGCTCAATTAACAATATAAACGAAAGAGAATAAGAATTATACCCTCGTAGAACAAAGCTTCCTCGGGTACAAGTTCAACTCCTAGTCCTTCGTGTTCTCCTCGAATGCTTCGATGTGATTCCTTCCTTTGATCAACGTTAGCCACCCAAGTGTTTGGCCTCTAAAAGTGATCCACCAAGGAAGAACAAGTATTCAAGAAGTTGGGTATTTGGCAAAACCCTAGTTTCTATCTCTATAGAAATTATAAGTACTCTCCACAATCTAATGCAAGAGTGTGTAACCCTAATCTATGATAAGACCTCTCTTATTTATAGATGTAGGAATAACCCTTCCCTAAACTATTTAGGATTTAGGGTTTGTATTATAATTAAACTCCTTTAATTAATAATGCTCCTAATCCAATTAGGATTCAATGGGAGAGTACTTCTATTAATTAATTCTCAATCCCTATTAGGAATTAAATAATAGTAATAGTAATAATAATAACAAGACTCTTCTTATTAATTTATATTTAATATTTCCAAAATATTAAATAATAAATATTAAGCTATTTAATTTATTCTATCTCCATAGATTAAATTAAATACACTTAACTTATTATTACCATTATGCCATTTACTTCTTAAATAAATATTTTTCTTTTGCGGTGTGACCCTTTAGGTTCTCCATATTAAACCGGTTGTGAATAAATCAATTAGAACAATTCTAATCTTATTTAAATAAATAAATTAAACTATTTAATTCATTTAAATAAATAACATTTATTCTACAATAAGGGTAAGCCCCCTTAGCGATCAATGACTTTCCAGATAATATAGATTTCAACATTAATCACAAAAGAACCTTTGAGTAGATAGTTACCGTACAATTCAATCCTTCTACCATACAATGTCCCAATTAAATATAAGACATGGATTTACTGTCAAGTCTTATTTTATTTAATTATATGTATTTCGATTCCCAAATGCACAACTCTAATTAATGCAAATTAGAAACTCCTTTCTAATTTCATTCTGCCTTGGCCAAGGACTACTGAGTTATCATTTATCGAATCACATAGGACATTCACATCTTTTACTAGACGAGGTAGATTCTTTGTTGATCATTCACCTATCTCCGTGTATAACTAATTATACTCAATCATACCCTTTGATATACCCACAAGGTCTTAAGGGACATGTCAAAGTATAACTCATCATACACAAGATACTATGATGATCTCAAGTCCAAGGATTACTTGTACTACTATCACTAGAGGAATTCCTATTGACAGGCGAGTAAAACTCCATTAGGTATTCCTTAGCGAGCCACGTTCAGTGAACTTATTCTCTAATAAGCACCTACATACTTGCTTTAGTGTCTCCACACAAATGATTATGAGATCAATCATCCTCTTCCTAAGAGCAAGCAACGTATGTACTAATCTATCCGGATCCACTAATCCCCAATTTAGTAATCCAACGATTAGGAACAATTTTAGTTTGTGAGCTATCTAGAATTTAGATCCCATTAGCATGATCACCATCATGATTCTAAAAGCATTGCTCAAAACTATGGGTTTATCACATTTAATATAACACCACTATGTAGATAATATAAAATGTCTTTTAAGAAAATCAATTCTTTTATTAATAAATGAATAAAATTACAAAGTATATGCTACATCATATCAAATATGATTGGCTTGTGTGCATACTACTATCACTTAGGTTTAGCAAGATACTATAGGCGTTTCATTAAAGATTTTTCGAAATTAGCAACCCCGTTAACCAACTTAACTAGGAAGACAGTGAAGTATGTATGGTCAGACAAATGTGAAGAGAGCTTTCAAGAGCTAAAGAAGAGACTAAGTGAGGCGCCAGTATTATCATTACCCGATGATAGTGGAGGTTTTGTGGTGTATAGTGATGCCTCTCATAAAGGATTAGGTTGTGTTTTGATGCAACATGGGAAAGTAATAGCTTATGCTTCGCGACAGCTAAAGGATTATGAGTTAAGGTATCCTACTCATGATCTAGAATTAGCGACGGTAGTATTTGCTCTAAAGATATGGCGGCATTATCTATATGGAGAGAAGTGTGAGATATATAGTAACCATAAGAGTTTGAAGTATATTTTCACTCAGAGGGATTTGAACATGAGGCAAAAATGGTGGTTGGAGCTAATCAAGGATTATGACTGTGAGATCCTATATCATCCAGGGAAAGCCAACATAGTTGCAGATGCTTTAAGTAGAAAGAATTAAGGAAAGTTGATGGTACTAACAACTCAAGATGAGTTAATTAAGGAATTTACTAGACTCGACATAGAGGTGAGAGTTCCTTCAAACGCAACGAGAAAATTATTTGTAATGGAGGATCACTCAACTTTGTTGGGTAAAATCAAGGAAATCCAAGAAAAAGATGAAGAGTATAAGAGGATGAAAAAGTCAATGGAGATTGTAGACGGCAGATTTAAGATAGATAAGGAGGGAATCATTAGATTCGAGTCAAGAATATGGGTTCCTGTAGTGCAAGAGCTCAAAGAGGAAATCATGTCAGAAGCACATAGTACTAAGTTTTCAGTACACCCAAGCAGCACCAAAATGTACAAGGACATAAGTCAACATTTCTGGTGGCCAAACATGAAGAGAGAGGTGGCTGAGTTTGTTAGTAGGTGTTTAACATGTCAGCGAGTTAAAGCAGAGCATCAAAGGCCAAGCGGGTTGCTGCAACTATTGAAAATTTCAGAGTGGAAATGGGAGCATATTACAATAGATTTCGTAGTAGGACTTCCAACCACACAAAAGAGGCACGATGTAATTTGGGTGATAGTGGATCGACTAACCAAGTCTGCTCACTTTCTACCAATCAAGGTCAAGTTCACATTAGATAGATTAGCCAAACTATATATTAAAGAGATTATATATAGACATGGGGTTCCAATTTCAATCATATCTGATCGAGACCCAAGGTTCACTTCGAACTTTTGGAAAAGTCTTCAAGAACATCTCGGGACACAGTTAAGATTAAGTACGGCTTACCATCCACAAACTGATGGCCAAAGCGAAAGGACTATTCAGACATTGGAAGATATGCTGAGAGCATGCATAATGGACTTTAAAGGGAGTTGGGAAGACCACTTACCTTTGGTGGAATTCGCATATAACAATAGCTATCACGTTAGTATAGGAATGCCATCTTATGAAGCATTATATGGGAGAAAATGCAGGACGCCGATGTATTGGGACGAAGTCGGGGAACGTCAAATGCTTGGGTCAGAGTTGGTTCAACAAACAGCTGAAGTGGTTAGGACAATTCGACTACGGTTACGAGCTACTCAAGAGCGACAAAAGAGATATGCCGATTTACACAGACAGAAAAGAGATTTCGTCATTGGGAGTCATGTCTTTTTGAAAGTATCACCCTGGAAGGGGAAGATTCGATTTGGGAAAAAGGGGAAATTAAGTCCAAGGTTTATAAGACCATTTGAGATCCTAAGAAGAATAGGTGAGGTAGCTTATGAAGTAGCCTTACCTCCAGAACTGGAATATATACATAATGTATTTCATGTTTCAATATTGTGTCCCTATAAATCGGACTACAAGCATGTCATCAGTTATGAACCAATCCAAATCGAATCAGATTTAAGCTACGAAGAGATTCCTGTCAAAATTATTGATAGAAAAGAAAAAGTCTTAAGAAATAAAGTCATATCTTCAGTCAAGGTTATATGGAGGAATCACTCCGTAGAAGAAGCGACATGGGAGTTAGAAGATAAAATGAAGATAGAATATCCCCATTTGTTTTCTTGAATTTGTAATGTAATTTCGGGGACGAAATTCTTATAAGTAGGGGTGAATGTAATACCCCGAATATTTATGAGGCTTATAAATACGATCGTATATGGTTAGAGGCTAATTTAGTGACCTAAAACTAGGTATCGAGAAGTTAAAAACTTAAGCCCTAATGAGATTCGAATTTTGTAATATATGTACTTAATAAACATCGAAAGGATATTTCGAAGCAGATGTTTTGTGATTATATAGTGTAAACGATGAATTAGGTCAAATAAAATTTGTTAGTCAAGCTGCTTAGTCGTGCTTACATTGACAAAATGATTTGTCGTGCTTTCCATGATTTCACCAAGAAGCATTCTGACAAATTATTTTTGACAAGTTGCTGTATCGTGCTTGGGAATGACAAAGTGATTTGTCGTGCTTACGGTGACAAGTTGCATTGTCGAGCTTAGAAGATATTTTCATTGAGGAGCTTAGAAGATAGGTTCAATTGCAAGCTGCACTGTCGAGCTTGGAAGATATTTTTATTAAGAAGCTTAGAAGATAGGTTCAATTGCAATGTGCATTGTTGAGCTTGAAAGATATTTTCATTGAGGAGCTTAGATTGCAAGCTGCATTGTCGAGCTTGGAAGATATTTTCATTGAGGAGCTTAGAAGAATATTCTAAGAATTTATTAGGTACTAAAGTGTAATTAACCTAGGTACCAAAGTGTAATAAGTCGAGCCCCTAACGTGCAATTAGCGAAACTATGTTTTCCTATAAATAGCAAGTTAAGTTCATTCATTCCTTACTATTTTCAAGAGCAAAAACACTCTATATTTATATTCTGAGAGATATTGTGAGATAAAAATTACTTTCGAAGTATCGAAGCGCTACACAATTGGAAGTAAAGTTAGTAACTACAAGAGGTATACTCTAGTGGTTATAATTTTTATTTTTATGTATGTATTAGTAAAAATATACTTTTACAAGCAGTTATAATGCTCAAATTATTTTATGTATATAGTACAAAAATCTTATTTACAAGCACTTATAATGTCCGATTTATTTCTCTTATAAAGTTGAAAATATACTTTTATAAGCAGTTATAATGCTGAAATTATCTCAAATATAATAGTCGAATATTCATTTTATAAGCAGTTATAATGCTAAAATTATCTCAAATATAATAGCCAAATATTCATTTTATAAGCAGTTATAATGCTCAATTTATTTTAAATATAGTTGATGAATATTCATTTTATATGCAGTTATAATGCTAAAATTATTTGATGTATATTAGAAAGAGTCTTAGTTATAAGTAGTTATAATACCCGAAATAAAACTTAAAAGATTTAATCGTTAAACGCTTAATTGGTCTACATGAACTTATAATCGTGTAGGATTTACGACGAACGTGTAGACCGTTATATTTATTAGTAAAAGATATACGAGGCAAGTCTTCTACCTAAGCTTTCATTACAAGCTTTCTATTTGATTTATGCACTTTGTGCAACGTGTTATAAATCTTTGATATGAGAGTTATTGCTATTCGTTTCGGTATAACTTGCAAAATGAACGTTTATTCGTGAAGCATTGAATTGTTATAATTCTTTAGTCAAACCAAGTTGTCTTGGAGCGACCTCTATATGCAAAGTAAACTAAGATGAACATGTTTTTAAAACCCTGTCATGATTAGTCAGTGTAGCGTATGTTATGCATAACATAGGATGTCGTTAGATTGATCCTCTACTTGATATCCACGGTATGGTTCTAAGTCGAAAGACGGACGAACGGTTCTTGGTTTAATTACCACTCAGTCTTACTATGTTAAAATAATTGTAATATCTTTTGTTAAAGCTATGATTCATTAAATCCTTATCGGTGTGAGTTCAATTATATACTATGTGTTTAGACTTGTTGAGCTTTTGTATGCTCATTCTTGCGAATAAAACCTTATTTGCAGACAAACCTGAGAGTTCAGGCTCTCCAAAGAAAGGAAAGAAGAAATGCGTAGACTAGTTTATATGCTTTCCTGATTGCTTGTCTCTTTTGTTATAGTCTTGATGACTTTTTGTAATATGAACCGGCAAAGTATGTAACCGAATATTGTATCAATATTATCATGTTTTCTCACACATTCTTGTCATGTATTTACTTCGATTAAACTTAAAATTGCTAAAACATAAACAATGTTTATAAGACTATGTATCTAAGTGAGGGTATTTAGCACGCTGAAAGTTCTGACTAAGAAATGAAGGTTAGGTCATCTAATTGCGCACCAATATCGATTTATCTTTATTGGGAAGCCCCTTTCAGATCTGGGAACTATCTCTAGTGTTGGTACTGTGAATCTTCTCAAAGGGATTAGGCAAAAGAAGAAGTTTATGCTTGCCTTGCTGATCCATATAAAACTTATAAATGATAGAATATCTAAATCATAGGGTTAAAAATTTGACCGATACATATATGGTCTTATCCATATATACGAATGAACTACAAGTTGATTCTTGTAGAAGGAATGAGATCGAGATCAAGAATAGATCCAGGGAAAAAGTTAAGGAAATTTATAATTTATAGTCTGTAATAGACTAATTCAACCAATATGATTATGGGATCATTGGTTAAGTTACGAAAGGAGTACGAGATAACGTCGGACCCTTGTTCGGGCGGCCAGCGCCCGAATTCGGGGGCGTTATAGTATATTCACTGCAAACCCTCACGAGACACAACTCGTCCACTTGGGGTAACCTTGAGGTTTAAAGACTTGTTGCATATGCTAAGTGCAATCGTGTTTCCTACGAAAATAGGGTAGTATAGTTTTTATTTTTATTTTTTTTCTTTTGTTTTACTCGAGGACGGGCAAAAGATAGGTATGGAAGTATTTGATATACACAATTTTTATACATTTTAATATTCCCATAGTTATTATTTTATATGTTTATTTTATTTAACTATTACATTTTATTCGGTTTTGTAAGATTTATCTTATTTATCTTGAGGAGCAAATAAAAGATTACTATCCAATTTTAAAGATAACATGGGTATCTTGGAGGATTATCATGAAGAAGTTGAAATCAAGTTGAAGATAAAGAGATAAAGAGCAAAAAGAAGACCAAGTTCAATGTATTAGTATTAGGTTAAAATTTATTTTCTCTATAAATAGGTCTCTTGTTTTAAAGAGAGGGGGTACCACTTTTTATTTTCTTTTTCTTTGTTTTTCGCAAGAGCAGAGAGATTTTCTTATTTTCTTTGTTTGGACGGAAGACAACAATTTTATTTCCCATTGAAGTATCAATACATCTTTGCTTTCCATTTGGTTTTTCATTGAAGTATTATTGTTTGTTTTTAATTTCCATAGCTTTAGTTTGTTTTATTATTTACGTCACTTTACATTAACAGTACATGCATTAGTTTTTTGTTACTTATACATACATTAGTTTTTCTAGTTAAATACTATAAGTTCTCTACTTGTTTGGTTAATCATTTTTCTTTAGTTTTATTTTATTTCATGCAATTAGTAGTATTAATAATTTTATTTGTTTTTATTTTAATTTCCATGGCTGGCTAAGTTTTTAAATACTTAGGATGATAATGAAACTAGGTATTTCATAATTAATAGTTTCTTTCTGTTTTGAAATTAGTGCCTAATTATTTTTGCCTTCATTCGTACAAATTGCATACGATTCTTATATTGATTGCGAGGTTTTGATAAATTATAGTTAATTTGTGAATTTTTCATAACTTATGCTTACCCATTTTAATTATATGAATCATTATTTTTAAAGGGAAGAGGGAATAATTTGGGAATTAATTTTAAAAATAAGAAATTATTGTTTGTGTTAATATTTAGTGGATTCGGATTCCTAGGTAGTTTTTCTCATTACCAATTTTCATTATTAATTTTTAGTTTGCATTATTTAGTTAGTTAATCAATTCTTATATCTTTATTTCTAATTCGCCTAAAATAGATATTAAGGATACATTAAAATTAATCTAGTCTCTGTGAATTTGACCTATACTTGTCAGTTTTTCAATTTGACACTGTGCACTTGCAGTTATATAATTTTATCACAAAATACATAGTCCAAATTGATAGATTCTTTCATAATAAATTAAACTTCTCTAACAGTTACTTCTATGTCATCAATTTTAAACGAAATTGATAACCACAAATTTTCAGTTTTATTAATTGAATTAATATTTGGACACTAAATGTGCTATTATTGTACTATATATATATATATATATATATATATATATATATATATATATATATATATATATATATATATATATATATATATATGTTTGCTGGCCTTCCCATATTCTATTATCTTTTTAATTTTACTTTTAATAAACCAATTTATGGTGAATTTAACATTATGGACAAAGTTGAAAGAGTTCATAACGTATGGAGAAATTAAACTTGAATTTATGCTAATTTGTATATAACTCCATATATTAATTTTCACCAAAAGAAATTTATTGCAACCTATAACATTCGTCAGAAGGAATTTATTGTAGCCCTAAAAGGACTATCAAACCAACGATTACCCTCATTTTGCCTCTTTATATAGTAATAGATTTTAATCAACTAGACAAAGAACTAATTAAATCTTAAATTCTATGTGCCTGCTTTTAAAACGTCAGGCAAAAATAAATGGAGGGAGTACCACTTTCACTCTCTTTCATATCCATATTGGGATCAAGGATATAGCTTATCCCTTTGGGAATATGCGACAGACTTGAGGGGGGAATGGCGATTTTGCAAATGATATTGAATGGGATAATTTAAATAAAGACACTAATGGCCGAGAAAAATATGATACATTGATTACAAAACTTTCCTAGCACATTCATTTTCTATACAGATGCATACATTTACAAGAGATATTATGATAAATATTGTTGGAGACATTGTTTTAAATGTTGAAGCGTAACAGGCTTTGATACAAATGAGTCCATACCGTTTGCGTAGCACTCATCTGCACTCTCTGACAAAGAGTTTGCTGTCATCTGCATTCATGCCAACTAGCTTTGTTAGCCTTGGTATTACTAGTAAAGGATTCTTAATTACTCATATTTTAGGAGTAGTAACGATGCATAAATTGGTAATCATTCCCGATCATAACTAATAGTGGTGATTGGATAATTAAGGCCCATGTTACACGGACTCTTTATTTTTTCTTAAAGTACCCGTATCTGATACTCGGCACTCAAATAAGGGTGTAGTGTAAAAAATTGGCAAAATTAAAGACTACCCGCGTCTTCAAAATACCACACTCATCCGAGTCCGTGTAACATAAATCAAGGCCTAGTCAACAAAGTATTAAATTTTTCTGTAAGAGTATTCAACAGCTGAACTGTTAAAAGAAATGGAATAGGAGTTTGATTAATATCTACCGCAACTAATATTCCTCAACTTTAGTAGTCAAATATTGGATATCTAAGAAGATGAATGAACACCAGATATGTAATTCCTTAGCTTTGGCGTTCAAATATCCTATTCTATTTTAAGATATCAAATATTTGATTTGCTATTTCATTTTCAAAAGTAAGAAACATCCTTAACTTTGTGAGACACAACAATTGTGATTTAGTGCATCTCATGTTGAGTTATAAAAGTCTAGTTCACATTTCTCTAAAACCCTAACAGTCCAAGTCTTGGAAACTTGAATCATATTGCTTTGACTTTGTATCATCTTTTTGTTATATAAGAAATATGAATCATTATATTGTCAAGGTAACCAACCCAATGAACAACTGCGAGCATGCACAAGCATTTTACAGGGTGAAAGGATAAAAAAAATGAAAAAATGAGAAAGAAAGAATACTGATCGCACAAACAGTATTGTTTTGGTGCCCCTCCACACAGTGATATAATGGCCCTAATGTGGTTGAGATTTTCGGTGTGATCAGTATTAAGAAGGGCATATTGTGCTTTGAAAAATGATATTATGGCCATAATGCGGTTGATATCTTTGGAATATGATTTGTATAGCTGATCCAAGTAAGTGGAATATACTGACACCAGACTGGAAATAACAAAAGCGAAGTGAAAGAAACATAATATCTTGAAAAACTATTGTACGCACTGATTCTAGGGATCCGGATTCCATGAATTTGTGGCATTCCTTGACCACTATGAAGTTTTAGTTCTTTGTTGCATTGGTTATAGTACATGGTGCATTTGTGATGGCCCACAAACAGGTCGCTAGAGTTAAAATGCAACATTTACTATAACAAATGTAGCAAAAAGTTATAAACTTCAGAGTGGTCAAGGATCCGGCAACTTCAGGGAATCCAAATCCCAATTCCAGGGGTAATAAAAGTTCAAGTACTTACTGCAATTATAGGAATCCGCTTTCTGGGTAGTTTATAGTCTTCGCCAATTTGTAATGAATTTGAAGGAGAAACATGACACTCCACCCCAGCCCTAGATGCTGCTTCCCAGTTGCCAGTTTCCTCAAAAGAACGGATTAGTCTTGTGGCCTCAAGGCCATCCATAACCGGCATGAATACATCCTGCAGTATTTACACAATTAGAACCAACCTTATTCCAGCAATATCTTTAGAAAGCTATTCAAAACATGTCATGAGAAATATGAGACATCACGTTGTTCAAGTATTCCAAGAGATCATATTCTTAGAAGATTGAAAAAGATTCCTTTTTTATAACAAAGGTAAAAAAACATTGAAAACTAATTGAAGTAATAAGCACAAGAAGAACAGAGCAATCACCATAATCATATATAAACATTATATATATATATATATATATATATAAATATTCTGGGAAAAAAGAATATGTGACTTGCCACAACCAAGCTTGGCTAGATCATGCTTAAAATGATGTAGTATTTGGTAATAAAATAGTGAAATGTTTGTAATGTCATTAATGAAAATGATGAAAAGATGAATATGCCATTAACGAATGAGTGTATCTATAGACAAGCTTGGCTATGGCAAGCCACATATTTCTTTCCCCTATATATAATATATACTTTAATATGCTTAACCAATACTCCCATGAATGCATGTCTTTTTTTCTTTATACAACATAGTAATTAGATTGTTATAGTTCCTAACATTCAAATTCTTCAAGTAAAATCTCACAAATATACAGCGTCCAACCACAAAAAAAAAATATCTTATGAAAATGTTTCAGACAAATTAAAAAATTCAATTATTTCTAATTGTTTAATATAGGAAGGAGTACTGCTTTTATTGGCGAATAAAACTCACTTCAGACATTCTTTTAGGGTCGAAGAGAATATATTTATGGTGTCCTTGACTTGTCTATGTCCTAATTTTTTTCAGGATGTATTGTGCCGACGTGTTTATGCCTTGCCGGAGTGTTTATGCTGTGTCATACCCGTCCTATGTGTCTTATCCACGCTTCATAGATCAACCAACTAAAAGTAGCTTTAACACTATCCTCAAATAATATCACGCTTTAAGTGAAGAGAAATTCAATTAAAAAGTCATGAAAATGCATCTAATATGGGAAGTGGGAAAAACAAAATAAATGCAATAGCCTTATTGTAAAATTACCATAAGAACGAGATCGTAATTACTGCTCTGAATTGCACGCAGTGCTTCCACTCCATTGTTGACAACAACTATGTCATGGCCTAACTGCCTCATCAGTGACCGTGTTTACCATCACATTAATTTTGTTATCTTCAACAAGAAGGATCTTAGGTTTCGACATTGATTCAAGCATTTCCGGACTGTTACTTGAAGTGCATTCGGAGCTCCTCTCAGACCTCACCTGCATCTGACAGATTTCTTGTGGATCTCTCCACTTCATAATCTCAAGCACATCTTTGCTTCTTTGTGAGGAATGAGATGTGTTCATACACGGGCTTTTGAGTTGACGATTTGCATCATGGTGACATTTTTGTTCTTTACCAATGGAACTTCTGTTATCGGACTCTGGACTATACCTCAAAGAACTTTCAGGTTCTGATACTGCCTCGGTAACATCAACTTCTGAACATGCATCTTCTATTGAACTCATCTCCTTTGCCGTGATGTTACCAGAGGGGAATGAATAGGAATCTTGGGAATATCCATTTAGTCTAGGTAAGGTACTAAGCCCGAAACCGTTTGGTGTTAATTTTTGGGTCCTGCCAGAACCATTCGAGGAAAATAGAGTTCCCAATGTTCGTGGCTGGAACTGGAAGAAGCCAGAATTTGTATCATCGTCATTTATATCAGTTGCTGCATCATGGTCGACCATATCTGAGAGTTCATCAGGATCATCTGAAGTGTCGCTCAAAGTTGAAACTTTATAAGGTAGTATAAAAGTAAAGGTTGATCCGTGGTGCTCTCTGCTGGACACAGTGAGTTGACCTCCCATAAGCTCAACCTGTTACATATGCATATCAATGTCAGGAAGGATCAAAACTTTGATTCTTGAAATTAGATGGAAATAAATACATGAATTAAATTGTAAGAAAGAAAATATACAATGTAGTATTCCATTGTTAGTCTTTTTAACATTACTGTAGAAGAAAGTTAAACAAGTTGAGTAGAAGGAAAAGTTTGTTGGAGGTTATAAATCTTTATAACACAGTAAATGATACGATTTCTCCTTGTTGAAGTTAATGACTCAAACAAGCTACATAAAGTTACATAAATTGCATATAACTTTATACCATAGATAACTTTACATCATGAGGAGAAAAAGATAACCTAGATAACTTCTAAAACATTCATAAGGTCATTTATGTTAAAGTTTATCACTAAAAACTTGTTATTTACTTCTAACAGGTCAACTGATTAATTTATGAAAGATCACTAAAAATGCAGACAAGCATGTGGATACAAGGATTGCAAGAATGATAAGCATGTGGATACAAGGATTGCAAGAATGATAATTGAAGCCAAAAATCTCGTCACATTATATTGAACTGGTGGGCCCGCTGCTTTCTGGAAATGAAGAGAAACTAAAAATGGAAAATAAATGGTGGGTGAGAAAAATTACCAGTTGTTTGCAGATCGCTAAACCTAATCCTGTCCCACCATACTTTCGAGCAGTGTCTGCACTTACTTGCATGTATTTTTTGAATAGAGTAGGCAAAGCATTTTCTGTTACATCAAAGTGGTGATTGAGTTTAAAATAGCATGAGTAATTAGTGAAGTAAACCAATAAACAGATACACAATAATTAGAAAACTAAAATGAATTAAATAAGTAAAAAAGTTTATATAATCATATCAAAATTACTAACAAGAAAACTGTTAGCATGATATACATTGTTGGGCCCTCCATCTAACAGCTTAAGCAAGCTTTTAGATGAGTTGGTTACTTAACGTGGTATCAGAGCACGCTTAGGAGAAAACTAGTTCTTAGTTTTTTTCTCTCGTTGCCATTCTTAATTTCCCCCAGAAACCTAGCAAGACAAGTTTGTACGGAGAAATTGAGGCCATAAAAGGACTCTACTCTGCCAGGCAACCACCACCAGAGAATCGTCTCCGGCACCCACTGCCCCACGCGCCCTCACGCCACCTCACGCGCCACCTGTTGACGCCACGCGCCTCCTCCTGTCGGCGTGTGGTACCTTCTTTGCCAACGTAGCTTATTCTGGAATGTTCGCCTCTCTCTCCTCTTCCCATTTACAGTAGTTGTGCCTTGTTTGATTCAGGTTTCTTCAATTTTAGGTCTCCCTAAAGGTGTTCTGTTCTGGGATAACTCACTACCATTTTTTTTAGCCTTTAAATCATCCATGTTGATATTTCCTTAGATATTCTTGTTGCTCTTATTACCTTATCACGGCAGAATCTAGTTCCATTAATAGTGGTGGTACTACTGAAATAAATAAAGAGCAGTTGGTTAGAAATCATCATCTTAACTCTGCCTTGGTTCTTAGTCCATTTAAGTTGGATGGAAACAATTATCTAACTTGGTCTCAAGCATGCCGTATGTCAATTGAAGCTAACCGTATACAGCATTTCATCAATGGTACGACAACCATGCCTGTACAAGCAGGTGTAGCACAAGAAGAATGGAAATCTGATAACTCCATGGTGAAAACATGGATTTTTAATTCAATGGAACCTAGTATACGGAGTAGTTACATGTTCTTAGACACTGCATATGAGCTTTGGGAGGCTATCTCTCAAACTTTCTCTGTTTCTAGTGATATGTCCAAGGCATATGACATTCGTAAAAGAATCCGTGAGCTAGGTCAGAGGAAGAAGACTGTGCCACAGTATTTTGCGGAGATTAATTCTCTTTGGCAAGAGCTTGATCATTACCGGGTGTTTTCAGCCAAATGTCTGGAAGATGCAGCCGCTTATTAAAAGTTTTTTAGTGAAGATAGAGTTGTGGATTTCTTGGCTAGTTTGAACATAGAGTATGATCAAGTTCGAGCACAGTTGATTGGTCAGACACCTTTTCCATCATTGCGAGAGGCTCATGCTAGAGTCCAACAAGAGGAAAGTAGACGTCGGGTGATGGTTCTAAATATAAACCCTGTTGACCGACCAACCATGGTTGCTTCAGTCTCCTGTTGAGAAGGAGTCCCACAAATGTGACTACTGTGGGGGAAAGAATCATACCAGGGATCGGTGTTTTAAGCTTCATGGGCATCCTAAAGGGCGTGGAGGTCAGTCTGGTGGTGGTCGTGGGCGTGGATCCCAAGCCTATATGTCTACTACACCACTTCCTATTGATGCATCCAGTACTTCAGAAACTACTACTACACTCACTCCTGAGGAAATCTCAACTTTTCGGAAATTCTGTTCCAAATCTACTTCTCATTATGCCCAGTCAGGAATACATTCTTGTGCTTTTAATGTTTCATCAACTTTCTCTAGTTGGATCATAGACACAGGTGCTTCTGAGCATATGACCGGATCCTCCAACTTCTTTACTTCATACACGCCTTGCTCTGGAAAAGACAAGGATCGAGTAGCTGATGGTTCCCTTTTTTCTATCTCTGGGAGTGGTTCAGTAGTTTGTACTCCTTCATTAACATTATCATCAGTTCTTCATATTCCTTTATTTACTGCAAATTTATTATTTGTCCAACGTCTTTCTGAATCCTTACACTGTTCGGTAACTTTTTTCTCAACTCATTGCGTTTTTCAGGACTTGGTGATGAGGCAGAAGATTGATAGTGGTAGTGCAGTTGGTGGCCTATATTATTTAGATGTTCCCTCGTCTAACATGTTCTCTACTCAGGCTCTTCAATCTACTTCTAACTCCAGCCTGACTTCTCTCCATCAATGATATCGACGTTTGGGACATCCCTCTTTTTCAGTATTAGAGTCTTTATTTCCATCTTTAGTTAAGCAATGTAAAAAACTCAGTTTTTGTTTGAACCGTGTGAATTGGGTAAACACAAACGTTCTATTTATTCTGCTATTAACAGTCGACATTTTGAATCTTTTGCTATTATACATACTGATGTGTGGAGACCCTCTCGGGTTATCTCCCGTTCTAGTTATAGATGGTTTGTTAGTTTTATTGATTGTCATTCTCGTGTCACTTGGATTTATCTTCTTCGTTCCAAAAATGAGGTGTTTGATTGTTTTCAGGAATTTCATAAAATGATTCAAACCCAATTTGGAGCTAAAGTCAAAATTCTTCATAGTGATAATGGTCGTGAATATAGTAATAATACTACTTTCGCATCTTATCTTTCTCAGCATGGCATCATTCTTCAAACCTCCTGTGTCAAAACTCCATAACAAAATGGAGTGACGAAAAGAAAAAATCGACATTTACTAGAAGTAGCCCGCACTCTTATGTTCACTATGAACACACCTAAATTTCTATGGGGAGATGCTGTTCTAACTGCTGCATTTCTTATAAACCGGCTTCCTTCTAGAAGTCTTGGGAACAAAAGCCCCATCTCTCTTATCCAACACACGACAAGTCCTTCACCTTCGCCTCGAGTTTTTGGCTGTGTGTGCTATGTTCATGATAAATCTCTAACTCGAGGAAAATTAGATCTCAAGGCTCTTCGGTGTGTTTTCATTGGGTATTCTCCAACCCAAAAAGGTTATAAATGTTATCATCCTCCTTCCCACAAAGTATTTGTCACTCGGGATGTAACTTTTTGGGAATTGGAACCTTTTTATTCTTCCTCACCTTCTCCTCAGGAGGAGAATGTTATTGATAAGGAGAAGCTTCATCCTGAGGCTGATATTACAAGTAGTACTATACCACCTTATCCTATAAACTCTTCTCCTGTTCCTGTTGTTGTCTCTGATAAATCTACACAGGGAGAGTTACAGGAGTCATATGCTAGACAAGATGAGCCTGAGTTAAGGACCTATGTTCGAAGATGCAAGAATAAGGTCACCATTTCAGCACCACTACACCAACCCTGCTCAGAACCTAGTCCAGATAATGCTAATGGTGAGAATCATAATTCTGCTTGTTCTTTTGATGATACTGACATTCCTATTGCTCTTAGGAAAGGGGTTAGATCTTATACTCAACATCCTATCTCTAATTTCTTAGCCTATAATAAATTATCTGCATCCTACCATTCCTTTGTTTCTTTCTTGTCTTCAATATCTGTTCCTCAGCGGTGGAGAGAAGCAATTAGTGATGAGAACTGGAAATAGGCTATGATAGAGGAGATGAATGTTCTGGAAAAAAATGATACATGGGAACTAGTTACTCTTCCTTATTGAAAAAAACCAATTGGTTGCAAATGGGTATATACAGTCAAACAGAAGCCAGATGGGACAGTTGAGAGACTCAAAGCCAGACTAGTTGCAAAAGGATATACTCAAACCCATGGAATTGATTACCAGGAGACATTTGCTCCTGTGGCGAAGATGAACTTTGTTCGTACCATAATCTTATGTGCAGCAAACTTCAGCTAGGATATTCAACAATTGAATGTAAAAAATGTGTTCCTTCATGGTGACTTGGAGGAGGAAGTATACATGGAAATACTCCCTGCTTTTGCTTCATCTGCCACCAAGGGTAAGGTTTGTGAGCTGCGAAAGGCTTTATATGGTTTGAAACAATCTCCCAGAGCCTGATTTTGTAGATTCCACAAAGTAATGATAAGATTTGGGTACAAGCAGAGTCGAGCAGATCATACTCTATTTGTCAAACAGATAAAAGGTCAGACTATCATTCTTATTGTTTATGTTGATGACATTGTGGTGACAGGGGATAATAAAGAAGCGATAGTTAATCTTAAAGCACGACTGGCCAAAGAGTTTGAGATCAAAGATCTTGGTCCTTTGAAATATTTCCGTGGTATTGAAGTTGCAAGATCTTCCAGTGGGATTTTTCTATCTCAAAGAAAATATGTACTTGATCTCCTAACAGAAACTGGCATGTTGGGATGTAAGCCTGTTGATTCTCCTATTTAAGTTAATCATCATCTAGTAGGTGGTACAGGACCTACGGTTGATAAAGAAAGATATCAACGTTTGGTGGGACGATTGATATACCTTTCTTATACTAGACTTGATATATCTTATGCTGTGGGAATAGTGAGTCAGTATATGCATGATCCTCGACATTGTCACATGGAAACTGTCTACAGAATTCTGAGGTATTTCAAGTCTGCTCCTGGGAAAGGTTTATTGTTCACACCACATGGTCATATAAAAGTTGAAGCATTTTCCGACTCGGATTGGGCTAGCTCTATAAAGGATCGTCGTTCTACTTCGGGTTACTGTTCATTTGTTGGAGGCAATCTTGTTACTTGGCGTAGTAAGAAACAATTTGAGGTGACAAGATCCAGTGTTGAAGCCGAATATCGAGCTATAGCCTTGGGTATATGTGAACTATTAGAAGATATGATATGGTTTCCATAATTATAGTTAGTCATATCCCATAATTAGTGTATATAAATAGCTGTAACTAGAGATTACCATAAATATACTTGTGTATATAAACCAATGTAATTGAGATGAAATAAATCAAGGAATTATAAACCCAAACTCGGAGTATTCCTTTCTACATGGTATCAGAGCTTGATCCTTATTTTTCAAAAAAAAAAAAAACTGTTCATCGGCACTGTTCATCGCTATTGTTCATCGCTCTGTTATTAGTACTGAGATTCCCACCGCTTCTTTGGCATAAATTCTGGTTCTAAAGTGTAGTACAATTAGTTGATATCCTTTGAAAAGTTTATTCTCCTTGGTATATATTGTATCTACCTATTATATGGCGGAACAAAGTAGTGCTAGTAGTGGGGTTCATAACAGTAGTATGGGACAACAGGCCGTTAGAAGCCATACCCTTAAATCAGCATTGGTTCTCAGCCCCTCCAAACTGGATGGAACCAACTATTTGGCATGGTCTCAAGCGTGCCGTATGTCAATTGAGGCTAATCATATGCAACACTTCATCAATGGAACAACTACTATGCCTAAAAATCCAGGTATGGCCCAAGAAGAATGAAAATCTGATAATTCCATGGTGAAAACATAGATTTTTAATTCGATGGAACCTAGTATGCGGAGTAGTTACATGTTCTTAGACACTGCCTATGAGCTGTGTTACTCGGACTCGACAGTTTTAGATGGAGTACCCGTGTCGACACGATCCGACACGGGTGCGGGTGCGGGATTTGTGTCGGATACGGCAGTTTCAATCCGGACACGGCTGAACGAAGGAAGCGGCGGAGACAACATGCGCGACAAGAAAGGAAAGAGTCCAGAAATACTGAAAAGAGAGGCAGAGAGATAGAGTAAGAGATTGACTTACCTTCTATTCTTCTTCTTCTCTTCTTCTCTTCTGGTCTTCTGGTTTTCTTCTCCAACGATCTGACGAACGAGTTCTTCTCCAACGACGATCAGAGTATTTGAGATCAGATGGGAATAAATATCTCTGGAAAATTACAGTTAGGTACCCCATAGATTTTACAGTTTTTTAATTTAGTCCCTCAATTTTTCTAAAAGTTCAAAATATCCCCTAAAAAATTACTTATCAGTCCCTATAGTTTTGTTTTCTTTCATTTTAGCCCCTGAAGTTTCAGTAATTTCAGTTCTGCCCCTGTTTCTTTATATTTTTGCACTTTAACCCCTAAAGTTTCATGATAAATGCATGTCTATATGAGTTTGGACATCATAAACATTATTGTTAAAAAATCATAACATACCGTATCCCCGCACCCGTGTCCAAATTCGGATTCATATCCGCGTATCCTCTATTTTTTGACTTCACGTGTCCGACACTTGGATTCGTATCCAAATCCGACACCCGCACCCGAGTCCGAGTAACACAGCCTATGAGCTTTGGGAGGCCATCTCTCAAACTTTCTCTATTTCTGGTGATATGTCTAAGGCATATGACATTCGTAAACGAATCCGTGAGCTGGGTCAAGGGGAGAAGACTGTGTCACAGTATTTTGCGGAGATTAATGCTCTTTGGCAGGAGCTTGATCATTACCGAGTTTTTTCAGCCAAATGTACGGAAGATTTAGCAGCTTATTAAAAGTTTGTTAGTGAAGATCCAGTTGTGGATTTCTTGGCTGGTTTGAACATAGAGTATGATCAAGTTCGAGCACAGTTGATTGGTCAGACACCTTTTCTATCACTGCGAGAGGCTCATGCTAGAGTCCAGCAAGAGGAAAGTAGACGTCGGGTGATGGTTCTAAATTTAAATCATGTTGACCTATCAGCCATAGTATCGTCTCCTAAGCTTGGCGTCTCCATTCAGTCTCCTGTTGAAAAGGAGCATGGTTTTAAAACCCGGACCGAACCGGCGGTCGGACCGATAAAAACCGGAACCGGTCCGCCTTCCGGTCCGATTTGGACCAATGACCCGGTTTTGGTCAAAACCCGGGTTGGCCCGTTGACCACCGGTCCAACCGGTAAACCCGGTTAATTTGACCCGGTTGACCCGATTTTTATTTTTTATTTTTATTTTTACAAAAAAAAAATTTAATATTAAAATTAACCACTTTTATTAATATTGTAACTCATCTTTATTATGTTTTAGTTCATAAAAAAATGAGATTTTTTTAAATTTTATTAATTACTAATAATATATATTTTTATATATTAATGACGTCACTAGGTCAATAACGGTCCGACCACTGATTGGACCAGTGACCCACCCACCCGGTACCTTTTCTGGTTCGATGAACGGTCCGGGTTTGAGAACCTTGAGAAGGAATCCCGCGAATGTGACTACTGTGGGGGAAAGAATCATACCAGGGATCGCTGCTTTAAGCTTCATGGGCGTCCTAAAGGGCGTGGAGGTCGGTCTGATAGTGGTCGTGGATCCCAGGACTATGTGTCTACTACACCACTTCCTGTTGATGCATCCAGTACTTCAAAAACTACCACTGCACTCACCCTGAGGAAATCTCAGCTTTTCGAAAATTCTGTTCCAAATCTACTTCTCATTATGCCCAGTCAGGAATACATTCTTGTGCTTTTAATGTTTCATCAACTTACTCTAGTTGGATCACAGACACAGGTGCTTCTGAGCATATGACCGGGTCCTCTAATCTCTTTACTTCATACACGCCTTACTTTGGAAAAGACAAGGTTCGAGTAGCTGATGGTTCCCTTTCTTCTATCTCTAGGAGTGGTTCAGTAGTTTGTACTCCTTAATTAACACTATCATCAGTTCTTCATATTCTTACATTTACTGCAAATTTATTATATGTCCAACGTCTTTCTGAATCCTTACATTGTTCGGTGACTTTTTTCCTAACTCATTGTGTTTTTCAGGACTTGGTGACAGGGCAGAAGATTGGCAGTGGTAGTGCAGTTGGTGGCCTATATTATTTAGATGTTCCATCGTCTAACATGTTCTCTACTCAGGCGCTTCAATCTACTTATGACTCCAGCGGCCTGACTTTTCTCCATCAATGGCATCGACGTTTGAGACATCCCTCTTTTTCAGTATTAGTCTTTATTTCCATCTTTAGTTAAACAATGTAATAAAACTCAGTTTTTGTGTGAACCGTGTGAATTGGGTAAACACAAACGTTCTATTTATTCTGCTATTAACAGTCGACATTCTGAATCTTTTGCTATTATACATACTGATGTGTGGGGACCCTCTCAGGTTGTTTTCCGTTCTAGTTATAGATGGTTTGTTAGTTTTATTGATTGTCATTCTCGTGTCACTTGGATTTATCTTCTTCGTTCCAAAAATGGTGTTTGATTGTCTTCAAGAATTTTATAAAATGATTCAAACCCAATTTGGAGCTAAAGTCAAAATTCTTCATAGTGATAATGGTCGTGAATATAGTAATAATACTGCTTTCGCATCTTATCTCTCTCAGCATGGCATCATTCTTCAAACCTCCTGTGTCAAAACTCCATAACAAAATGGAGTGACGAAAAGAAAAAATCGACATTTACTAGAAGTAGCCCGCACTCTTATGTTCACTATGAACACACCTAAATTTCTATGGGGAGATGCTGTTCTAACTGCTGCATTTCTTATAAACCGGCTTCCTTCTAGAAGTCTTGGGAACAAAAGCCCCATCTCTCTTATCCAACACACGACAAGTCCTTCACCTTCGCCTTTGGTTGTGTGTGCTATGTTCATGATAAATCTCTAACTCGAGGAAAATTAGATCCCAAGGCTCTTCGGTGTGTTTCATTGGGTATTCTCCAACCCAAAAAGGTTATAAATGTTATCATCCTCCTTCCCACAAAGTATTTGTCACTCGGGATGTCACTTTTTGGGAATTAGAACCTTTTTATTGTCCTTCACCTTCTCCTCAGGGGGAGGATGTTATTGATGAGGAGAAACTTCCTCCTGAGGCTGGTATTACAAGTAGTATTATACCATCTTATCCTATAAACTTTTCTCCTGTTCCTGTTGTTGTCTCTAATAAATCTGCACAGGGGGAGTTACAGGAGTCGTATGCTAGACAGGATGAGCCTAAGTTAAGGACCTATGTTCGAAGAGGCAAGAATAAGGTCACCATTTCAGCACCACTACACCAACCCTGCTCAGAACCTAGTCCAGATAATGCTAATGGTGAGAATCCTTGTTCTTCTGATAATACTGACATTCCTATTGCTCTTAGGAAAGGGGTTAGATCTTGTACTCAACATCCTCTCTCTAATTTCTTAGCCTATAATAAATTATCTACATCCTACCATTCCTTTGTTTCTTCCTTGTCTGCAATATCTGTTCCTCAAGGGTGGAAAGAAGCAGTTAGTGATGAGAGCTGGAAACAGGCTATGATAGAGGAGATGAATGTTCTGAAAAAGAATGATACACGGGAACTAGTTACTCTTCCTTATGGGAAAAAACCAGTTGGTTGCAAATGGGTATATACAGTCAAACAGAAGTCAGATGGGACAGTTGAGAGACTCAAAGCCAGACTAGTTGCAAAAGGGTATACTCAAACCCATGGGATTGATTACCAGGAGACATTTGCTCATGTGGCAAAGATGAACTCTGTTCGTACCATAATCTCATGTGCAGCAAACTTCGGCTGGGATCTTCAGCAATTGGATATAAAAAATGCGTTTCTTCATGGTGACTTGGAGGAGAAAGTATACATGAAAATACTCCCTGGTTTTACTTCATCTGCCACCAAGGGTAAAGTTTGTAAACTACGAAAAGCTTTATATGGTTTAAAGCAATCTCCCAGAGCCTGGTTTGGCAGATTCCACAAAGCAATGATAAGATTTGGGTGAGCCTGAGTTAAGGACCTATGTTCGAAGATGCAAGAATAAGGTCACCATTTCAGCACCACTACACCAACCCTGCTCAGAACCTAGTCCAGATAATGCTAATGGTGAGAATCATAATTCTGCTTGTTCTTTTGATGATATTGACCTTCCTATTGCTCTTAGGAAAGGTGTTAGATCTTATACTCAACATCCTATCTCTAATTTCTTAGCCTATAATAAATTATCTGCATCCTACCATTCCTTTGTTTCTTTCTTGTCTTCAATATCTGTTCCTCAGCGGTGGAGAGAAGCAATTAGTGATGAGAACTGGAAATAGGCTATGATAGAGGAGATGAATGTTCTGGAAAAAATGATACATGGGAACTAGTTACTCTTCCTTATTGAAAAAAACCAATTGGTTGCAAATGGGTATATACAGTCAAACAGAAGCCAGATGGGACAGTTGAGAGACTCAAAGCCAGACTAGTTGCAAAAGGATATACTCAAACCCATGGAATTGATTACCAGGAGACATTTGCTCCTGTGGCGAAGATGAACTTTGTTCGTACCATAATCTTATGTGCAGCAAACTTCAGCTAGGATATTCAACAATTGAATGTAAAAAATGTGTTCCTTCATGGTGACTTGGAGGAGGAAGTATACATGGAAATACTCCCTGCTTTTGCTTCATCTGCCACCAAGGGTAAGGTTTGTGAGCTGCGAAAGGCTTTATATGGTTTGAAACAATCTCCCAGAGCCTGATTTTGTAGATTCCACAAAGTAATGATAAGATTTGGGTACAAGCAGAGTCGAGCAGATCATACTCTATTTGTCAAACAGATAAAAGGTCAGACTATCATTCTTATTGTTTATGTTGATGACATTGTGGTGACAGGGGATAATAAAGAAGCGATAGTTAATCTTAAAGCACGACTGGCCAAAGAGTTTGAGATCAAAGATCTTGGTCCTTTGAAATATTTCCGTGGTATTGAAGTTGCAAGATCTTCCAGTGGGATTTTTCTATCTCAAAGAAAATATGTACTTGATCTCCTAACAGAAACTGGCATGTTGGGATGTAAGCCTGTTGATTCTCCTATTTAAGTTAATCATCATCTAGTAGGTGGTACAGGACCTACGGTTGATAAAGAAAGATATCAACGTTTGGTGGGACGATTGATATACCTTTCTTATACTAGACTTGATATATCTTATGTTGTGGGAATAGTGAGTCAGTATATGCATGATCCTCGACATTGTCACATGGAAACTGTCTACAGAATTCTGAGGTATTTCAAGTCTGCTCCTGGGAAAGGTTTATTGTTCACACCACATGGTCATATAAAAGTTGAAGCATTTTCCGACTCGGATTGGGCTAGCTCTATAAAGGATCGTCGTTCTACTTCGGGTTACTGTTCATTTGTTGGAGGCAATCTTGTTACTTGGCGTAGTAAGAAACAATTTGAGGTGACAAGATCCAGTGTTGAAGCCGAATATCGAGCTATAGCCTTGGGTATATGTGAACTAATGTGGCTTCGAACCTTGCTAGAAGATTTGGGTATTACAACTAAAAGGCATATGCAGTTATTTTGTGATAATAAGGCAGCCATTAGTATTGCAAACGACTCAGTACAGCACAATAGAACGAAGCACATTGAGATTGACAGACACTTCATTAAAAAAAAGTTAACTAGTGGTCTTATTTACTTACCTTTCGTCAAAATAGAGCACCAGCTTGCTGATATTTTGACTAAGGGTCTTAGTAGTAAAATGTTTCATCCATTGTGTTTCAAGTTGGGTATGCTAGACATCTATACACCAACTTGAGGGGGAGTGTTAGAAGATATGATATGGTTTCCATAATTATAGTTGGTCATATCTCATAATTAGTGTATACATAGCTATAATTAGAGATTACCATAAATATACTTGTGTATATAAACCAATGTAATTGAGATGAAATAAATCAAGGAATTATAAACTCAAACTCGGAGTATTCCTTTCTACAGAACTAATATGGCTTCGAACCTTGCTAGAAGATTTGGGTGTTATAACTAAAACGCCTATGCAGTTATTTTCATATAAATCATATATGCAGTTATTTTTGCTAAATAATATATAATATGTTCATATAAATCATATATGTACTAATAGAGTAATATTGTACTAATATATATATATATATATATATATATTAATATATATAGATATTAAATTTATATATATATATTTAATATATATATATGATACTAATACATAATATATAATATTTAATTTATTTATTTATTTCAATTTTTTTTTGCTAAATAATATATAATACTGTGTATATATAATATGTTCAATTTTTTTTTTTACAGTGAATTGTTATTATGGGTAAGAAAGATCCAGCTTGGAAATATGGCACCGAAGCTCCTGGAGTTAATAAATCTCATTTATATGTGGAATGTAATTTTTGTAAGAAAATTTGTAAAGGAGGGATTATAAGGCTGAAAAATCATCTTGTGGGTAATCATAGTAACGTTGAGGCTTGCAAAAAAGTACCAAGTGAAGTGAAGGAAGAGCTTGCGTCTTTGATGAAGAAAAGTGGCGACTCAAAAGAGGAAAGACAAAGAAGTGAAGCTGAAAAAATACAAAGTGGGTCTTATTATGGTGGTCATCCATCCTTGGGAGGTTCAAGTGTGGGTAGTGCCTCCGCGAGGGGAGTTCGGGGACCCATGGACAGATTTGTTGTAGATGTTGATGCTGTTGATGATGATGCTACAACAAATTGTACCGTATTTTCAAAGGAGGCTCGTAATGCAGTCTGTCTTGATATTGGTAGATTCTTCTTTGAAAACGGGATTCCCTTTAATGCTGCAACCAGTCATTCATTTATAAATATGTGCCGCTCAATTGGGAACTATGGTCGTGGTTTGAAACCCCCCACTCCATACGAGCTTAGCTCTTGGGTATTGAAGCAGGAAGAGAAGACTACAAAGGCCTTTGTTGAGGAGGTAAATAAGACTTGGTCACATACGGGGGTGTCAATCTTGTCGGATGGTTGGAAAGATATAAGGGGAAGACAACTAATAAACTTTCTTGTAAACAACCCCCATGGCACAGTATTTTTGAAATCTGTTGATGCATCTGATGCAGTTAAAGATGCTAATTTGATGTTTAAACTACTTGATGAGGTTGTTGAGGAAGTGGGAGAAGATCTTGTTATTCAAGTAGTCACTGACAATGCATCTAATTATAAGGCGGTGGGGAGAATGCTAATGGAGAAGAGGCCACGTATGTGGTGGACACCGTGTGCCGCGCATTGCATCGATTTGATGCTTGAGAAGCTTGGAGAGTTGCCTCAACATAAAAATGCTTTGACAAAGGCCAAGAAGGTAATTACTAGTATTATTATTATTTGGTTAATGGTTATAATTTTTTTTATTCAATGAATACTTGAATTATTATTATTTTGTGATGAATGCCATTATGTAATTGTAGGTAAGCAACTTCATATATAATCATGGATGGGTATTGGCATTGATGAGGGCCAACACTAATAAAGACCTTGTTCGGCCAGCCGCCACTAGATTTGCCACTACTTATTTAACTTTGCAGAGTATACATAGTTTGAGACAGCCTTTGGAGGCTATGGTTTACATCTAGGGAGTGGGCAAATTGTAGTTGGGCAAAAAAACCTGAAGGTAGAGAGGCAAGAAAAATCATTCTGAGCGATAGGAATTTTTGGGGTAGTGTGGGATATGCAATTAAGACCACAAAACCTCTCGTAAGTGTATTGAGGATGACAGATTCAGAAAAGGTGCCGGGAATGGGATTTTTATATGGTGCCATGGACAACGCAAAAGAAGAGATTGCAAAAAATTTGGATAATGAGGAGGGGGCCTATAAAGAGATATGGAGCATAATAGATGCTAAGTGGGACAATCAGTTGCATCGGCATTTGCACGCGGCTGCATATTTTTTGAATCCTCATTTTCATTATGATGACAATTTCTGTGCCAATGTGGAAGTTAAGGTGGGATTGTACGCTTGTATGGACAAGCTTATTCCTAACTCCGACGAAAGAGAGAAAGCTGATTTGCAATTGGATGCATTCCGATTGAGACAAGGGTTATTTGGCTACACAAATGCCAAAAACACTTGTAAGAAACGTGCTCCCGGTAAGTACTGCGATTAATGTATTTATCTGCTTTCATTTTGATTAAACGTGGTCTTGGTAAGATTGATATATGTTTTAATATTGATCCAGCTGATTGGTGGATCGCATATGGAGATGAAGCTCCAGAATTAAGAAACTTTGCAGTGAAGATTTTGAGCTTAACTTGCTCATCTTCGGCGTGTGAGCGTAATTGGAGTACTTTCAGTCAGGTATTTATTAGATATAAATCATTTATATTCTCAACCATTGGATCTCACTAATGCTCAATTACTTGTAATTAATATAGATACATACAAAGAGAAGGAATCGACTGTCCGCATCCAGGCTTAACTCATTGGCTTACGTTATGTACAATAAAAAATTGAAAGATCGGCACATCAAAAAGAAGGCACTAACAGAAGAAGAGGATCCATTGGTTGTTGATAGTGTGTCATCTGATAATGAGTGGGTTGCGGGGGAAAATGATGAAAATATCTCGGGAGTGACTTATGGGAATGATGATATTGAGGAGGGTGAAGGAACTCATGGGAATGAAAAGACAATTGGAGGAGAAGAGACTAACGCGAGGGAGATTACACTTGGAGGGAAAGGGACTCAAGGAACAAGTAGTAAACAAGGAAGTCAAAAGAGAAAGATAAAGACTTTGCAGTCAAAAACTAAAATAAAAGGTTAGTGTCATTACTCATTTGTCTTTAAAGTGTTCTTTAAAAAAACATACTCATTTGGATTAAATATATACTCACTTGTTTATTTATAGATAAAGGGAAGGGATTGCAATTGGTAGATGAAGAACCGGAGTTTGAGGATCTTAGCACTGACAATGAGGAGGATGACAGAGCTATTAGATACGATGATGATTCCAGGAGGATCCTCTTAGTGATGATAGGGATGATGATGGTGGGGATGATGATCAAGGATTTGATCCATTTTTCAGGTCGCTGGATACGAATGATACACTACTTATATAGTGATGGATGATCACTATATAAGTAGTTGATGATATTATGTTGTTTTCATGTTTTGTAATGATACATTAATGTGACATTGGTTATTTATGTATTTTATGACCTTGATTATAATGATGGATTATTTTATGATTTTATTAGCATTTTTGTATAATTTTTTGGGGACTTTTAGGTCTTCAAATCAAGGCTTCCGCCTCGCTCCGCCTCGAGGCTTACGCCTCGCCTCGTACGGAGAAAAACGCCTTGTACCGCTTTTAGCTTTTTCGAACATTGGTTATTTTGTTATAATAAGGCAACCATTAGTATTGCAAACAACCCAGTACAGCACGATAGAACGAAGCACATTGAGATTAACAGGCACTTCATTAAAGAAAAGTTAACTAGTGGTCTTATTTGTTTACCTTTCGTCAAAACAAAACATCAGGTCGTAGTAGTAAGATGTTTCATCCATTATATTTCAAGTTGGGTATGCGAGACATCTATACACCAACTTGAGGGGGAGTGTTAGAAGATATGGTTTTGTTAAGATATGGTTTTCATAATTATAGTTACTTCTTTTCTACATGGTATCAGAGCTTTGGGCGTGCAAGGTCTTCGGTTCAAATCTTCCCGGCTGCACAATTGTCTTTATATTAATTTAATAGTGCAAATGCACTTTAATTTCTCCCTTCTCTATAAAAAGTTGCATTTGAGGGGAAGTGTTAGCATGATATACATTATTGGGCCCTCCATCTAACAGCTTAAGCTTTTAGATGAATTGGTTACTTAACAAAACTAATTAAGGTAACAAGCATAGGAGGAAACAACTTAATCAATAAAATTACGTGTGTATCACAAAGATATACATATTAGTTACAAACCCGTATATACGTTAGTAGTTACACACCCTTATTTTACACTGTCATGCATCGAAATATTTCTTACTATATTTATAAAATTATTGATTCTTATTTTTGCTCAAGAATTAAAATTTTATGTTAATGTCATGGAATTTTAGATTTAATTGTCATAAATACTTCCACATAATATGATACATATATATATAGGAAAAAGGGAATATGTGGCTTGCCATAGCCAAACTTGGCTATAGATACACTCATTCTTTAATAGTGTTTGTCTTTTCATCATTTTCAATGATGACTTTACAGACATTTCACTATTCTATTACCAAATATTACATCGTTTTGTGTCTGATCTATAACCAAGTTTGACTGTGACAAGCCACATATTTCATAATTCCATATATATAAGAAACTTATATTTATTTATTTGACTTCCCATATCTTAAATGATTAGGATTTTCGTGTAGTGTTCGTCACATTTGTGTCTGTCCATTCTTCACAGATGGGTGGTAATCAATAATCTTCACACTGAATTTGCAAACGCACGCAAATAAGAAGAGTACCTGGTATTCCAATCCCTGTATCATAAACATCACAGCGTATCCACACTGTTGTTTCATGCGGAAGAGGGTAGTCCTCTTTATCTCCATCTGTTGAAGATCCATTTTTAACCGGGGTTTTGGGTTCATTGTTAAGTGCATGATTATGGTATGGACCTTCCCCATGTTTCTGTCCATTGAAGACCTTTTGATCACCGCTGCTATGAGAAGTTGATAAGCATTTATCTTCTTTAGGTGTATTTACTAGAACTGTTGACTCATCTGCATTCGTCTTCTGGAAAGATCCTCCTTGCTTACCAGCACATGGGTCAGGTATAACATAAAGCTTTATCCCAACCTTCCCCTCATGAGTAAACTTGATTGCATTGCTGTTGAGAGTAAAATGTCTATTAGAAGCATGCAACAAATGGTATTAGATAAAAATAGTAGTCAACCTATATTAACCAGAGAACCTAAATATTAGGGTTCGGTGAATTCCTGCCTCTGTTCACGCTAAGAAAGGATGCCACTCTAGTTGTGTAAAGCCATAAAGAATACAATAAAAATAAATAAATAAATAAATAAAGAAAACAGCTTAGACCTTGAAGTAGGGGTGCTCATCGGTAAAAAACCGAACCGGTACCGAAAATACCGAACCGGTACCGATCCAAAAATACCGAAAAACTAAGAACCGGTACCGGTACCGAATTACCAGTTTCGGTACCGGTTCGGTACAAAATCGGTACCGGTTTTTTCGGTTCGGTTATCGGTAATACCGCATGGTAATATATATAATTATTAATAATAATTAAATAATTTTTTTATATATATTAACAATAATTAAATATATAATTAACAATAATTATTATTTAATAATAATTAAAATTTATATTTATATATATAATTATTAAAAATAATTATATATTTCGGTATTTCGGTATTTCGGTTTATACCGAATTCAAAAAATCCCTTACCGCTACCGGTACCGAAAAGTGTTAAAATACCGAAAAACCGATACCGAAAAAACCGGTACCGAAAAAAACCGGTACCGCCGGTACCGGTATCAACCGGTTCGGTAAAAAACCGAAAAAACCGAATTTTTTGAACACCCCTACCTTGAAGGACATCCTACCCGAAGGATCAACTAAGACCTGGAAATTTCTCAAACCAAGTTTTTTTAAAATAGAAATATAAGGTAAAATATAAGCTAGAAATTGCCACAATAACTGTAAAGTAGAAACCTTACGTAACGAGGTTAAGAAATAATAAAAAAAAAAATTCCCAAGAAAACCTATCTCTGATAATGATTAATGATTTTTTCATCACTGTGACAAAATGCACATGCAACTAAATATCTATGTAGTGGCACTGACATATTAAGTCTGATCAACATACTAAAGTCTTGACACAAATGGAAAGTTTATAGGTACTTAGGTTACATGACCCACATACTCCATCAATCTCACATCTAGTTATGACTTATGACATGTACAAGATCCCTTACAACGAATGTTCTGAGTTATTTATGACATAGTGGTGGACTAGTATATCAATAAGACCTTATAAAGGCTAAGAAGCCTAAAAATACAAAAAGTCAAAAAATAATAATAAATAAATAAAATAATAATAATAATATATAAAAAATAAAAAAAACTAGGATCATGGGCAGATTTGGAGGTGCTTAAAAGGACGTTTAGCAATCAAGAGAAATTACAACTACAGGAGTTGAATAATGTAACTATGGTTTACATGTATAGTAGATCATCTAAAATTACATTATTTTATTGAAGAGTCATTGCCATAGTTTGAGGAAGTTTATATTTATTGGATGTCATTGTTCCTGATATCTGATGGCATATTTCTGCAATGACCTTAATATAGAATTATTGCTTTTCCATAGAAACAGGAATAAAGTGTAGTACTGACATCTTATCCATCTTATTTGTTGTTATACAACTGTCTTTGTGAAAGGCCTTAAATGCGCTCAATATAAATGACTTCTCATACTAAAATCACACATGCACTGAAATTAGTTTGCACTGTCCACCTCTATCTACAGAAATATTAACATTTTATCCTCACCAAGAAAGCAAGGATTTAAGCGGAATAAAATGTAAGAAAATAAGTAGCTATACTTAATAGGCAATCAAAACATACAGTCTAGCAACATATCTACTACATAAATCCATAGGTTAGTACAGCATAATATTATATAAGAATTCCGAGTCGCAGAACCCAATAGTAAATACCTTATCAAGTTGGTGAGAATTTGACGAATCCGTAGAACATCGCCAATCACCTGAAATTGATGAATACTTTTCAATATATATCATTTGCAAAGCTGCATATAATAATCGGAAGTGTTTGGGCATATTTAGTAATGAGTTTAACACTATAAATGTTTAAAATGGAATTGACCATCTGTTTTTTCTATGCTTGAGAGTTTTATTGACTAATAAGCATGAGTCACTAGTCTTACTTAGGAAGGGTACTGAGTTCGTCAGAAATGTTTAAACTACTAGCAAAAGGAATGAAAAAGAAACTTACGATTCAGAAGAATACTGAAAACACATCGAAGGAGATACATATTATCATACGTATTAAATGAACTGCTGAACAAGAAAACATTCTTACACCTCAATTACAAGTCAGCAAATGTGGTGATTTTACATAAATGTATCGACATAACAGAATATACTTGATACTAATGTTCAGAAGCAAGAAACCCCACTTTGTGCATTACAGATCATACCCGGCAGTTGGTCAAATGAAGCATTTATGAGAGGAAAAATTAAAACTGAAGCTTTGCCAAATCTTCCCTAGTTGTACAATCATTTAACAAAGAAAATAAACCGTAAATACTGTAAGAGTGTCATTCAACATAATGTTTGCACTAAAATATAGAATTTAAGTAATATTTCCAAAAGTTTTGTCGAGAAGTTCTTTAAATTAGATTGAATTTTTAACTGTATAGATCAGCTTTAGGCTTAGGTATCTCAATTATTATTTGTATCTCAATTGTGAGTTAAAATTTTCAAGCATTGCACTACATAATCATACTTTTAAAGTTATAGGTATGGTAAGAATATTGTGTTTCAGTTCAGCTGGATTACTATCATTATTTTAACATACTTTATAAGTTACAAATATATTGGACTTCAAGTTAACCTACCGAGAAGTGATGGAATGACGAACGAACGGAACTTGGATTTTATACAATAAGCAATATCAAAGAGCACTTATACAAAACACAGACTATGATATAAAGGGTATGAACCAAAGTCAAATGTTAACAGCAGCGCATCACTGCACCCTGACGCTCCGGTATAAGTCAACACAGTAACGGTGATGCAAAACAATGAACACATTGACACTCTTACTCCTCAGTTTCACACAAGTTATTATATTTCAACAGCATAATACATTTCCTATAATCAGAGAAACTGGCCCTTATGAATTCCAATTTAAATGCTGGTGGGAAATATGCAATCCTCTTAGTTGAAAAAATAAATAATATAATTTATTTTGAAGCAGTTACAGTCGGTAATAAATAAATTGAAATATGACGTGTATCTACATTTTAACCGCAGTAGTAGTATCAAGATCCGGGCTATATCATAGATAACAATCTGATCCTCGAGGATAATAGGATCCATATTAGGAAACTGCCATTACAGAAGTAATGATGCTAATTATGTGAGAGTAAAAATATTTGGTAATATAAAATGAAAGGAAAATTTTATGCATAGTGCATCTTGACTATGTTGCAACAACTTATAAAGCTTGATCATATAAGCATTATTGACTAAACCTTTCTCTTCCGACCTAATCTTTAAGAGCAGTCACTTGTTAACATGATATATTAGGAATGTTGTCTCTTATGATTTCACTTGCCAAAATAAGACTGTATATGTAACTCCAAAAAGTTCTTGATAACAACTCCCATTTTTGCCAATTGACAATCAAACTCTCCTCAAGATGCCCAAAATTACACTCCACATTTGAAATTAATGTATCAAATCTCATTATATTTAAGTGACTTTTAATCTTAGCGCAAAATTTTGACTTCCAAGACATTCATTTTGTATGAGAAGCACATGCTTAGTCAACTCAACTCAAGGACATATCCCATGAGGTAAATACTTTTAGTAAAAATAACAAGTCAACTGGCTCTCTGTTTCTTCTAGAGTAGCCAACTGTTAAAAAGTAATAATATGTAAAAAAAGCACTCACCTCCACCGGAACATCGTCGGCTACATGTCCTTCCAATGTTAACATCTTTTGTAATGATGCCGCAGCAGTTTGGAGCACATGCTTTACTACCTCTCTTGGCCTGAATTTGGTAGCTTCCAACTTCATAACTCCTAAGAAAAATCAAATAAAAAAGTAAATATTTTGAAATCCTAGTGATTGAATACTAAATTAATCACCTTTCTTATTCTCATCTTCAATATCTCACTAATTAACAGAATAATATTTTATTCCTTTGCTGGGTTATCACACTCTTTTCCATTCTTGGCAACTTGCTAAAATAGAAATGATTTTCTCAAAACCCTTTTGCCTAAAAAGTAAGACCATATATCTATTACCTATTATATATATTTATATATATATATAATTAAAAGCAAAAAAATAAAGATTTTCTTTTTGCTCAACCTGGAAAATCTATATAGATAGATAGATGAAACCATCAAGAAAGAGAGAGAACATCAAACCTGACTCAACCTTGGAAAGGTCAAGGATGTCATTAATCAGTTGAAGAACCAAATCTCCCGAAGATAACATGACACTCAACAGTTGTCTTTGCTCCTTGTCAAGTTTTGTGGTTGAAAGAATCTCAGCCATGCTTACAACCCCTGCTAGTGGAGATCTTATCTCATGTGACATTGTTGCAAGCATTTGCTTTGCACGCATAGTTTCCTCTACAGGAGGATAAACAGGCAAAGAATGAATAACCTTTGTTTTTTAAACTGGTTCTATTGAAAACTATAAGAGTGAAATTATCATGGACATAATACCTGTTATATGAATTGTTTTGTTAAGTTCTGTCTCCTTGGCCTTTCGTACTGCTATTTCCTCTCTAAGTTTTGCCATCTTTTCTCTTGTTCTAACCTATAATCACAAACAAATTATGTTGAGGAGCAAGAGAGACAGAGAAAGAGAGACAGACAGACAGAGAGAATATTGTAACATATGTACTCTCATAGTAAAATACTCTTGGACTTTGTTTGGAACACAGAAAGTGTGAGGAAAATAAAGGAAACTGAAGCGACAATAAAGATGAAAGGATGGTAAGAAATTTTCACTAGTCCATTTATTATCATCTGACTTGATATGGGAGCTTTTAAAAGTAATTGGACTTATCTTTGCTATTTCTTAGTTCCGAGTACAGCACTAGTTTCATTGCATTCATATCACTGCCTTACCACCACCAAGAACTATTTTCTCAATTTTGAGGCCTTCATCCTTCTCAAGCTTAGGACAAAAGAAAATTACCATTCATACATTTTCATAGGCATATACAAGTTTAGACACGAATAGGTGCATGAAAAAAAAATATAAAAAGGAAGAAGAAGTATGGTCACGTGTAGATCAAGACTCATGCAAATATATATACACAAACACACACATACATATATATGGGGAGTGATCCATAGTCAGCGTTGGCTATGGGTCATTTCCCAGCCAACGCATCTCTCACCGTCCATCCACAAACAGGACGGACAAGATTTAAAACACATGAAATAGCTCTACCATTATTGTTGGCGGATGGTGCCAACACTAATGACAGACGAAACATTCCATGTGAAAAGAGGCGTATACCCTTAATGAAGTAAAAATTTATAGCCCTCAGCCGTTCTTTCTGACAGGCAATACTTTATTTTAACACATCCACCTCTCTTCTCCTTGCCATGATCCCTACTCAGGAATCAGGATATGCAGAATGCACATGTAAATCGAAGCTAAAATTTAAATTACATGACAGCTTTAATTATCATAGCCTGTGAAATTGGTGTCTCACTTTCAGTTGTAGGTAAATTAATTTCAGCTTATCAAAGCATTCGCAGCCAGAGTTATAAATTAACCCTAAACCCTAGAAAGTTTTGATATTTTCAAATCACGATATGAGATAAGAACACCAAGGAGTTTGAACAATGAACATATATATGATTGCTGCTCTAAACACAATACTTGGAATGGAATTGAGAACAAACCATTGCCCTTGACATCTATTTACGCCTTAGTATTCAGACTATTTAAACAGCAATTGATTAATACATTTGAAAAGTAGAAGACATATGCGATGTCTGATGGCCACATGAAGAGTGAATTTCCTCACATAAATATCATATAACCATGACATCTATAAAGAAAAGGGAAAATATGGTAATACAACGAAAAGTCGAAAAAGAAATATGAACAAAAAAATTGAGTTCACCTGATCCGTCACATCCATTCCCATATAATTCACACCAATAGTCTCTCCTGCCTTGCTGAATACGGGTTCCACATATATCAGAAATGTCTTTGACCCAAATAAATCTGTATCGAATGTTATCTCTCTTTTTGCAGCTACTCCTCGCTCCAATACTTCTCTTTTGAAGTCTTGCGATTCCTTGACACCACCACCAGTGAAAATCTCTACATCTGTTTTTCCTATAATTTCCTGAAAAATCAGTGTATTTTGAGGAAGGCCTGTGCCACATTCTACAAATAGTGCTTTCGAAATTGAAGATGGATCAGAACTAAAACTAATGAGTAAGAAAAGACTAACCTTATGTCAAAGAGTAAGAATATTATTAGATTCACAGCCAATATAAGAAAATAAAAATAAAACTTCGTAATATGAATGACCCTAGATTGAAAATTATAATTGGTTGTAAAATTACCTGTTCCCCCAAACTTGGGAAATGATTATAGATGAAGCGATAGCGCAACTCGTTATCCTACAAAACAAGAATGATAATAACAGAACACTTAGTCTCTTATTAACACAAGCTATTTGCAAGGAACTTAACATAAAAAATAGCAAATAAAGACTATAAAGAAAAAGTACTGACAACTAGATTAGTAGTAAGCAATTTACTCAAGTCATACTCCCTAAACAAAATTTTGAGGAGAGGAACAGAGAATCAGTATATCAGTTCATCAATCAACGAAGGCAACAGTACTCTTTTTCCCTTTCTTTTTTTATCAGTGGAAAATGAATGCATAGTATTAAGACATATTTCCTTTTTCATTGTTTCTAGATGCAGATTATCAAAATTGGATGAAGAAAACCAGACTGCTTATTGACTTAAATCCTATTATTGATTATGTCAATCCCTAAATTGTTCAACAGCAATGAATTAGGCGCACTGCCTGTAGGGCAACTAATATACTTTGTTACTGGTTCCACAGATATTGGTTAGACTTGAGGAGTGACGTAGTAGAGTTGAAGGAGTTAGAAAGGGAAAAGAAAAACAGAAGCATAACAATTCTATAGGGGAAAAAAATAAAGGTAAATAAAAATAGAAATAAGCCAGTGATTTAACCAGAAGACATAGCCACATGCAGTAAAACATAACGTTACAGGATTTTTTAGTTAACTTTGGATGAAAGAAAAAGCATGTTATACTAAGCCATAAATTGAAGCTTCAAAAGTTGGTAACTAGAGAGTAATATGTCTGAAATGGCTCATTGCTATAACTGACTGATGGTAATATGTCTGAAATGGTTCATTGCACCACTTAAAATTGACTTACTACAGCTGAAGAAAGTAAGAGTTCGGATAATGTAAAAAAAAAAAAATAGCAAGATATAGACCACAAATATTTAACTGAAGTCCTAGGACTTGCAGAAGACGAAATAAACTGAATTGAGTACTTCTTCTACTCAATAGGTTGTACCAGATAACTATGCTTTTATATTAACAGGAGCATCTGTTTCTAGTAAGAAGATGAAACAAACGCTGCACAACTTAAGAGTCGATAAATCACACCAAATGCAAATCATAGCCCAGAATACAATCTTTTATTGGATGCAGTTTCAAAATAAACTGCACTAATATTGTAAAATTATTCGTTTTTATAAGTATATCCAAGCTCTTTACAGCTTTTAGTTGTGGATCATACTCAATGATTTTACCACATGCCAAATTTTAGAAAATTAGTTGTTAACCATGAGACCATACGATGGAAAATTTGGCAAGGATGATAAACATAAGAAATTCAGGGGCTTAAGAAAATCCTCTTTGGATCACCAAAGGATATAAAATTAATTACAACTTAATGACTTATAGCTTCAGAAAACTAAATATCAAGAAGCAAAACCTCCAACGAATAGACAATTACTATCACTGTCAATACACAATATTAAACGGCGTTAACCAGGCTCTGGAAATTATAAAATATGCAATTGACTTAGCAGAAGATAACAAATATGGAATAAACATATATATACATATAATTCTGATGGATAGGCGTAGGGGACAATCAAACTTATGTAATACTTAAACACCTTTTATCCCAAACTAGTTGGGGTAGGCTAAAAAAGAATCCCATAAATTTATGTTATATGAGGGGGGGGGGGGGAGGGGGAATGATAAAGTATCACTAAACATAAATTTATGGATTAACTGCAGAAGTATTCCTCAAAGTTCCACAAAATTCTACTTTTAGCTCCAAAGTATCAATTTTTTCAAGAGTGTTCCTTCAAGTTTAAATATTTTACAAAACTGTTCTCCTTTAACATATTAGTGAAATTATAGGTCAAAACTTACGTTTTATATAGTTGAATACACATTTGACCCATTCCAAACGTATAAATACAACAATATATACGTCATACGAAACGTAAATAACATAATTACCAATGATTTCATACATGTATCTAAAAAAATTAAATTTGAAGGAACACAATTAAAAAAGTTGGTACTTTGGGGCTAAAAATGAAGTTTTGTGAAACTTTGAGGGACACTTTTGCAGTTAACCCTAAATTTATACATGTAGAAATGGGTGACTTTGTCGAATAACTTACTCATATATGTGTTGTAAAACCAATTTAAACAGATACTGCTCAAAGCATTTATGTTAAAAGTAATTAGCAACAGTATTCTAAAAATAGTTATGCGGACCTAGGCGGCAGAGGGGGGCGCTTAGCGCCTAGACGTTTTCGTAGGCGGACTAGGTGTTTTCTTCTGCGGTCTAATTTATTTATTTTTCTATTGTACATACTTGTTATACTATACAAAGCATACAGTAAATGTAATTTTTTTAAATTTTATATGAAACATTACCAAAAAATAATCTTTTAATGCTGAACAAATTCATTTTAAGTATTGTAGAGCTTCAAAGTAGAGGTCTAATTCTACCTAGGCACCCAGCCAAATCAAGGCGGTAGAGGACTGCCTAGCGCCTAGGAGGGGATTAATCAGACCATGGAGGAGATTTTTAGAACAATGATTAGAATGATCAAGTGGTCTTACTTCACTAAAACACATTATGATGTTCAGAATATTTACATTTTTTCCTCAAGAGCTACCTCTACTATAATTCTTTCACAAAATGTCAGTTCATGTTATGATATTACTAGAATTGATGCTAACTAGTCCTGTACAAGTAAAACTAGGTAGTGGAGAAATCAAGCAAAAATATTGTCCACAAACAAGGGCCTAGAATTATGGAGAACGAAATAATATCAGAAATTTCAAACATTATGGCATAGCAGAAAACAGATAAGGGTGATATTATATCTCATACAATTTACCTGATGCCCGATGACTACTGGTGCATTTTGAAGAACAAAATGTAAAAAATTATCTGCTCTTCTCAAGACTTGGGACAATTCTTCCACTGGAGATGACTGCCTTTCTAGATTTTGTATGCTCTCCTGCAACTTCTCTAGGACTATCTGTTCTCTCTGGATGCTTGCCTCCAACAATTTCTCTAAATACATAGCTCGCTGCTTCCAGTATAAGACAGTGTCATGCTCAGCGTCTATTTCGGGTCTTTTATCTTGAACAACTACATCATTTCGCTTCCGAGGAACTTCTTGCCATATATCATACACCTCATCCAAAATAGATACTGGACGCTTATCACCGCCATATGTTTGTTCCTCAAACCGATGTTCCTCCAATATTTCTAATTTTTTGAGCTCAGCTTCCTGCTGTTGCTTACTCAGGGTATCAAGCTCTTCTCTGAGGAGTCGTGCAGCATTAGCCTGCCTATACTCCCAATTTTTTACGAGGTAGGCTAACTGAGAGGAGCCCTTCTCACTGTAAGTGGTGAGATCTACGAGACGATTGAAATCATATATAGTAGGCTCCTCAATGAGCGTAACAACTTCCAACATATCTTGATCTGCTCCAGGCTTTTCGACATTGAATTGGTTCCCTGCTTCATTAATATCTTCAGGCCACATTGAAGAGAGGACTTCAACGTCCATTTCTTCAGCATGGTCCATTTCAGAATCCATATTTACCATTTATTTGTCACATCTAATTCTTATGTTACAATTAGGGTGAACTTATAATGGATAATATTTTGTGCTTCTTAGCCAGAATTTGTTCATCTGAGATCAGTCGAATTGAATGTATCTGGTGTTTCTGTTCTGAAGCAGAATTTAGTTAGTAGCCAGAAAATTTCTAGAAATGTGCACAATTCGCTTTTTTCCTCAACGAAGAGTTCCCAATTAGGTTGAAGCCTACATAGAAGAGAAAAATGAGTCTTAAATTAGGAAATATGGTTAACTTAACAAAACTATGTGCTGACAATACACAAACATAGACCATGCATAAGAAAGACTACCATATATAAAGCTATATTGTGACAGTAGTGAACCAATTACACCAGCATTCTGTTACCTATAAGTGTATAACAGAATCAGACTGAAGTAAAGTGCTTAGCAATCTTCAATAGTTTAACAAATAACATTAACAACGGAACATTTGTATATTACTCATATCAGAAGTCACAAAAGAAAGGCAATGGATATAATGTAGCTAAAAAAACATATAAGGCAAGCTCACCTAGTTGTTGTATTAGTCTATTCTTTTCATTTTATTATTTTTTATTTATTGATTTATTTACTTTTTGGGAAAAGTTTCTCATTCTATTCACCTCACCAATCAATCAATAATATATACAACAGACCTTTATAAAAGCATGTCCACATTCATACCTCAGTTAGCCAATATCCAAAGTATGATATACAACACATTTTGCCAATATGAAATTTAGTTGCCGATGAAAGCCACTCAAAGAAAGGATAAAGAACTAAAAGGATTTGACATTGGTACCAAGAGAAAAGATTGCTGTCAAGGAAAAGTAAGCACGGCGTAACGTGGAAAAGAGATGGACAACATTCTTTGGGATTTTAGGTTGCAGATTAAATGCTAACTAACCAATTCAAGGATTATTGATTTTTTTTCAAGAAATACTGGATTCCAATTACCTTACAGGCTGGTTAATAACTCATAAAAAGAAGAAGATCGAAGTATTTGGTAGTTGTAACATCACACATCAAGATAGAATTTATATGATTTCAAACAGAATAGCTATCTTATGGCTTGCGTTTATGAGTGAGGTAAAATCCATACAAGTCAAAGAATTTCCTTTTTGTTCATCCAAATCCACCTTTAAAATTTCTAATTATAGTGGGAAATTCTGATTGCATTTAAAGCTGTCATATTAGAAATACTACCCAAGACTCAAATAACTACTCCCATCTTTCTACATGTCATCTAAATGACAAATTTCACGGGACAAGTTAATATCAGAGAAAATTTCACAACTCAAATTTAAAATAACAACCAGGAATAAAAAATAAAAAAAAAGGAATCCTCACTCCATAAGGGAAAAATAAAAAATATTAAAAAAATTGGCACAAAACTTCTGAACAAAATTATAGTATTAACAAAATTGAAAAGAGGAAAAACTTCCAAAAACCCACATTAAACACAAAACCCAGAAAAACATCTTGTTCAAAGACTAACATGTTCCAAAAAAATTTGAGACCTCATACAAAAAATTTACACTAATACCGTTGAATTAAACCAAAATTGAAGTCCTGAACAGAAAAATTCATGACCAAACGCAAAATACCAATTGAAATGAATCAATACTAATAATGAACCCCTGCATTGTTTGATCAAAATTTTGATCAAATCCCACAAACCCAGATTCAAAGATAAATAAGAACTGCATTGTTTGATAAAAATTCTGACCAAATCCCAAAACCCATATTGAAAAATCAGTCAAAGGGGCACAAAATCTAACCTTAATTGTAAGTCAACAACTCTTCTGAAAGGGGAAAAAAATTGGCCTCATTGAAAAATTTTACATTAATATGGTTGAATTAAACCAAAATTGGAGTCAACGAACAGATAAATTCATGACCAAACATAAAATAGGATTGAAATAATTCTGCATTGTTTAATCAAAATAAGATTCACGCAGCATTGTTTGATAATATTCTGACCAAATCCCACAAACCCAGATTGAAAAATCAATCAAATGGGTATAAAATCTAACCTTAACTGTAAGTCAGCAACTCTTCTAAACACTCTGAAGGGGAAAAAAGATGAAGGGTTGAGTTCAGCTAGGTAGCCTCCTTTTTCTTTCACTGTAGATCTGAAAGAATCTCTTGAAAGTGCTGGGTCAAAGAAAAAAAATAATACCTACAAATTGGAGCATATACAGGTAGAGAGAGAAAGTGCATGTGAGAGAAAATGTGGAGAAAGATGAGAAACTCAAGAAGCCATGTGCGTCAAAAATATTACAGAAATGCCTGGCCTTTCTTGTCCCTGAAAATTTTATATTTTAATTCTCCTCACTATACAAACACACATCTGTATATATATATATATATAAACATATATATATGGGGGTGTGTGTGTGTGTATATATATATATATATATTCTCTCTATTTCAGTGTTCTTGGCCTCTTCAGACTCTTAACAATCAGTTATTCCACTCTATTTTCTATCAGATGAGGGACTTTCTCTTTCTTTCTATATATATATATATATATATATATATATATATAATATATATATATATATTTGAAATATGATAGATTCAATCATATACAAATATTTATATATACATATATATGTGTACATAGAGAGAGAGAGAGAAAGGGGGAGAATTTTAAATTGGGGGAAGAAATGAGGCTGCTCCCCGCCCTTTCCGAGGTTGACGTATTTGGGACGGCGCGTCACGAAGACGCGCAATTTTGGAGAGTTGTTAGACAAACAGTCAGCTCCCTTATTGCTCGTTTACTTTTTTCTCTGTTGAGTGGAAAGGGTACATGAACATGACGAATGAATAATATTTTTTGCGTACAGATTATAAATAAAAAATTATATACTATATATAAGACTTATTTATCATAAAAATGTGTAAAATATTCGATGATAGGTCTCATTTTTTATTTTTTCTTCTTTTATACAAATTATACATAATGCTTTTTATGTATAATCTCCACGGCATTCTCCATAACGAATTAGGAAATGATTTATATTCACGACCAATTTGAACTTTTGATTAGTGCATAAACTATAAGTTATAGAATGCAATAATAATATAAATTTATCATCATATATTAGTGAGTTCTTATTTATTTTTTTCTATATCATGTATTCAGATATGTCATTATTTAGTATTAAATATAAATTTGTCATTATATATTTTAGAATCATATTATATATTACGACAAATTTATGTCAAATTACAATTACGAAACATATCAATATATGAAATTTACTATGGAACCTCATTATTACATATCCATCTAAAAAGGTTACCATTAATTTTTATCTATGTAACTACAATTAAAAAGTCAACGTAAAGTTTAGCTATACATATCATTTTCTTATATTAAATTTAACATAGTAAATTGCAAATAACCATCTATGATTTACTCAAAGTTACTTATAGTCACTTGTAGTTTAAAGGTGAACTTTCGACCACATGTAGTTTCAAAAACATAGCATACTCTCACTCCACTAGTAATAACATTAACAAAAGTTAACGGATGGTGTGTAAGTACTTTGTTACCCTCCATATATATGTATAGATATTAAGATAGTTCTAATTAGACATAAACAACTCAAAAATGATCTAGAACTTTTATGGACGGCTGCTACTTTCTTTCGTCTAGGGCTTGAAAAAATTAGGAAATCATAACTCAATTAGAGGGGTAATTTGAATAAGTAATATAGGCGAAAACAGAGCGGTCACAATTTCAAATTTAAGGTACAAATTTTAATTTTTTATAATTTTTTAAACAAAAGTTGAATGCAAGCCAAGTGTAATTTTTTTGTGATTTCCATTTCTTAGTCTACTTCTCTACCAAATGTCACTTCTAAGTGGGTTTAACCACTAGGAGGTTTAGTCCAATACATGCATCATCATCTTCTCGGTCTTCATTACTAAAAGGGAGATCTCCTAAGAAGCATGCAACCAATACTAAAAAGTTGAGTAAAGGTACATTAAGTCCTACCAAAAGATGTTTCAAACAAGAAAATTATGGTGCTAGTAAAGTGTTGATGAATTTGATTAGTTATAAGCATGATATTGAAATTTATTTATATAATATATGTCAATTTTATTACTTAGATGAGCAAAGCTAACAAAAAAATTATTTCTTTCATAACATGTGTTTAATGAAGACATGATGATCTTAATAAAAATAACCAAATTTTTTATTTAATAAGTTAACAAACACAAATGGAAAATAATACTACCTTCGTTCCAAATTATATGATTATTATTGATTTCTGAAAGTCAATTTAAGACATTTTCAAACTCAAAATTGAGATGGTTTATTTAAATTTATTAAAAAATAAATCTTACAATGAGTAATACTTGTTAGATAGTTTAGAAATTTTATCGTTATATCAGTTAAAATTAAAAGAATTCAATTCAATTTTGAATTTGAAAATTTCTTAGTTTTACTTTAAAAAATCAATAATATTCTTATATTTTGGAATGGATGAAATATATACATTAAATAACATTTATCTTTGAGAGAAAAAAGTTCAAAATGCTTTGTTGTGATTTTTCTAAGTATTGGATTATGAACCAAAAGAATTCAATCAAAGCTTTATATGTGATAATTTGGAGACAAAAATGACATTTTAAAGAAGAATATAGACATTTTAGAAAAGAATATAAGACATTGAAACTAAACTCACTTACTTTTAAGCAAGTGGAGTACACTATCGGTTAATTTGGATGGAATTGAGTTAGTTTGATATACTTATGAAACCACAAGTGGTTAAAGGTTCACTTTTAAACTATAAATGGCTACAAATAATTTTGAATCAACCACATGTGGTTATTTGCAATATACCTTATTTATCCTTGTGAAATACTAGATACTAAGGAATTAGTATTTGATAATTTATTTGAACTAGCTAAGAGCCCTGTGCGAAGTACAAGTTTAATTTTTTTTTAAATAAAATTGTTTTTAATTTCTTATTTATTCTATATATATGATTATAAAATATTTATTTAAATTTCAGATTAACTTACTATTACTATTAGAAGGACAAACAATTATCAATTAAGGACTCACATTTGAGTGTTAGGAATGTGTTTTTTTTTGTTGCTATTTTTAATGTAATATTCAGATTTTATATAGTTTAAATTTAATATTTAGTTTTTGTTTTCAATCTTTAGAATTTATATATAATTTTCTAGAGTTCAAAATGAGTAGAACCAAAAAGTCTAAACTTGGTATTTAAGGAATATTTTATTAAATAAAAAATAAAAAATATTGTCAAATAATAAGTTGCCATCATGGATTTTAGTTTTAAAAGGTAACAAAATTTTTAATTACTAATATATAAGTGAGGATTTTTTTAGCATTAATTAACTAAAAAACTCTTATCTGAAATAAAATTGGTAATTAAAGTTTGATCATTAATATAGTTTGTAATATATTAACACTTTTTAATATTTAATTATTATTTTGTGATAATATTTTTCCTATATTTTTAATATATAGTTATTTAGAAATAAAATTGTTGTAGAATAATAAGCTACTATTACGACTTTTAGTTTTAAAAATTAACTAAATTTTAGTCACTAATATATAAGTCATAATTATTTTTAACATTAAATAACTAAATGTGTCCAAATAAAATTGGTAATTTAAATTTAATCATAATTCTATTTTATAATATATAATTTTAGAAGCTGCATTTTAATTTGATGATGAGATATTATTAATGTATATTTGTTCAGTAGTTTTTGTAAAGTCCTTAATAAGAATATGATGTACAAGAACTTAGAATAGAAAGATCAAACTTGTTAGGTTGATCTTATGAGCTGAATTGATGTATATATGATAGGATCAAATTGATCGTATAGTAAGGTTAAGCGATCGTAAAGCTATTATGTCGTTTTGTAGAGATTATTAAAGATAGCAGAGAGAGCATCTAGTGGAAGATCGTAGAGTCTGCCAGAAGTTCGCATAGTTAAGACAAGATCGCAGAGTCTGCAGTAAATCGTAGAGTTCACTCTAAGATCGTAAAGTGACTCAAGGATCGTAGAGTTTGCTCTAGGATCGTAGAGTGTCTCTCCACTCGTAGAGTAAGCTGATTATAGAGCAGAACGTAGAGTACAAGATCGTTGAGCAATTCAAGCCACAAGCTCTACGACCCTCATGAAGCTCTACGATCTGTCCAAGTCGTAGAGCATGTCAGGCCTGACATAGGACTGACAATAAGGAGTCTTACAAAGTGAAGAACTCAAGATGTTTGTCAATCATTCTTATTTTAAATTGAAGATCAGATAGTGTTGTGTCTAACAGCTAGCTTGGCGATGTGACATCACTCATAAGTGGTAGGTGAAGCAGCAATCTGATGTGACCAGTCAGAGCCGAAAGCAAGCTGACATATTCACCTTGAAAGTCAACTTCAGAGATCTTTTAGGATCAGTGCATTAAATGCACAACGACAACTCTCCAACGGGAAACTCTCAATGAGGTTTATAAAAGGGCAAGGAGATTCAATCAAACAAAAATAATCACTAATCATCAAGTTGAATCTCTGCCAAAATATCAAGAGCTCAACTCTACGATACAAGATCATTGTTCTACTACTAAGTCTTCAAGAGCCAAGCTTAAACACAAATTAGTAGCACCTCAGACAACAACTTATAACTATGATTCATCTGGTCTTTAGTGACCATTGTACCAAGTCTAAGTAACTTGAAGAGTTCTAAGTGAACTGGTCTAAGTGACCCATGTCTTAGTGAAATCTACCAAGTCTAAGTGACTTGAAAGAATATTCGTGATTCATTGTAATAGATCTTAGTGATCTGGTCTTAGTGACCCTCTCTCATCCTTAGTGGATTTCCTACTCGTAGAGTAGAAGAGTGGATTAATAGTCATTTACTCCAAACTACTTAAAACCTCTTATGTCATTTTCATTCTGTATTTATATTTTTGTCATTATTTGCTATATCTATTTGTGACTTAAATTCACAAGAATTAAATTGAGTTGAGATTCCATTAAATCTTTGAAGGGGTTTTTAGAACTAATATTTCGATGTACTTGTCGACGCCGGGTTTTCTCTCGTTCTCTGGTCTTTTACAATTTTAGCCTTTTGATTTAATGATTCTTTGGAAAAGGTCGGCATTGATGTCGACGGGGTTTTGAAAGATCATTTTTTATGATGAGCCAATTAACCAGAGTCGCCAGTTGGTATATTTGAAATGGATGTACCAACTCATCCGAGTTTTCGCTCTTTTGTAAATCGCTGGCTCATATGTGACTCCGAATTAATTTGGTCTGCGAATCGAGATTCATAGAGTTCGGGGGCTTGCTTAAGTGAGGGGAAGGTGTTAGGCACCCCTCGACTTCCGTGAAACACGGTTACCGCAATCTTAATGCTTTCCTATCCTTTAATTCATGAAACGTGTGCGTGTGCGCGCGTGTGTGTGTGTGTGTGTGCCTACGTGAATGTTGTGGTGAGTTTGTATGAAAGAATCATTTGGATTTTTTAGGGAAAATCGTGCCTTGATTTGAGAATGCTTCGGAATGTCCTTCGATTCATACGAGAAAGCTTGATTCTTTATAAGAAAGGTTTGATTTTAATTTGTCAAAACTATGAGATTTTCATTAGGTGTCGTTTTGGTGAAACAAGAGTTTTAAACCTTCGCCAAAATAGGAATCGAGATCTATACGTTGCTTTCGTAACTCAAACGATGGGCAACTTCTAGAATCTCTTTAACCCTATGCACAACGGTTTAATAAAACGTCAATTATTTGACAAAATCATTCCTTATGATATTTGAAAACGATTTTCTTTAACTTTCTCGTTTGAAATAGAAATCGACATCCATTAGCACTTCCCATTTATTAACCTCGTGATGCTAATAGCCTAGTTTGATTGATTTTATGAAGATCTTATCATTTGGCTTTGAAATCAATTTCGTGTCATAAATCAAATCAAGCATAAACACGCGTCGGGGCTATTCATGGGCATGTAAGCCATCAAAATAACCCCAAACGCCTACAATCACAAGTTTCACTATTTCGGGGCCTTAAACACGATTTCTCGCCTTGGCGTCGTTTTAAGGCCCGACGATTACATATTTACAATGAAAGGTACATCGAATTTATTACATATATCAAAAGATGTCCATCATCGGATTTGGACCACGGGGTCGCTTTCCTAGGCTCACATCCAAAATCGCCACACACCCACAAGATCCTAAGAATAGCAATCTAAACAGTCTATGCACAATACATCATTACAACGAGCTAAAATTCACCAAATGGATATCATCGGGCCATTAGGAGGAATTTCGTTCCATTGGGAACCCTCATTAATAGCCCTCAATCCATGGATCCACAACAATATAGAAGAATAACTACATTTAATATGATTCGGGTGATAAAAGCTTAACAAAAATGGTACGACAAAATGCTATAACAAAGGGTTTTTTACCTTGCAAATGATCCTCACAAATTGTATGAACTTATATATTGAGTAGAGTAGAAAATATATGATATATAATCTCACAAATGGATACAATTCCTCACTATTTTCTCTCTTTTTCTCTCCTTTCCCGAGCTATTTTTGCTGCTGTTTTCTCCTTCTTTTTTCTTTCTTTTCCGCCGCTTGCTGCTCTCCCTGGATGAAATGAAGAAACTGAGCTGAAATAGGCTGGTTTAGGGCAGCCGCAGATTGATCTGCGGCTGGCCGCAGATGGATCTGCGGCTGGCTGGCCCACCCCCCATCGCACTCAGCTGGTTTCCTGGTTTCGAGTCCCGTGCGCACCACCATTATTTTAATCGTTTGGCCGCAGATCAATCCGCGGCTGGGTGGGCTGATTTTCTCGATTTCTGTGCCGCACCTCGATTCGCGTGTCGTGACGTCGGTTTTCGCTGACAGGCTCGTATTTTATAGTCCGGGAATCATTGAGAAGCGCGCCACACCCTCCAGGAATGCCAAATTCGGATAGCCCTGCTATCATGTCGATTTCGGCTGCAAATTATCATGGTGGCGTCGAGTGTCCGTACTTTTCCATCTTTTGCTCTCGCAGGCCGATCCATTTGACGAATTTGCCCTCCTGTCAAGGTTAGTATACGAAGTGCAAAATTTGGGTGTCTACAGCTGCCCCTCTTTATCATGTTTATGAAATGTTAAATGAAATGAACAGGATAAAGAAACAGACACCCGATGCATGAATGGCAATGCATAAGAATTGACAATACATACATGATGCAACACATATGATTTATGATGCAACACAAGATGTAACGCATGCAAAAACAGCCGCAAGAGTGTCGATGTTTTAACCCCTTGACCGTATTTGTTAGTCGTTGGGTTTACTTCTTCCAATCTATCGTCTCGTTCGGGGCCGGGTATCGTCGTCGGTCACCCATCGCGTACCCCCCGGTTATCGTCGCCGGTTGGTTATCTTGTCGGAGCCGGTTATCGTCGCCGGACATCCATCTCATGATCGCCGGTTATCGTCGCCGGTCGATCGTCTCGTCGGGGCCGGGTATCGTCGCCGGTCACCCATCTCGTTTGACTCTGATAGGCTAGGACCTTGACACCTGACCTGCTCGATTTTTTTCATTTCATGGATCACATACAGAATTATCATCTATTCATGCGTGTGACACAACATGTAAATTGAAAAAAAAAATGACCCCTGTACAGTCTTTTGATACTGTTCTACAGATGTCATCACTTGTAGTGGTTCGCTTGGATGCCTTCCCAGGTTGCTCACCACCTTGTGGTGGTTTGTTTGGATCTCAGCCCTTCCCAGGGTGCTCACCATCTTGTCGTGGTTTGCTTGGATGCCTTCCCAGGTTGCTCACCAACTTGTCGTGGTTTGCTTGGATATCAGCCCTTCCCAGGGTGCTCACCATCTTGTCGTGGTTTGCTTGGATGCCTTCCCAGGTTGCTCACCAACTTGTCGTGGTTTGCTTGGATATCAGCCCTTCCCAGGGGTGCTCACCATCTTGTCGTGGTTTGCTTGGATGCCTTCCCAGGTTGCTCACCAACTTGTCGTGGTTTGCTTGGATATCAACCCTTCCCAGGGTGCTCACCATCTTGTCGTGGTTTGCTTGGATCTCAGCCCTTCCCAGGGTTTGTTGTTTTTTGTCTTTTTTCTTTTGTGGATATCAGCCCTTCCCAGGGGTGCTCACCATCTTGTTGTGGTTCGCGTGGATCTCAGCCCTTCCCAGGGTTTGTTATTTTTTGTCTTTTTTCTTTTTGTGTGGATATCAGCCCTTCCCAGGGGTGCTCACCATCTTGTTGTGGTTCGCGTGGATCTCAGCCCTTCCCAGGGGTGCTCACCATCTTGTCGTGGTTTGCTTGGATGCCTTCCCAGGTTGCTCACCAACTTGTCGTGGTTTGCTTGGATATCAGCCCTTCCCAGGGTGCTCACCATCTTGTCGTGGTTTGCTTGGATGCCTTCCCAGGTTGCTCACCAACTTGTCGTGGTTTGCTTGGATATCAGCCCTTCCCAGGGGTGCTCACCATCTTGTCGTGGTTTGCTTGGATGCCTTCCCAGGTTGCTCACCAACTTGTCGTGGTTTGCTTGGATATCAACCCTTCCCAGGGTGCTCACCATCTTGTCGTGGTTTGCTTGGATCTCAGCCCTTCCCAGGGTTTGTTGTTTTTTGTCTTTTTTCTTTTGTGGATATCAGCCCTTCCCAGGGGTGCTCACCATCTTGTTGTGGTTCGCGTGGATCTCAGCCCTTCCCAGGGTTTGTTGTTTTTTTGTTTTTTTTTCTTTCTTTTGTGGATATCAGCCCTTCCCAGGGGTGCTCACCATCTTGTCGTGGTTCGCGTGGATCTCAGCCCTTCCCAGGGTTTGTTGTTTTTTGTCTTTTTTCTTTTTGTGGATATCAGCCCTTCCCAGGGGTGCTCACCATCTTGTTGTGGTTCGCGTGGATCTCAGCCCTTCCCAGGGTTTGTTATTTTTTGTCTTTTTTCTTTTTGTGTGGATATCAGCCCTTCCCAGGGGTGCTCACCATCTTGTTGTGGTTCGCGTGGATCTCAGCCCTTCCCAGGGGTGCTCACCATCTTGTCGTGGTTTGCTTGGATGCCTTCCCAGGTTGCTCACCAACTTGTCGTGGTTTGCTTGGATATCAGCCCTTCCCAGGGTGCTCACCATCTTGTCGTGGTTTGCTTGGATGCCTTCCCAGGTTGCTCACCAACTTGTCGTGGTTTGCTTGGATATCAGCCCTTCCCAGGGGTGCTCACCATCTTGTCGTGGTTTGCTTGGATGCCTTCCCAGGTTGCTCACCAACTTGTCGTGGTTTGCTTGGATATCAACCCTTCCCAGGGTGCTCACCATCTTGTCGTGGTTTGCTTGGATCTCAGCCCTTCCCAGGGTTTGTTGTTTTTTGTCTTTTTTCTTTTGTGGATATCAGCCCTTCCCAGGGGTGCTCACCATCTTGTTGTGGTTCGCGTGGATCTCAGCCCTTCCCAGGGTTTGTTGTTTTTTTGTCTCTTTTTTTTTTCTTTTGTGGATATCAGCCCTTCCCAGGGGTGCTCACCATCTTGTCGTGGTTCGCGTGGATCTCAGCCCTTCCCAGGGTTTGTTGTTTTTTGTCTTTTTTCTTTTTGTGGATATCAGCCCTTCCCAGGGGTGCTCACCATCTTGTTGTGGTTCGCGTGGATCTCAGCCCTTCCCAGGGTTTGTTATTTTTTGTCTTTTTTTTTTTTTTTTTTTTTTTTTTTTTTTTTGTATGGGATTGTTGGTCGGCTTTTATCCTGGATCTCCCACTAATATCGTCCACGTACCATGCCGCAAAAGGCATCACTCTGATCATTTGTGAGGTTGAAAGCGATGTGCTTGTACTTTCCTGAAGATTTTCATTTTGATCGTACCGTCGTCATTGTTTGCCAACATTTGATTGGATCACGCCTCGTTGTGAAGTGTAGTTTCTAGACTTCAATCCCGGTCTGGTGCTTTGTCTTTTCTTGGTCGTCTTCATTTCATCGAGTTGAGGCAGTCTGTTTCGCTCTCTGTGATGATCGACAGCTATGTTGGCTCCTTGGCCTTTTGATCATTTCTGATGGCCGATATGCTGTCGTCCCGCATTATATCATCCTTGTATATGCTTATGCACAGGGATCATTTGGATGTCGAGGCAGTGATAGTCAGGATTGGGGAGAGGCCCAATGACGAGGAGTTCTGTGCAGCCTCAGCTTCCATCCATTTCACGATTCTTAACTGCCCCTGCCTTGGTGCGTGTCGCTACCAAGAATTTCTATCGAGAACTCGCGATGTTGATCGTGCTGAGTTATCCACAGCTCTGCAAGATCCTGCATATCAGATAACTAACAAATGCCAAGCTTGCAGGCCCGGGCCGTTAGTGTTAGTTCAACACAAAGATATTATAATCTCGACAAAAGAGTAAATGCAGTTAAAGCACATGAATTTGAATATCTTTTGATCGCACAATCTAGCAAGTTGTGAGCCGTGCATGTACTAGATTGGAAGGTGTTGTTTTTTTTTTTTTTTTTTTTTTTTTTTTTTTTTTTTTTTTTTTTTTTTTTTTCAATCCCTCGTGAGTTGATGATTTTCTATTTGACGAGTTATGAAATCGTAAGAACACCTTCAAGCATTCATGGTCATTGTACGTGAGTGAGGTCGAATTCAAAAGAAACTACCTTCCCTCGTCACAGACACTCTGTCTCCATCCTCGACAACGTCCTTAGCAGGATTGACGTCATATGACAAATGCACTGTGCGATGCAGCATTCAGTAGGGGTTTCTCTTTCATAATTTTTTTCGTATTATCTTTTCTCTTTATTAGCCCACTTCACTTGTCTCGTTTTCTTAGGCTATTCAAAGTTACCCATTTAACGAGTTTTGGACCAATGACTCCCGAACCAGACGGTTTTGGGGCATTAGGTGTACAGACACCCCTTCGAGTTTATTTACTCGAGTAACAAAGGCCACGGTTCGAGACAAGCTGGTGGTCTGCCCCATTCATTCTTTGCTTGACCTTGCGCAAGATTCGTTTTCTTAGGCTTGAGTTACCCATGTAGCGAGTGTTAGGCCGGTGACTCCCAAACCAGACGGCTTTAGGGCACCAGATGCAGAGACACCCCTTAGGCTTAATTACTCGAGTAGCCCATGCCACGATTCGAATCTGCTCGGGCCTCCTCTACTGTAATGCTCGTTTTCTTAGGCTCTGAGTTACCCATGTAACGAGTGTTGGGCCAGCGACTCCCAAACCAGGTGGCTTTAGGGCACCAGGTGTAGAGACACCCCTCGGGCTTAATTACTCGAATAACCCAGGCCACGATTCGAGACATTAGCTTGATGATCATTTATCGTCTGACTTCTTGATTTTAGCTTGATAATTATTGACTGTCTGACTACGTGTTAATTGCCATCAACGTCGTCATAGCTTTATACCCCACAACTGAAAGTTTGTGCAAATGCAAAGTGAAGGCTGTCACATGAGGTCGATTCTGTCGCAAACGTTGCTTTGAATTAAGGCTTTGTACCCGATCAAAAGGTTGAATAGCCTTCTTCGTCTAATCATACTCACGATCGTGCTCCACGGTTGCTTGTCAGAATTAATCCGATTCCTATCAAGCCAAATAAAATCCCCCTTCACGCGGATCATCGTATCCCGGGAAAACTATGCTTGACAAATGCCAGATGATTGTACCGTTGAAGATTGAATTGACATGAGGTAGCATTTGATGATGGTGCATGTTGATGGGATTGTTGCATGGGTGCCAATTTGCACGTCATCATTTCCTGGGTAGTTGACCAATGCCCCAGTGTTAAGTTGCTTTTCTTGTGATCTCCCTCGTACTGGTTGCATCGGTATCTCGCTGGGCTGACAAAAGATCCGGTCTTTTAACTTGTTGAAAGGTTTGGGGGATTTTTGATTTTTGAGATTTTTGATTTTTGATTTTTTTTTTTTTTTTTTTTTTTTTTTTGTGATATTGCCCCTACTCCAGGTTCTTTGTGACCGTCAGGGGTTCTGATGTTTGATGGCGAATGTTCGGTCTAAGTCAGGTTTGGGTTTACCTTCGACCCATCCCTTGATCTCGCCAGGCGTATTGTCGATATCTGTCTCGCCCTGCTCAATCCCCATCAGATCGAAATCTAGCTCTATACCAAAATCGTGATCCTCCTTCAAATTTGGCCTATTGCTTGTCAGGCTAGAATGCCTCAAATCGGGGTACCTGAAATAAAACAGGGATGCTTGTCATAGATATAAAATATTTCAGCACAATGATCTTCTTTTTGGATAACATGACAAAATGACATGAGCGTGCAGGGATTTGAAATAAATTCAGAATTTTAAAACCCATTGATCTTCTACTGGTCGGGATTCACTGTCATACTCCTGGATTTACCCCTTCCTGGATATCACCTGATGCACGGTCCAACTGGCCACGGTGAGGTCAAGCAATGGAGCTCATTAGGAGGTGCATGGATCACATTGGTATGGATCTAACATTGATGGCATTTCCTGACATGAGTATCACAATCAGTTTTCATGGTTAGCCCGTAGCGACCCGTTCACACCACGCTTTTTTCTTTGCAAAAGTGCTCTGTTCATATGGGCTCTGCACACATTGCCATGTACTTCGTTCATTAATCTGTGGGCTTCTTCGGCTTCCAGATATCTCAGCAGTCCCGTAGCTTAGGAAGAAATTCACTGCCCCTCCTTGGATTCTCTTTCCCTGGTCAGATCTACATTTTCGGGAGAGGAGCTGTCTCGAAGGAACTCTTTAATGTTTTGATACCAAGCCCATTCAGGAGGGGTGTCACTATGGGAGATCTCTCCGATCTGATCATCATAGGCCGGACAAGTCTGTACCACAATTCTCAGGGCTAATCTCAGTCCTAGGATGCATCCCTCGTATTCGGCCGTATTGTTGGAGTGGCAGAACTGTAATTTCATGGCTACAGGCTTCTGCCATTTGGATGGATGGAGTATGGACTTTATGGCCTCTCAGTTGGATCCTTGGGGCAATCTCACAAAACAAACAAGGGCCGTAGTTTAGCACTGTGCCAGCTACAAATTGGCAGATGCATGTTAACACTGATGCTTGATTTTTATCTCATTTTTTTTTTTCTCTTTTTTTTTTCTCTTTTTTTTTCGGTTCTCTAATCTTATCCTGCAAAACAAGGTCAGTGTTTGATGACAGGATAGTATTTAGAAGTTTTTTAGAAAACCTTGGTACGTGGCACGGATTGCCTTCCTGCAAAACCATGTCAGTATTCTCTTCATATGTGCAGGTGATGTAATCACATGATACAGGACATATTTATTATGATGATGAGGGTATGACAGTTGTATGCCATTTACATGACATTTATTTATTTGACTGAACGATAAAAGGGCATGAAGAAGCTTCCCTTCCGTTAGGTTTATCAGAGGCTGACCTACCCTAGGGTTACTCTCGCGGGCTTTTCGGCATGAAGGTCCCCAAATCTTCGCAATCTACTCGTCTGAATCCTTTCGATTGGAGCGGATATGGGTGGTGCGTTTCCTGAGCCATCTCCGGGGAGCAGCCCCTTCGAGTCCAGTAATAAGCAACCGACAGGTTCGCCTCAGGAGGAGGTACTCTCTCAACATACATTCACATTCATCGTCCTCACCGTATGCAAATGATTACTTTAAAGTAAAGCAATTCCATTCAATCATTCATTCATTGGACAAAAGGCACACATTCACACACAACAATAAGTAAAACAAGTCAAAATATCGCACGTACATACACATTCATGAATTTTAGAGGATATGATAGCATCAAGATTTGAACGCGGCTTAAGCCCTCTAATGTCCCCAGCAGAGTCGCCAGCTGTCGACGCCGGGTTTTCTCTCGTTCTCTGGTCTTTTCCAATTTTAGCCTTTTGATTTAATGATTCTTTGGAAAAGGTCGGCATTGATGTCGACGGGGTTTTGAAAGATCATTTTTTATGATGAGCCAATTAACCAGAGTCGCCAGTTGGTATATTTGAAATGGATGTACCAACTCATCCGAGTTTTCGCTCTTTTGTAAATCGCTGGCTCATATGTGACTCCGAATTAATTTGGTCTGCGAATCGAGATTCATAGAGTTCGGGGGCTTGCTTAAGTGAGGGGAAGGTGTTAGGCACCCCTCGACTTCCGTGAAACACGGTTACCGCAATCTTAATGCTTTCCTATCCTTTAATTCATGAAACGTGTGCGTGTGCGCGCGTGTGTGTGTGTGTGTGCCTACGTGAATGTTGTGGTGAGTTTGTATGAAAGAATCATTTGGATTTTTTAGGGAAAATCGTGCCTTGATTTGAGAATGCTTCGGAATGTCCTTCGATTCATACGAGAAAGCTTGATTCTTTATAAGAAAGGTTTGATTTTAATTTGTCAAAACTATGAGATTTTCATTAGGTGTCGTTTTGGTGAAACAAGAGTTTTAAACCTTCGCCAAAATAGGAATCGAGATCTATACGTTGCTTTCGTAACTCAAACGATGGGCAACTTCTAGAATCTCTTTAACCCTATGCACAACGGTTTAATAAAACGTCAATTATTTGACAAAATCATTCCTTATGATATTTGAAAACGATTTTCTTTAACTTTCTCGTTTGAAATAGAAATCGACATCCATTAGCACTTCCCATTTATTAACCTCGTGATGCTAATAGCCTAGTTTGATTGATTTTATGAAGATCTTATCATTTGGCTTTGAAATCAATTTCGTGTCATAAATCAAATCAAGCATAAACACGCGTCGGGGCTATTCATGGGCATGTAAGCCATCAAAATAACCCCAAACGCCTACAATCACAAGTTTCACTATTTCGGGGCCTTAAACACGATTCTCGCCTTGGCGTCGTTTTAAGGCCCGACGATTACATATTTACAATGAAAGGTACATCGAATTTATTACATATATCAAAAGATGTCCATCATCGGATTTGGACCACGGGGTCGCTTTCCTAGGCTCACATCCAAAATCGCCACACACCCACAAGATCCTAAGAATAGCAATCTAAACAGTCTATGCACAATACATCATTACAACGAGCTAAAATTCACCAAATGGATATCATCGGGCCATTAGGAGGAATTTCGTTCCATTGGGAACCCTCATTAATAGCCCTCAATCCATGGATCCACAACAATATAGAAGAATAACTACATTTAATATGATTCGGGTGATAAAAGCTTAACAAAAATGGTACGACAAAATGCTATAACAAAGGGTTTTTTACCTTGCAAATGATCCTCACAAATTGTATGAACTTATATATTGAGTAGAGTAGAAAATATATGATATATAATCTCACAAATGGATACAATTCCTCACTATTTTCTCTCTTTTTCTCTCCTTTCCCGAGCTATTTTTGCTGCTGTTTTCTCCTTCTTTTTTCTTTCTTTTCCGCCGCTTGCTGCTCTCCCTGGATGAAATGAAGAAACTGAGCTGAAATAGGCTGGTTTAGGGCAGCCGCAGATTGATCTGCGGCTGGCCGCAGATGGATCTGCGGCTGGCTGGCCCACCCCCCATCGCACTCAGCTGGTTTCCTGGTTTCGAGTCCCGTGCGCACCACCATTATTTTAATCGTTTGGCCGCAGATCAATCCGCGGCTGGGTGGGCTGATTTTCTCGATTTCTGTGCCGCACCTCGATTCGCGTGTCGTGACGTCGGTTTTCGCTGACAGGCTCGTATTTTATAGTCCGGGAATCATTGAGAAGCGCGCCACACCCTCCGGGAATGCCAAATTCGGATAGCCCTGCTATCATGTCGATTTCGGCTGCAAATTATCATGGTGGCGTCGAGTGTCCGTACTTTTCCATCTTTTGCTCTCGCAGGCCGATCCATTTGACGAATTTGCCCTCCTGTCAAGGTTAGTATACGAAGTGCAAAATTTGGGTGTCTACAGTACTTAATTAATTTATTTAATTAATAATCTGGTAATACATTCTTAACAAGCAAAATTTTTAAAGGATCTATTCAACCCCCTTTCTAGATCTCTTTGTGCATCTAGGAAACAACAAGTGGTATCATAGTAGGTTCTCTTGAACATTTGCTAATCGCTCTAAGTTGATCTATAACACACAATAAAACCAGTTCTGAGCTTGGTGGTGGAAATAAGCTACCCCTTTGCAATAAAGAAAAATTTGCTTACTGAAAAGTTCGTATGCAGGCTTATATGGATGTTATAGATGAAGATCTTTTTGATGCAGTTATCAGTGGCCCATATATTCCAGCAAAGCTCGCATCAACAACTGATGATCTGAATAAGATGACTGTCAAGCAAAGATTTGAATGGACAAACAATGAGAAGAAGCTGGTGCAGCTGGACAAGAGGGCCAAGAACATTTTGTTCTTGGCTCTAGAAGATGAGTTGTTCGAGAATGTAGTCAACTGCACAACAACTAAAGAAGTTTGGGAAGCTCTGTTGGTGATGCATGAGGAAACTGAAAAAGTTAGAGATAATAAACAGTCTCTTTTGACTCAGCAATATGAAATGTTCTCTCATGTGTCTGGAGAGAACATAACTGCTACATATGAAAGGTTCAATGTTCTGTTAAACTTTTTGAGAGCTTATGGAAAGGTCTATCCAAATAAGGACCTTAACATCAAGTTCATGAGAGCTCTGCCTAGCAAGTGGGATGCCAAAACCACTACCATTCGAGAGTCAAAGAATCTGCATGAGATGATAGTGCAGAAGCTCTACAGTAATCTTCTTACCTATGAGCTTGAGCTGAACCAACGAGCAGAGACCATTTCTGAAGGAAAAAAGAAAGAAAGAGGTGCTGCTCTCAAGGCATCAGAAGCAGCCTCCAAAGCCCCAGCAGTAGCAGTGTCTAATGCTGATGCTGACGAAGATGATGATGAAGATATAGCACTGCTAGCCAGAAGGCTGAGAAAGTTCATGCGAAAGGGCATCAACAGCAGACCAAGAAAGAATTTTAACAATAACAAAGGCAACAGTAGCAGAGACTAAGAAAAAGACTTGTGCTATAACTGTAAGAAGCCAGGTCATTATATCACAGAGTGCAACAAGCCCCTGCGAGAAGAGCTGAAAAGGGATAAGAAGAAGTCATACCCAAAGAAAGAGTTTAAAGGCTATAAAAAGTTCCATAAGAAGGAAAGAGGCCCAGTTACTGAAGGGTCGTAGAGTGACTCAGAGAATGATTCAAGCTCTAAGTCCAACAAATATGAAGGACCTCATGTGGCCAATTTCTGTTTAATGGCCATAGAAGCAAATGCTGAAAAGCCACTGATCGTCAAGAAATTAACATCAATGAGGTATTTAATTTTAACTCTTCTGATGTAGATATAAATGATCTTAGAACTGCATTGCATGATATTAATGTAGATCTGCATCAATATATGAAATGGTTCAGGGTTCTATCAAAGGATCATTCTTTTCTTCAAGAGGAGAAAGAGAAAGTTCAAGTAGAGTTGAAAACAGCTCTACAAAGTGTTGTCTCTCGCTCCAACCTTGAGGCTGAGTATGTAAGTTTGAGGCAGATAACTGAACGCAATGCATAGAGAGAGTCAATCCTTATCTTTAAGATATAGGAGCTGAAAAAGACAATTTCTATGTGGAATCGTTCTTCCTCGTCAATGGACTCCCTGATCACAAGTCAGAGAGCTGTCTCCGATCGATCAGGTTTAGGATTTTGGGATTCTTCCTCAGATCCAAGTGTGGATAAATCAATGGAGATTAACAACAATAATGCTTCTTCTTCTCATAGAGGCATTGTGTTTTTGAAATCCAAAGAGGTCGTTGAGCCTAATATTCCTAGCTGTCCAATCTTTACGGACCAAATTATTATTCCCAACAACAATAGGTCACATACTGGTTTAGGATTTGTAAACTCGCAGAGTAGACCAAAGTTTACGATCGTGCTTCGAAGCGTCGTAGAGTTAGGTAAAACTAACTCTACAAACCAACTAGGCCTAAAATGTAGAGTTAGCTTCTACTCTACGAATCATAGAGCAGTATGGAAGCAGAGAGAGTTTCAGCCAAGAAGAAAGGCTGACAATGGCTATCCTCCACATGTGTCCCTGATGAGAAAAAATTCACACACATTCACACATGCATCATATTAAATGTTATACCTGTCATAGCTATGGGCATGTAGCTGCAGTGTGCTATTATAATGATTATCATCCAACATATTATCAACCCAAAGTCAAATAGATATGGGTCCCTAAGGTTACTAATAGGTCAGGACCCAAGCAAGTTTGGGTACCAAAATAAAAGATAATTTTTTATGCAGGTACAGAGCTCCACTAACTCAATATGGTATCTCGATAGTGGATGCTCAAGGCATATGATTGATAATAAGGCTCTCCTGTCGAGCTTCAAGGAGAAAGATGGTCCTACAATTGTTTTTAGAGAACAATTCTAGGAAGACTCGAGGATATGGCTCAATTAGAAATGGTGTTGTATCGTTTATTAAGGTAGCCTATGTTGATGGTTTGAAGCACAATCTGCTAAGCATCAGTCAGTTATGTGACAAAGGACATCAGGTCATCTTCCTCAACAACCAGTATCAAGTTTGAGATCTGGAATCCAACTCATTGAAGCTGATTAGAATTAGAGAAGGCAATGTATATGTGGTTAATCTCACAAAGCTCAGTTCGTCAGAAACAACTTGTTTCTTTGCCAAAGCCTCAGAAGATGTTAGCTGGCTGTGGCGTCAGAGATTATCCCATCTGAACTTCAAAAGCATGTCAAAGTTTGCCTCTAAAGATCTAGTCACAGGCTTACTAAGGCTAAGTTTTGTCAAAGAAAGACCATACAAGGCCTGTCAGCTTGGAAAGCAAACAAGGAGCTCATTCAAAAGTGAGGCAATCAACTCCAATGATATGCCCCTACAGTTACTTCATATGGATCTCTTTGGGCCTATCCCAACTACCAACCTTGGAGGTAAAAGATACTCATTGGTGATAGTAGATGAATACACCAGATTCACATGGGTATTCTTCCTAAGCTTTAAGGATGAAACCAGCTCTCAACTGATCAAATTCTTCAAGATAGTTATGAATGAGAAGGGCGAGCAAATCAAAGCAATAAGGAGTGATTATGGAAGGGAGTTCGATTTTTCTAAGGTAGATCAGTTCTGTGAAGATAATGGTATCCATCATAATTTCTCAGCTCCAAGAACTCCACAGTAAAATGGAGTGACTGAGAGGAAAAATAGAACGTTAATAGAGGCAGGAAGAACTCTTATAGCAGCTGCCCATCTACTTGAATATTTTTGGGTTGAAGTTGTCAACACTGCCTGCTACACTCAAAACAGATCTTTGATTCATTCTAGGCTAAAGAAGACTCTATACGAGTTATGGAGAGGAAGGAAGCCAAACATCAGTTACTTTTATGTTTTTGGTTGTGCGTGTTATATCCTCAACAATGGCAAGAAGTACCTGACCATGTTCCAGCCCAAGTCAGATGAAGGGATATCCCTCAGATACTCTATGGAAAACAAAGCCTATAAAGTGTTCAATAAGAATTCATTGAGCGTTGAAGTCTCTATCCATGTTACCTTCGATGAAATTAACATAGGCAAACTAAAGAAAGTTATATCATTCGATGAGATCGTAGAGCTGGATCCCTCGATCGTAGAGCAGGAAAACCCTACGATCGGAGAAGCTGAAGCCGTAGAGCCAAACCCGACGATCGTAGTGCCAGACCAGGAGATCATAGAGTCTTTAAATCCAGAGTTGGAGACTCTATGAATCGATGAAACTGCTGATCATGAACCAGATCTTGAAGGACTCAGACAAGAAGACACAAGGACAGATGTTCCAGGTGGAAGCAAATGGGCAAAAGATCACACTCAAGACCTGATCATTAGGGATCCCAATGCAAGGGTCAGGACAAGGTTGACTACTCAGAATGAATGCTACTTCCTAAGTTTTCTCTCTAAGATGGAGCCCAAGAAGATCGAAGAAGCTTTAGAAGATTCAAGCCGGATTGAAGCTATGCAAAATGAGCTGAACCAGTTTGAATGAAGCAAAGTTTGGAGGCTAGTCTTGAGACCAAGAGATCATCCAGTCGTCGACACCAAATGGATATTCAGAAATAAGATGGATGAAGATGGTGTGATCACAAGGAACAAAACAAGATTGGTGGCCAAAGGTTATTCGCAGGAAGAAGGGATCGACTATGATGAGACCTTTGCTCCTATTGCTAGATTGAAAACCATCAGAATGTTCCTAGTCTATGCAACCCACATGAAGTTCAAAGTCTTCCAAATGGATGTTAAGAGTGCATTTCTGAATGGAGAACTTCAAAAAGAGGTTTATGTAGAACAACCTCCAGGTTTTGTCAATCCAACCCTTTCAAATTATGTCTATAGATTAGATAAAGTTCTTTATGGTTTAAAGCAAGTACCTAAGGCATGATATGAAACACTTACTAATTTTCTCATTGAAAATGGATTCATTAAAGGTAGGGTAGACACTACACTGTTCCTTAGAAAGCACAAGGATAAAATTCTATTAGTTCAAATCTATGTAGATGATATTATCTTTGGCTCTATTGATGAAAAGTTATGTGAGAGATTTACCAAGTTAATGGAGAGTAAATTTAAGATGAGCATAATGGGTGAGCTGAACTTCTTCCTTGGACTTCAAGTGAAGTAGACTGATGAGGGAATCTTCATCAACCAAGCCAAGTAAGAAATACTGACACATGAAACACATTATGAATATGCTCCAGCTCCGGAGGTAAAGCTACCTCGTAAGCTACCTCACCTATCTGCTTCAACACCTCAAAAGGTCCAATGAATCTCGGACTTAATTTCCCCTTCTTTCAGAATCTGATCTTCCTTTTCCAGGGAGATACTTTCAAAAACACAAATGACCCTACGTCAAAATCTCTCTTCTGATGATGTAAATCTGCATACTTTTTCTATCTGTCTTGAGTTGTTACTAGTCTTACTCTTATCCCACGGACTATCTCTGCTGTTTGTTGAACCAACTCTGGTCCTAACAATTTACGTTCTCCTACCTCGCCCTAACACAGTGGGGTCCTACACTTCCTCCCATACAATTGCTCATAAAACGGCATCCCTATACTTGCATGATAACTATTGTTATAAGCGAACTCGACCAAAGGTAAATGATCATCCTAATTACCCTTGAGGTCCATAACACATGCTCTCAGCATATCTTCTAACGTTTGAATTGTTCTTTCACTCTGCTCGTCAGTTTGAGGATGATACGTTGTACTCAACCTCAACTGTGTTCCCATACGCTCTTGGAAACTCCTCTAAAAATTTGATGTGAACCACGAATCTCAATCTGACACAATCGATACTGGGACTTCATGCCTTGTCACAATCTCTTTGACATACAACTTGGCTAACTGATCCAAATTGAATTTGATTTTAGTCGACAAGAAGTGCGCTGACTTCGTAAGTCGATCCATAATAACCCATATCACGTCATATCCTTTTTGAGTAGTTAGAAGTCTGATGGGCTAAATCTATATTAGCAATTTACATGCAAGTATACACGGTCAATCAAGTAATAGAGTGAAAGTAGAGTGTCGAACCCACGAGGAGCAAATTACAACTTGAATAATTCTAAACACTAATTTTGCATCAATTAATTTAATCTAGATTATTATGATATCAAATAAGTAACTTAATTAAATAGTCACTATTGAAATATTAAATCAATAAATAAAAAGGTTAAGGAATCAATTTCCCCCGATGAATTATTTAAGTAATACTATCATTCTTCTATTAAATTGACTAATCAGAATTGTCAACAGAAAATCACTAATAATTATTATAATCACCTTTCGAATAATTATAAAGCATATCTATTATTATTAATTTTCCTATATTCGTATGAGAAATAATAATAATAAATTCATTAAGATTCATTTTCTAACAATTGCTTGCGGTATTCGGGTATATTCCTATCCCGTCCACAGAATTAGTATTCCAACAACAATCATTATTATTGAAAAGAATTACTAATCACAAGTTATTATATCCAGATCTTAACCTAAATTCCATTGTCAAATGCCATCTAGGTCCATCTAATAATTGTTGATCAGGCAATTGTGCAAATAAAACAAGATACAATAAATAATTCTTTCATAACAACTTTAATAAAAGAACTAATAAATATTAAATAAAATCATCATCGGGTTCCAGTGAATCCTTAACTAAAAGAATTAGTTCATATTGAAAGTAAAGAACATCAGTACTTCATTAGAACCCATTCTAGATTACAAATAAAGAAATAAGAGAGAAGAAATAAACTCTGTCAAATTTGCTCTTCCTCCTAAACCTCAGTTCTCCTCTGGAATAAAGCTCTGCTGAAACCCTTATTTTCTACGTACTGAAAATAATTCTTCCTCTTTAAAATCTCCGTCTTTTCTCCTCTTAAATGAATGAATGAAAACCCTAATTATTAGTCTATTACTAACTACCGATAAGTTCCAACCAATACATGATAAGTGCAAATGAAATCAAATCTTCAGCCAAATCACAACAGTAATCTCAGCTAGGATATTCATCGTTCAAATTAAGAGAATTCAGTTCAATCTAATTTTCTGCTATTCCTCCTAGAGTATTGTCATTCTTTTTTTTCTTTTTTCAAGGTGAGTGCGTTTTACGCTCCTTCTTACATGCACGACGAGTGCATTTTACGCTCCATCTCATCTTAATTATTATCAAGGAGTACAGTTTTTAAGCTCAATTCACTCCACCATAATTCTTACTCTAGGGAGCATGACATCTTTTTCTTTCTTTTCATTTGAACCATACTTTTCCCCCAAACTTAAATGATTCACTACCCTTGCTTCAATTAAAGTTGTAACATAATCCTAACTCATGACAATATCTCCTACCAAGGTTTCGAACTATAGTCTCCTTAAGATTCGATCAATTTTAGTGGAATCTAGGTGCTCAAATAGGGATCATAACTACGCAAACTCGACTTCTAAAATGACATAAAAGTTTAGCACAAGATTCAAAAGTTTTCTAACCTGCTAATCACCTTTAATCATCTCTTATCATCGACTATTCTAAAGATTCACTACTTATTATTTAAATTTTTTTCATTTTTTTAAAATGTAAATAAATATGCAAAAATTAACAGCTAAATATCCTAAAAACAACTGCAATAATTAAATCCTAAAATTACCCATGCAAATAATTAAATAAGTCTTAAACCAATAAATCCAGCAAATTAAAACGTAAAATATCATCAAACCATTCCCCCAAACTTAAATATTACATTGCCCTCAATGTAATACCAGAAACTTCCCTGGAGATCAAGCATCACCAGCATCATCCTCATCATCAGCAAGACTATTGGACTCCTCCTCCCTCTTAAAAGCAGAATCATGAAACACTGGGGATGGAGGAAAGCGAATCGGATCTGGATTGTTGATATTGAATCAAGTTGCAAACATGTTTATGATGCTGTTCGTGTAGTTCATATAGTTGTCAACTCGGTCTGCAATTTGATCCACTCGGCGTGTTTGCTGACGATTCAGACTCAGCAGATTGTCCTGGCCTCGCTCCAATCTCGGTTGGGTCCTCCTTATAGGCCGAGCTTCAGCAAGAATCAGGTCCAAAGCAGCATCAGGCGAAGCACCACGTCCTGCTCGCCTAGCTCCATGAGATGCACTTGCCTCTTGCGATGGACCTGCCCCTTCTATCTGACCAGCGACAACAACATCATCAAAAGGTTCATTATATCCAACTCCACTCATATTTGGATAGCCTACGGGCTCCTTGAATTTGCTGATGGTGTTGTTGTTTAACACTGATTTTGGTTGCTCAAATATTTCATCTGCCTGCCAAATAACTCCGGCGTTCTTACACAACCCACATATGAGAGATGGGTGTGGAAATCCGCCAGATGTACCACTTTGTAATGTATGACGGATGGAGCTATAGATGACCTTGCCCACGACAATACTTTTTCTAATTACAATTGCATATAAGAGGGCTACCCTGGCCTTGGTTACTTCTGAAACATGAGAGGAAGACATTAATTTAGCACTAATAAAATAAAACCAAGCCTTACCATATCTACTCAGTCCATTCCGAGGGAAAGAAACTGCAGAAGTTACTCGAATTGTCCATTGTGTCCCAGGCTTGCATAAGCCTTGAATAACCTTGTCCCAGTTTGGTCCATTCTGAACGAACTTCATATAATCATCATCCTCAATGTTTGGCAGGCCATAGTATTCATTGATCCCCTAGCTATCAAAATGCACCGCCTTTCCTCGAACCATGGCTACCTTGTTCACCGCCTTAACTGCATTAGCATAGAATTCCATTACAATTGCTACTAAAGTGGCTTCGAGTTGAGATGTCAATGCCCCCCAGCCACGTTCCTAAATCATCCGCTAAATTTCAAGCCCATTGGCCTCTTATGGCACCAATCCACGTTCCGGAATTAAATTTTTGTGCATCAATGAGGCATGAAATCGCTCCGAAGCTTCTTCACTAACAAATTTTAAATGATCATAGGTGGAAGAAGCCTGAGATGTACGTTGACGTTTGGGTGCCATTGGAAAGCTTGACAATGCTTGAAAACCAAAATAGTGATGAAAGATGTGGTTTAGGCAATATATCGAACACTTGGTGTGCGCCCAAATTTTGGCCCAAAATCGAAGCTCTCAATTGCTTTAATCTCCCCCAAATTGTTATTTCAAACACCAGGAAGAATCACAACTAGTGTAATTTAATCACAAGGATAGAGAGAAGTAATTGCATGTACCTGATACCTTGTATATTTGATGAAGAGGAAAAACTTATGAACTTAAGGTTTTAACTCCTTCTTCTACTATAAATACTTGAACCTTCCTTGCAGTGATGGAATTGTGGTTAACTTGTTGAGTTCTTATGGAATTGAATCTCTATTTATGGTAGGAATTGATTTGGTTGGGTAAATATGGAATGTGGGTGATTGTTTTTGGGGAAGTTGTGTTTGAATGGGAGATGGAGTGCCGAGAGATGGGGGGGTGTGGGGGAAATGGCACGCGGGTGCCGCACTAATTTCTGTTGATATACGCACGACGGTCGCGACTCTTGATGTGTGCGCTGCGGCTCCTAAATGAGCGTCGCGACCCCTAATCTCTGATTGGATTTTTTATTTTGTGCTGAAGGTTTAAGTGTCGCGGCTCTTGAAAGTGGGTGCCGCGGCTCTTGAGGCATGCCGCGACTCTTAATATTGTGCGCCGCGACCCATGATCTCTGATTGGTGCACGACTGAAAGCTTGCTAGACCAAAATTTTCCCCTTTCCTCAGCCATTCCAAGCATGCTTCTCACACATTAAATTAATTCTCAATCTCCATAATTTTGATGAACATTAATTTGCCAACCAAGATCAACTTAATTAATTAATTATGTAGAAATTAAACAAAAACAAATAAACTAAATGAATTCAAATCTAATTTTACCCATGGGTTGCCTCCCAGTAGCGCTTGTTTTTATGTTTTTTGCCTGACTTCTTCTTTTTCAATCACTCGGGCTCGTTGGCATGGTTGAGAATGCCTTCGGTTGCGCATCTCATATCATGCTTCACTTGCCCAATTTCTTCCATCTTCCCTTGCTTTTCATTTTCTTTCCTTTCTTCACCGTGGTCATCTTCCCTTGTCTCATCATCGAAAATCTCTTCTACAACATAACACTCCTCCACATCGTTTGGCATTTTTATTGATCCAAACACGCTGATTGTGATTTCTTGGTCATTAACCCTTAATGTGAGTTCTCCGTTCTTTACATCAATCAAAGTGCGTCCGGTGGCTAGGAATGGTCGTCCCAAAATCAATGGTATCTTCTCGTCTTCATCATAATCAAGAATGACAAAGTCCACTGGGAAAACAAATGCATCAACTTTCACTAGCACATCCTCGATAACTCCTTTTGGACGTGTGATTGATCTATCCACTAGTTGTATAGTCATGTTCGTCAGTTTTATTCCTTTCAAACCATGTCTTTTATAAATTGATAAAGGCATGAGATTAATGCTCGCGCCAAGATCACATAGAGCTTTTCCCACGAATTGCTTTCCAATAGTGCACGGAACAGTGAAACTCCCAGGATCTTGCATTTTAGTTGGTAGCTTCTGCTGAATAACTGCGCTGCATTCTGTTAATGCTACCATGTCACAATCTCCTATCCTTCTTTTTCTCGAAAGAATTTCCTTTAAGAACTTGACATAACTTGGCATCTGCTCTAATGCCTCTGTAAAAGAGATATTGATCTGCAATTTCTTAAAAACCTCCAAGAATTTTGCAAATTATCGGTCTAGCTTCTGATTCTTTAACCTTTGTGGATATGGTGCGATGGGATTCTCTGTCTCTTGCTTACCCTCGCCCTGTTTTAATTCTAATTCTTCATTCCTCTTTTCTTTTTCCTTGTTCAAATCACTGTTAATTCCTTTTTTATTTGCAGTGTTAATCTTCCCGGCTGGTACTGCCTCCTTGTTCGTCAAACTCTTCCCACTTCTTAACATAATAGCCTTGCATTGCTCGTGATTTTCTCTTCTCGGATTAACTTCAGTGTCACTTGGTAAAGCATCGTGTGGACAACTATTCACTGCACTTGCTAGTTGTCCCATCTGAGTCTCTTAATTCCGAAGTGATTCTTCTAAGCTATTTATTCCCGTGTCATTCACAACAATGTACTTTGTTAGTATTTCTTCTATACTAGACTTCCTTTTTCGGTTATGGGTTTGCCTGGCCTTAGAATCCTGGGGGATGAAACTGTCTTGGGGCCGATGATTGATTCTGATTGTTGCTCCAAGAAAAGTTTGGATGATTCCTCCATCCCAGATTGTATGTGTTAGAATACGTACCCTACTTGTTTCTAATAAAATGCACTGATTCAGTATTGATTGCACACTGGTTTGTATGATGACTCCCTGCCCACAATTCACAGACTGCAACTATCTGTTGCACTGATTGTATTCCCATTGCATCAACTTTTCTTGACAGATTTAGCATTTGTGCAACCAAAGCTGTCACTGCATCTACCTCAATTTTCCTCCAGTCCTTGGTTGAGTCATTCGCGCAGTTGGCCACTGATAATTATTTGCAGCCATGGTCTCCAATAATTCATACGCTTCTTCAAAACTCTTACCCATTAAGGCTCCTCCGGCAACCGCATCGATACTAGTTCGTGTTGTGTTAAACAACAACCTTTTGTAAAAAGTTTGTACTTGCAACCACTTCGGAAGTCCATGATGTGGACATCTCCTTATCATTTCCTTGAATCGTTCCCATGCTTCATACAATGATTTAGAATTTAATTGTGTGAAAGATGTAATCTCATTTCTCATTTTCGCTGTCTTTGCTGGGGGAAAGAATTTACCTAAAAATTTCTGAGCTAAGTTATCCCAAGTAGTGATTGACCCTGTTGGTAATGAATGTAGCCAACTCTTTGCCTTATTACGAAGTGTGAAAGGAAAGAGCCTAAGTCTTACTGCGTCATCAGTCACATCCTTGTATTTGAATGTATCGCATATCTCCAAAAAACTTACAAGGTGATCGTTTGGATCATCATTTGGCATACCCCCAAATTGAATTGAATTCTGCACCATCTGAATCGTTCCAAGTTTGATTTTAAAAATGTTGGCCTGAATTGCTGGTCTCCTAATGCTTGAATGAATTTCAGTGACTTACGGCATTGCATAGTCCTTAAGTGATTTTGGTGCTTCTTCCTTAACCATAGCTTGTTGCTTAATTGTTTCTTTGTAAAACTGTCATATTCTTCTAAGCGTTCTATCAATCTCGTCTTCAAACGACAGTAATTCTTGCTCCTTTGACCTCGTTTGCATACAAAACTACCTGCGAGTAGAGACCAAATTTGTAAATCCGTAACAAAATCTAAATTAAAACTAAATGATGAAAATTAATAAAAAGAAAAATTTAAGCTATCAATTGCTCCCCGGCAACGGCGCTAAAAACTTGATGGGCTAAATCTATACTAGCAATTTACATGCAAGTATACACGGTCAATCAAGTAATAGAGTGAAAGTAGAGTGTCGAACCCACGAGGAGCAAATTACAACTTGAATAATTCTAAACACTAATTTTGCATCAATTAATTTAATCTAGATTATTATGATATCAAATAAGTAACTTAATTAAATAGTCATTATTGAAATATTAAATCAATAAATAAAAAGGTTAAGGAAGCAATTTCCCCCGATGAATCATTTAAGTAATACTATCATTCTTCTATTAAATTGACTAATCAGAATTGTCAACAAAAAATCACTAATAATTATTATAATCACTTTTTGAATAATTATAAAGCATATCTATTATTATTAATTTCCCTATATTCCTATGAGAAATAATAATAATAATAAATTCATTAAGATTCATTTTCTAACAGTTGCTTGCGGTATTCAGGTATATTCCTATTCCGTCCACATAATTAGTATTCCAACAACAATCATTATTACTGAAAAGAATTACTAGTCACAAGTTATTATATCCAGATCTTAACCTAAATTCTATTGTCAAATGCCATCTAGGTCCATCTAATAATTGTTGATCAGACAATTATACAAATAAAATAAGATACAATAAACAATTCTTTCATAATAACTTTAATAAAAGAACTAATAAATATTAAATAAAATCATCATCGGGTTCCATTGAATCCTTAATTAAAAGAATTAGTTCATATTGAAAGTAAAGAACATCAACAATTCATTAGAACCCATTCTAGATTGTAAATAAAGAAATAAGAGAGAAGAAATAAACTCTGTCGAATTTGCTCGTCCTCCTAAACCTCAGTTCTCCTCTAGAATAAAGCTCTGCTGAAACCCTTATTTTCTACGTACTGAAAATAATTCTTCCTATTTAAAATCTCCGTCTTTTCTCCTCTTAAATGAATGAATGAAAACCTTAATTATTAGTCTATTACTAACTACCAATAAGTTCTAACCAGTACATGATAAGTACAAATAAAATTAAATCTTCAGCCAAAGGAAACAAATCCACCGGGCGCGTAGCTTCACGCGCGCATGCCAGGTACGTAGTAAGCGCCGCGGCTCTCAGATTCATGCGCCGCGGCTCCGGTCCTTTGTATTTCATGCGCCGCGGCTCCTGGTCTTGTGCACTGCGGCCTTTGATTATTTGTCTGCATGCCACGACTCTTCCTTTGTGCGATGCGGCTCCAAAACCCTGGCCATCCTTCAATTGTTCTTTAATGCTCCTGTTTTAGCCAATCATCCTCATAAATTGCAACTACAAATATCTGACACTTGTTCAACTTTCGCCAAACAATCATTTTTACCTGTTGCAACAATTTAAGGCTAAACTTGCAATAATCTCTAATATTTACACAATCATGGGCCGAAATTAATTATTCACAAAACTACTAAAATGTACTAAAATACTACTAAAAACTCTTAAGAAAAGCAAAATACTCAAGTCAAACATACCCAATTAATAGATATAAAATCTACTCATCAAAGTCCTACCACAAAATCCATTGTTATGTGCTCCCATTTCCACTATGGAATCTCTAGTGGTTGTAACAACCCACTCGATTTCTGATGCTCTTCCTTAACTCTTTGGAAAATTAGGCATCTGTTGACACATTCTGCAACCTCCCTTTTCAAATTGGGCCACCAAAAGTGTTGACGAAGATCCTGATATATCTTCATGCTACCTGGATGAATTGAGAACTTCGAACTATATGCTTCTTGTAAAATTTCCTCTTTTAACTTAGGTACTGCTGACACCCACACTGTAATATCCCAAATATTTCAAATGTGATCTGACAAGATCTAATAAAGATTGTCAATTTTAAAACCTTGATTACTCAAGTATACGTTGAGCTATCTAAAAGACTAAAAACGATTCGTCGATACGATCGTATACGATTAGAGGTTTGAACTATAACCTAGCTTATGTGTTATATGAATAAATAAGCTTGAATTGAGCTTCAAATGTGTTATATGATTTTTTTTCTGTGTGTAGGATTTTCTGTTTTGGTTTAAGTAGTTAAACTTAACACTTATTAAAATCAAGAAGTTAATTTAAGGCTAAAACCTAAATTGGGGAAAAGGTTAAAACCTAAACCCTAAACCTTAAGGGATAAATCCTATGAATAACCTAGGTTTCCTAGAGAAATGTGTACGCCGTAATAACATTCTGTTTCAAGATTTACCGGTAATACGATGTGAAAACACGTATTATCCAATAAAAGTTTTTTCGCAGAAAAACGCAGGAATTGCTATTTATATAGAAACACTTTTCATTTCTAACAGTTTCGTTTGAAGATTGAGCGTTTGTATAGAACATAAATACGTATTATCCAATAAAAGTTTTTCTTGAAAAACATGCAAATTACTATTCATGATAATAAGACAAAATAGGGAAAAGACAAAAGAAATATTTTTATAGATTTTTGATCGTCTAACCATTTTCTGAGAAATAGTCGCGGAAAACACTATTCACCCAAAACGCTTTTGTGTCTTTTCAATTTTTCGAAGAATATGCGAATGTTAATATTACGAGGAAAGATGGAATATCCAATAAAATTAGAAAACGAAAAACGTAGTTTTCGACTATGGGATGAATTTTAGAAGTTAAAAACGAAGAATGCAAGAATAAATACTCGTATAATACGAAATATTATACGATAAAATACAAAAATAAATACGAGTATAATACGAAATATTATACGATAGAATACGAGATTAATACGAAGTACAATACGCGTAAAATACGAAATATATACGAATATGTAACTAAGAATCCAAGTGAATTATTTTCGACCAATCAGATGCAAACATGATGTAACCATGACATCATCTTCAAAGTAGCACAAAGATGATGTCATCATGATGTCACATTGGACGATGATGCAATCAATGATGTCATGTTGGATGATGATGTAAGCAGTGATGTCACAAAAGACGATGATGCAAGCGATGATGTTATGGATTAATGAGAAAAGACTATTTTGCCCTAACTCTACCTAGCCTATAAATAGGAAGCTTTGCAAGCTTAAAAACTTACCAATTCACAAAATCAAAGAGCAAAATTACTCTCTAGATATATTTCAAGTATTGAAAGTTGCAAATAAATAGTTAAAACTTACAACTTCAAGAGGTAATCATCTTAGTAGTTATAATGTTCGATTTCAATTCATAGTTATAGCTAATTATACATTTTACTAGTAGTTATAATGTCAAAATTCATTTTATAGCTAGTGTAGTATATATCATAATTACTAGTAGTTATAATGTCTAAATCATTACAACTATAGTGCAGAAATGATCAAATCGTAAGTAGTTATCATGTTCAAAATTTTCTCCGTGTTCTTCGTGTGTTCTTGAATAAAAGTCATAAATCTAACATAAGTAGGTTTATGATTTTGGTATTTTTATGTTATGAAGTGTTATTGAGTCTTAGAACATGTTATCTTAACAAATTAATGCTAGCGGTACCATGTTTCACATGGTTAACCCAAGATATTTTGATCAAAGTAGGCTCACAGACCTTTCTGCCTATTTTTCGAAATTTTAAATTCCAAATCTGCTTCTGAAATATAAAAGAAAGTTGTATAGGGGGAAATTCTAATGAATTTAGACTCAAGAATCACCTTAAAATGTTTTGTTATGAGAAAGTTATGGCAGTTTCCGTAAAGGACGTCAAAGCTGAAAATTTATTAGAGGCATTCGGGTTTAAGGACTTAAAAATGAGTTTTTGAGCTAGGGTGTTATGGAGCCTATAACACCTATGAAAATAGTTAAGTTAAGTTATTATATGATACATGAAGTAATATAATACGATGAATCTAACCGCTTATATATTAAATGATTGTATAGGGTTATTTTAACAAGTTTAAGCTTAATGTTCATTATCCTAAACACCAAGACAAGTCTTCTAACTTTGTTACCTTTATGCAAGTACTATATCTTGCTATCAATTGTTGTGAAATTATTGCTTCTTGTTCAGCATAACTTAAGAAATGAATCATTATTTATATATTGTTTATTTGGGCATAAATTGTTGTGTTAAACCAAATTGTTTTGGTACGACATCTTATATTGAGAAATGGAACACCTTAACAGAAGGTTGTAAAATCGTCGATTATATATTGACATAAAATTGTAGGATGATATGCATACTCCTAGGATATTGGTTAGGCTGATCCCCTACCAGATATCCAAAATCAAGCTGTTCTAAGTCATCGAAGACTGACAGAACCGATTGAAACACATGGTTCATGTACTGAACCCTCAGTTATACATCTTTTAACATCTTTCAACTCAAACACCTTGTATTTATATTTTCAAATAAACGTGCTGAGCATTTGTAGCTCATTCTTGCGTACATCTTTCTTTATAGTTTTAGATGGTAACCCCGGAACTTCAGGGACAGACAAGGAAAAAGGCCATGTTAATTAGTTTTATTTTACTGTTGTGAATGTTTTCAAGTCTTATATGACTTTTGTTGTAATAAAGACACAATACTGAGAATGATGTAACTGAACTTAATAATATTGTAACATATTATCACATTTTATTATGTTAATTACGTTATACTCTAATCTTTAAATTGTTTAGAAGAGTTGTACTAAGTTAATACAGTATCTATATGAACTATACATCTGAATGAGGGTATTGGATGATATTGAGAGTTTTATAAGCTCTGGGGTTACACTTAATGAGCGGCGGTAAGGTGTCATCTTTACCGGAATGCACCCCTCAGTTCTAGAAACAATCTTATCATTAATACTGTGAATGTCAGATAGATAGGAACTATTGATATGAAAGACATATTCATCGGTTATAAATCTATACATCCAAGTGAGGGTATCTAAACACAGTTGAAGTTCTGACGAGAACTATTATCTGTTATGGGATACTGTGAACCTTGGATAGATAGAAGTTATATATTATAAATATTTATAATTGAATAGTTTCACGTGAGCACCAAATTTGCTACAAGGAGTGTAGAGAATTTGGGGGCGTCACAAGTTGGTATCAAAGCTGTAGATTATAGCTCTAAGGTAGTTAGGAAATACCTTAGGATATAGTCTTTGAGTCCGTAAAATACTTAATTATACATAAAATAATCTTAAAAGCTTTATATTATGTGTAAATTTGCTTCACTAAAATATTAAATAAGTAAAATTCTTTTGTATGTGTTTCAATTGTGGGTCAATGGATCATCTAGCTAGAAATTGCCCAAGGACCAGGAATCAAAATGGAAGGAGAAACTAGTGAATAAAAAGAAGTGACTTGTTGTCTGTCCTATTATTGTCTTTCTAACATTTTATAAATAAGGGAATCCTTTTGTTTAACTAGTGATATCATATAAATCAGTAGTCGAATATCTAACTTTCTGTATGTGAAATACAAATTTCTGTTTGTTAAACCGAGTTGTTTACTTAGTGCATTCGTATTTATACTTAGTTACTCAAAATGGCAGCACGAAGAAGATCACAAGCGATAAATCGAGAAAAAATAAAATGTAATAAAACAACGAGGTATCCTTACCTCCTGAGTTAGAACAAATCCATAATGTGTTTCATCTGTCCATGCTACGACCATACAAACCCGATTATAAACACGTTATAGATTACGAGCCTATTTAGATCGAGAAAGATTTATCATATGAAGAAGTTCCTATTGAAATCATAGATAGGAAAGAACAAAATCTACTGAATAAAGATAAACTCTTCACAAGAATGTCGGGAAATGAATAGACTCATAAAAAGTTCTCAAGCAAGTCTACTTATTTGTTGAAATGCACTCCGTATTTTATTTTAAATAATTTATTTATTATTTAAAATAATTTTGAAAAGTTGGTAATATTTTTAAATGAATTAATTATCATTTAAAATATTTTAATTACATTAATATCATTTTTAAATTATTTATTTAATATATTTATTATTTAATTTAATATTTAATAAAATTAAATAATTATATAAAAAAATTATCAGAATATTAAAAATTATTAATTATAATAAAAAAAATGAATTTTTAATATTTAATATTAATTATTATGTATTATTAATATTTATTTATTATTTTATATAATTTATTTAATTATTTTTATTAATTTTTATTTAAAACCGTCGCAAAAGGCTTTAGCGACAGTCTTCATAGGATTTTTAGTTTTCTGGGTTTGAGTATGCATTTCGTCGCTAAATGTGTTCTTCATGAAGAACAGCCCGTCAATGTCGAGCAGTGACTTTTGACCTTAAATTAATTTCAGCTGGGTTATTGTTTGTGTTTGATTTTTGTTTGTTGTTGTAGCCAACATGGCAGTGTACAACGACATGTTAAATTTTAACTCAAACAACATCAATTGATGCTAGAAAAATCATGGTCAAACTAGCCGGACCAACTGTTCTTGAGTTTCTGGGTTACCCAGAAACTCAGTCAGTCATGGTCGGTCAACGCCTTTTGACCTTTAATAACTTTAATTCTCGTTTATCTTAATGTGTTTTGATGATTTATTCTTGTAGATTACATGGCATAGAACAACTTCAAATATTAAAACCTCAAAAATTATCTCACATGATCAAGATCTAGGTCGGTCAAACGCTTGTCAGACACTGTCAGAGCTGTTCTTCGCTTTTCTGGGTTGCCTAGAAATAGAACGCTCATGGTTGGTCAATGGGTTTTGACCATTAATAACTTCCTACTGTGATATATTTTGAGCTTTTTACCAGTTGGATCTTATAGACAACATGACATACTACTAATTCATGCTTTAAAACACATCAAACAAACAATTTAAGTCGATCAAAAGCTCTGACAAAGTAGCCTGTTAGACTGTTCTTGACTGCCAAGAACAGTTTGGGGTTTTCATCAAATTCGACCCTTTAAACGTTATAGATACATGATTAACCAACCCAGATCATCAAATAACATGTTTACACATAATCCTAAACATCTAAAACATAAAATTTTTGCAGGCTTGAAGATCTAGCATAAAATTAGGATTTTTGCATCTTTTTCTTCAAATTTTAATCTCTGGCTTTTGATTCTGATCTTGTGGTTGCAGAGGCTTGATATGGCTTGATTGTAAGTGTATAAGCTTTGTAAATTTCGTAGGTTAAATGGTCAGCTTGATGTTCTATTTATAGCAACTTCAAAATTAGGGTTTTTAGGTCATTTTTACTAACTTGTCCCCATAAATATCCTAACAACTTAACTTGTGCTGCTTGCAATCTGATCTTGTTGACATGCTTGTGTTGGAGTGTGTTAAGCACAAGCTTGCACACTCCTAGCTTCATTTTCATTGGTTTAATTTTTATTTTTGATTTATTTCCTTACTAATTAAACCTAGATTTTTGTTAATCATGTTTAGAATGTTTAATTATGTTTAGTAATACCTTAATTAAGGTAATATATCATAATTAAGGTTTATCATTTCATAATTTAGTGTTATTGAATAAAATTAGGATTTTAGGGTTTCTAATTAGGGTTTAGGGTTTTTAATCCTACAATTAGGGTTTAAATCTTGAATTAGGGTTTTAATATAAGTTCAATGATGTTAGGTTTGTATATAGCGCAAACATGCAATCAAATTACATAATTAGTGCGGAAGCGCGATAAAAACGGATTTTAAAATTTTTCTTACAAACTATTACCATGATAATCCATGTGCTCAATTATCAATTAAACCAAAGAGATAAAGTATGAGAATCATACCCTTGTAGAACTATGCTTCCACAGGTATGAGTTCACCTCCAAATCCTTCGCGTTCTCCTTGAATTCCACCGATTAAATTCCTTCCTTTGATCAACGTTAGCCACCCAAGTGTTTGGCCTCTAGAGGTGATCCACCAAGGAATAATAGTTGTTCAAAAAGATGGGTGTTGGCAAAACCCTAGTTTCTATCTCTATAAAAATTGCAAGTACTCTCTTTCTCCAATTCTTATGGAAGAGTGTGTAACTGTCTGACCCTAAATCATGATAAGACTCCTCTTATTTATAGATATAGGGAACCCTCCTAAACTATTTAAGATTAGGGTTTTTTTTATTTTAATTAAACTCCTTTAATTAATTGAACTCCTAATCCAATTAGGAATTCATGAGAGAGTACTTCTATTAATTAATTCCCAATCCCTATTAGGAATTAAATAATAGTAATAGTAATAATAATAATAAGACTTCTTTTATTAATTTATATTTATAATTTCTAAAATATTAAATAATAAATATTAAGCTATTTAATTTATTCTATCTCTATAGATTAAATTAAATACACTTAACTTATTATTATAATTATGCCATTTACTTCTTAAACAAATATTTTTCTTTTGCGGTGTGACCCTTTAGGTTCTCCATATTAAACCGGTTGTGAATAAATCAATTAGAACAATTCTAATTTTATTTAAATAAATAAATTGAACTATTTAATTCATTTAAATAAATAATATTTATTCTACAATAAGGGTAAGCCCCCTTAGCAATCAACGACTTTCCAGATAATATAGATTTCAACATTAATCACAAAAGAACCTTTCAGTGAATAGTTACCGTACAATTCAATCCTTCTACCATACAATGTCCCAATTAAATATAAGATATGGAATTACTGTCAAGTCTTATTTTATTTAATTATATGTATTTCGATTCTCAAATGAACAACTCTGATTAATGCAAATTAGAAACTCCTTTCTAATTTCATTCTGCTTTGGCCAAAGACTTCTGAGTCGTCATTTATCAAATCACATTGGACATTCTCTCCTTTTACTAGAAGTGGTAGATTCTTTGTTGACCATTCACCTATCTCCATGTGCAACTTATTATACCCAATCATACCCTTTGATATACCCTAAGGGTCTTAAGGGACATGTCAAAGTATAACTCATCACACACAAGATACTATGATGATCTCAAGTCCAAGGATCACTTGTACTACTATCACTAGAGGAATTCCTATTGACAGGCGAGTAAAACTCCATTAGGTATTCCTTAGCGAGCCACGTTCAGTGAACTTATTCTCTAATAAGCACCTACATACTTGCTTTAGTGTCTCCACACAAATGATTATGAGATCAATCATCCTCTTCATAAGAGCAAGAAACGTATGTACTAATCTATCCAGATTCACTAATCCCCTTTTTAGTAATCCAACGATTAGGAACCATTTTAGTTTGTGAGCTATCTAGAATTTAGATCTCATTAGCATGATCCCCATCATGATTCTAAAAGCATTGCTCAAAACTATGGGTTTATCACATTTAATATAACAACACTATGTAGATAATGTAAAATGCCTTTAATAACCGAATAAGATTACAAAGTATATACTACATCATATCAAATATGATTGGCTTGTGTGCATACTACTTTCAATCTCCCACTTGCACTAAAGCCAATCATCATGGTATCTAATACCCTTCTTCTCTAAGTGACGATCATCTTGCTGTTGGATAAAGCTTCAGTAAATGGATATGCAATGTTGTTCTCGAGAGTCCACTATCTCTATAGTGACTTTTCCTCTTTCAATGATTCCACTAATCAAATGAAAGTGCCGCAACACTTGTTTGAATCCAAGATGAAACTTAAGAACTATTCCTAGTTCTGTAATGAACTTTTCATCCAAACAATCAACTTGCAGCTTCATTTACAGCTATATACTTTGTCTTTGTCACTAAACCAACAACTCTTTGCTGTTTAGAACTTTTTCAATTCATTGCACCACCTTTCAAGGTAACGATTTACCTTAAAGTGGATTTATTATCGTCTTGGTCAGTCTGAAAAACTTGAGTCTGTTTAGCCCTCTAGTTTTAATTCAGACCTACCATGAATCATAATCACATCTTCAGTACCGGTTAAGTACCTAAAGATGTTTATCACTGTCTTATAGTGATCATCTCCAGAATATGACTGATCAACATCAAGCCTTGTATATTCATTGCATACATGATAGTAACTCATGCGATCGCTCTTTCAATTGGGGACAATTTTAGAGAGATACACTCCATGGCTCATCATCATGAGACCTCTCTTGGAGTTTATCATGCTAAACGCCTTTAGCATCAAATAAATATACGCTCCTTGGGTCAAGCCGAACATCCTTTTAAATCTAATTATATAGATTTATATCCTCAATTTATAGGATGCTCCTCCCAAGTCATTCATGGAAGAATGTTTAGACAATTTTATCTTTACTGATTGTAGCATTGGTGTGTTATTCCTTATCAGTAGTATATCAACATATAATACTAGGAATGTCACAGTGCTCCCACTGACCCTTTTGTACACACTAGGTTCATTCTCGTTTTTGATAAAATCAAACTCTTTTGATTGTCTCATCAAAACGAATGTTCCATCTTTGAGAAGCTTGCTTCAATCCATAAATGGATCATTGTAGCTTAAAACACGATTTGCTTCAACCTTTGAAACAAATTCCTCTGGTTGTATCATACATACATTCTCCTCAAGTCTTCATTGAGGAAGGACGTCTCCACATCCATTTTGCCAGATTTCGTAACAAGCTGCAATCACAAGCAAAATCCAAATGGATTTGAGCATTACCCGGTAATAAGGTTTTATCACAGTCAACTCCTTGACTTGAAAAACCTTTTTAAACAGGTCTGGTCTTATAGGTCTCTACCTTGCCATTTGCCCTAGTCTTTCTCTTAAAGACCCATATTCACCCTCTAGGTACTATGCCCTTTTGTGGAGTAACCAGAGTCTATACTTGGTTCTCATACATGGAGTCCATTTCGGATTTCATGGCCATCTGCCATTTCTCTTAGTGTCTTCTACTCATAGCCTCATCGTATATAACTGGATCATCATTCTCTATGATGCGTACCTTATCATCATCCTCTATGATGAATCCATACCTCCTAGGTATCTTCGGTACTCTTCCATATTTACGATTCGGTTGTGGTACAATAGGTCTATCTATAGGTTCCTCGGTTCGACTTAAAGTTCTTTGTGGTTCTTGAACTCCTTCAAGATCTATTACCCTCCCACTAGCTCCTTCAATGATAAACACCTTTATCTAAGAAGGCAGCGTGTAGGATTATAGTAATAATACCCTAAACTTTCTTTAGGATATCCCACAAGTCTGCACTTGTCAGATTTTGTCCCAAACTTATCTTTGAAACCTTTTCACATAAGCTGGACAACCCCTTATGTTAACATACTTAAGATTAGGAATCCTCCCTATCCATAACCTTTATGGAGTCTTGGGCTCGGATTTTGAGGTTACCTTATTTTGTAGATATGCAGTCATTTCTAGGGCATAACCCCAGATGGATACTAGAATGTCGGTAAAAATCATCATGGACTGCACCATGTCCAACAAGGTACAATTTCTCCTTTTAGATACACCAATCAATTATTGCATATCAGGAGGTGTCCATTATGAGAAAATACCATTTTGAGATGATCTAGAAACCCATTGCACAAGTACTCCTTCCTCGATCTGATCAAAGAATCTTAATACTTTGTCAATATGTTTCACTTCTGAATTCTTTGAACATTTCAAATGATTCAGACTTGTATTTTATCAAATACACACATTCAACTCTTTGAATGACCATCTCCTTTTCTTTTATTAGTTTGTTCAATTTGTAAAATATTTTTCATGTAAGTCAAGTATACAAAGTCTATCAAGTATTCTTCCAGTTTCAAACAAAATATTATCATTATAAATAGAACAACAATTGTTCTTAAATATAATACCAGAACCTTTCTTGTCAAACAACGAAAGTTCTAATGTTTCTAATGAAAACTGGAACATAATAACAACTTATTAACTTAATAGACTTGCCCTATGGTTAATGAAGTAACCTTTGCTCCATTCCCACACATAAGATTACTTACTCTTAGTTTAGCTTTCTACTTCTGCTTAGTCTCTGCATTGGATTGCATACGTGAGAACTACAGTCGGTATCCAATACCCAAGTAGAACCTTGACTTACAGAAAGATTTATTTTTAATCATGAACAAACTTATATCTGTAACCGAAGCTTCACTAAGCTTCTTCTGGTTAGCCTCTATAAGATTCTCCTTACAGTTTCCTTTCTAGTATCCTGGCTTATTGTAGTGGAAGCAAACTCCTTTGCTATCTGCATCAGTCTTATTCTTATTGTCCTTTGTTTTTGCCTTTCCATTTACCTTCTTTGAATTGTTCTTCTTTTAAGAAGATCCTTTGGCCCTCTTCCGCTTCTTGGAAGAATCATCTACCAGTAAGACTTGGTCTTTCTTGGTTGGAAAGTGACTCTTTTCATTTTTCAACATGTTTAAGCAACTCAAGCAGGCTGACATATAGCTTGTTCATGTGAAAATTCACAACAATTTATGAGAAAGAGTCTGAAAGTGATTGCAAGATCAAATCTTGGATCAACTCTCCATCCATTAAAACCCAGTTATCCCAATTGTTCAATTAGATTGATCATTTTAGGACATATGTCTGTACTGTAGTGCCATCGGTCATTCTAGATCGGAAAAGCTCCTTAGATATTGATGAGTGAGTTTTATACCTACGCGTTGAGTATTATTAGACTTAATAATTGCTATTTTTAGGTAATTTTTAGAGTTGTTTTATTTGTTTTTATGTTTATTTATTGTAGGATGGAGCAGGAAGGGCATATATGACATTTTGGAGAAGAAAAGAATTAAAAATCTTTAAAAATGAGCATAATGGTAGTTTTGTAATTATGGGGTCCCAGAGCGGCGTATATACGCCCAGATTTGTACTAAATGCGGCGTATATACGCCCAACATCAGATTTGGCCAGCGAGGAAAGTGAAAATTAATTGGAAAAGAAAGATTTCTAAGCTAAAAAGGATTCTGGATGAGAGTTATTAAAAGAAGACTAATTGGAGAAGACTTGGGATATACAACAAGAGTTTTGCAGAGACAAAAAGGAGGAGAACACGAAGAAAGATTGCAAGGACTGGAGATCAAGAAGAAGATTAGGAGCAACCAAAGAGTTTCTTCTATTCCCTTTTAAATCTTTGATTCTTGTAATTAATTGGGATGTTTAACTTTATGATCTGGATGATGTTTTCTTTTATTGTTATGAACTAATTTCCAATTAAGATTGCAACGGAACTTGGTATGAATTTTAAATTGATGTTGTTTATTTAATATAAGTTAGTTTTCATTGAATCAATTATTATATCCTGTGCTTATTGATTAATTGTCTGATCAACAATTTCTGGGATAATCTATATAGAATTGGAAAATGGAATATAGATTGAGATCTGGATATAATAGCATCTGTTCATATAATCTGAATAGGATTAATATGATTAACATGTAGGATAGGAATATACCTGCGTGTCTTTTTGTAACCATTGGTAGAACTTGAGCTTAAAAACCCTAATTAAGTTGATTCACATAGGAATATAGTGAGTTAATTGATTAGGGTGTTCTTTATAATTCTATTGCTTAATTGCTAGATTTATGAGGATTTGTTTACGTATTATTCGGAAGAAGTGCGTGAAATCTGGGAAGAGTTCTAGGTTGTTGATTCATGTTAATTATCTGTACTAAATAGTTAGTAAATTGATTTAAATGAAATACCAAGGGAAGTTGTAATCTTAACTCATTAAATCTGTGATTTATTCTTGTGAACATTCTCTATTAGTTAATTTTAGTCATTTTTAATTCTCAACTTAAAACCAAGATTCGGAGTTTAAATAGGATTAATTAAATTAATTTTGGTAATTGATAGATATTAAGTTATTTCCTCATGGGAACGATATCCTTGCTTGCCAAATATTATAAACGAACACGTATACTTGCGTGTTAGGTGCTAGTTAGAAATTAGGCAACAAGTTTTTGGCGCCGTTGCTAGGGAAAATTGATTTAATATTCTGTTATTATTAAATTCGATAGAGTTAATCCTAATTTAAACTGTTATTTTTCTGTTATTTGCAGGCGCATTTCTCTCGTGTATGCAAACGCGATCGAAACAACCAGAGCTTGAACCCTACGAGGACGATATAGAAAAGAGGTTAAAGCGGTTGCGTAAGTGGGTTAAAGAAACACGAGAAATAATGGAGAACCAAGATCAAATGGCTGAACAGGAGCAAAAATTATTGCGGGATTATGCTATGCCGTAAGTTACCGAAATTCAGTCGAGTATCACGAGGCCTACTATTACTGCTGCAAGTTTCGAGATAAAACCTGGAATAATTCAGATGATTCAGAATTCCGTGCAATTTGGAGGGTTGCCAAATGATGACCCAAACTATCATTTGGTTAGTTTCATGGAGATTTGTGATACGTTCAAATATCAAGGAGTGACAGAAGATGCTATAAGACTCAGATTGTTCCCATTCACCCTTAGAGATAAAGCTAAGAGTTGGCTTCATTCACTTCCTCCAGGTTCAATTACCACATGGAATGACTTAGCTCAAAAGTTTCTCGCAAAGTTTTTCCCGCCTGCAAAAACAACAAAAATGCGGACTGATATTACTTCTTTCGTTCATCATGACTCAGAATCATTGTATGAAGCCTGAGAAAGGTTTAAGGACTTGTTGAGACGATGCCCACACCATGGTGTAGCTAATTGGCTGCAAGTGCAGATCTTTTATAATGGGTTGAATAGTACAGTGAGGTCAAGTATTGATGCTGCAGCAGGTGGAGCTCTTATGGCTAAGAATTGTGATGAGGCATATCAGTTGCTTGAGACAATGGCGGCTAACAACTACCAGTGGCCAACTGCAAGATTGAATCACCCAAAGCCAGTCGGAGTTTATGAAGTGGATGCAATGACAGCTTTATCAGCCCAAGTGACAGCTCAAATTTCTGCTCTGACAAAGAAGATAGACTCACTTGGAATTCAGAGTGTTCAGAAAATGGAGACGGTGTGTGAGTTATGTGCAGGGAATCATTTGAGTGACCAATGTGCGATAAATTCTGAATCAGCACAATTTATGTCCAATTATAATCGACAACAGGGCAGCAATCCAAATAACTACAATTCTGGATGGAGGAATAATACAAATCCTTCTTGGAGCAACAATCAGCAACAACATCAAGCTCCAAGATAAGCATACCCACCAGGATTTCAGTCGCAGCAACATACTCAACAACCTCATCAACCTGATAAAATATCTCAAATGGAAGAGTTGTTAGCAAGAATGGTGACTCGGTTTGAAGTAACAACAAAGAACCAATCAGCAGCTATAAAGAATCTTGAAAACCAGATTGGGCAGATAGCTAGTGCTTTAAACAACCGACCTCAAGGATCGTTACCAAGTGATACTGAGAAGAATCCAAGGAAAGATGGGAATGAACAGTGCAAAGCAGTAACACTAAGGAGTGGAAAGGAGTTGGTTGCAAATTCTGACGAACATAAGAAAGCTAGTATTGAGAAGGAAGAAGAACCAGTGGTGGGAAATTCAGTAGACAAATCTAAGGGAAACGTTGAAGAAAAACAAAAGGAAGAAAGGCAGATTCCAGTTACACCACCTTTGCCATTTCCACAGAGATTTCAAAAGCAAAAGATAGATAGACAGTTCTCAAAATTTCTAGAAGTATTCAAAAAGTTGCAGATTAACATCCCATTCGCAGATGCTCTCGAACAAATGCCCAGCTACACTAAGTTCATGAAAGATATTCTGGCAAGAAAGAGGAAGTTAGGGGAATTTGAGACGGTAGCATTGACAGAGGAATGTAGTGCCATTCTACAATGGAAGTTGCCACCAAAGTTGAAGGATCCAGGTAGCTTCACCATTCCGTGCACAATTGGAACTCAATTTTTTAGCCGATGTCTGTGCGATTTGGGGGCTAGTATCAACCTTATGCCACTATCGATTTATCAACAACTTGGGTTGAAGGAAGCTACACCAACAAATGTCACTCTGCAACTTGCCGATAGATCGCTCACCTATCCAAGGGGAATAGTGGAAGATGTACTAGTAAAGGTAGATAAATTTATATTCCCCGTGGATTTCATAGTCCTTGATTTTGAGGAAGATAGTAACATACCAATTATCCTTGGGCGCCCGTTCTTAGCTACTAGGAGGACAATAATTGATGTACAGAAAGGAGAGTTAACGATGAGGGTCCAAGATGAAGAGGTAACTTTCAACGTGTTCAAGGCTATGAAATTTCCGAAGGAAGAGGAAGAATGCTTCAGGGTTGATTTGATTGATGGAGCGAGTAAGGAAACATTTATCAAAGCAGTGAACAAGGATCCTCTAGAAGCGACACTGGTGAATGAAAACTTGTCTGAAGACTTAGCAGTGTTAGAATTGGCCCAGATGTTAGATTCAGCTCCAAAGTTTACACAAGTCAGGCCAAAGTTTGAACCCTTGGAACACTTGGGAAGGTCAGCAGATAAGGTCAGACCGTCATTAGAAGAACCACCAGTCTTAGAACTCAAGCCACTGCCTAACCATCTTCGGTATGCATATCTGGGTTCGTCTTCTACTTTGTCAGTCATAATTTCTGCTTCACTAGATGCAGTTCAGGAGGAAAAATTGTTAAGGGTACTGAGGAAATACAAAACAGCTCTTGGGTGGACTCTTGCAGATATCAAAGGAATAAGCCCATCAATTTGTATGCATAAGATCTTGCTGGAAGATGAAGCAAAACCAATTGTCGAGCAGCAGAGAAGACTTAACCCTATTATGAAGGAGGTAGTTAAAAAGGAAATCCTAAAGTGGTTGGATGCAGGGATTATTTATCCCATATCTGATAGCTCATGGGTGAGTCCCGTTCAATGCGCACAAAGAAAGGGGGAATGACAGTAGTGGCGAATGAGAATAATGAATTGATCCCTACTAGAACAGTCACGGGTTGGCGAGTCTGTATGGACTATAAGAAGTTGAACAAGGCCACACGGAAGGACCATTTTCCTTTGCCATTTATTGATCAGATGTTGGACAGGCTTGCAGGACACGAGTATTATTGCCTTTTTGATGGTTACTCTGGTTACAATTAGATAGCCATAGCACCCGAAGATCAGGAAAAAACGACATTTACATGTCCTTATGGTACATTTGCTTTTCGAAGAATGTCTTTTGGGTTATGCAATGCTCCTGCAATGTTTCAGCGGTGTATGATGGCCATCTTTTCTAATATGGTAGAACATAACCTCGAGGTATTTATGGATGATTTCTCAGTTTTTGGAGATTCATTCGATCATTGTTTGGACAATCTCACTCTTGTGCTCAAAAGGTGTATGGAAACAAACTTGATCTTAAATTGGGAAAAATGCCATTTTATGGTCCAAGAAGGGATAATTTTGGTCATAAAGTTTCAGCAAGAGGAATTGAGGTAGACAGGGCGAAGCTTGAAACCATTGAGAACCTACCTCCGCCATCTTCAGTTAAGGCTATTCGGAGTTTTTTGGGACATGCAGGGTTTTATAGAAGATTTATAAAAGACTTCTCCAAAATCACAAAGCCACTGTGTAGCCTTTTGGAGAAGGATGTTCCGTTTAATTTCGATAAGGCATGCCATGAAGCCTTTGAGGTGTTGAAGCAAAAGCTAATCATTGCACCGGTCATAGTAGCACAAGATTGGAGTAGTCCGTTTGAATTAATGTGCGACGCTAGCGACTTTGCGATTGGCGCGATTCTCGGTCAACGTAAAGAGAAGACTTTTCATGCCATTTATTATGCTAGCAAGACATTATCGGATGCTCAACTAAACTATACAACCATAAAGAAGGAGTTATTGGCAGTGGTTTATGCTTTTGATAAGTTTCGTTCGTATTTGATTGGGACCAAGGTGATTGTGTTCACAGATCACTCGGCTATTAAATATCTGATAGCTAAGAAGGACGCCAAGCCGAGATTGATTCGCTGGATACTATTGCTACAAGAGTTTGATCTGGAGATCCGAGATCGGAAAGGTACAGAAAATCAGGTTGCTGATCATTTATCACGGTTAGAGAATTCAGAGTTGAATAAGGATGATAAAACAGTGATCAACGAATTTTTCCTGGATGAGCAATTGTTTGTTGTACAGTCGAAGACACCATGGTATGAAGATTTTGTAAATTTCATCATGGGTAAGGTGTTTCCGTCGGATTTGACAAGTCAGCAGAAAAAGAAATTTCGACATGATGTGAAGCACTACCTATGGGATGAGCCGTTCTTATTCAAGCAGTGTACAGATCAAGTAATAAGAAAATGTGTTCCCGAAGATGAAATGGAGAGTATCCTACAACATTGTCATGCATCAGACTATGGTGGACATTTCGGGGGAGAAAGAACAGCAGCCAAGGTATTACAATGTGGATTCTACTGGCCGACACTTTTTAAGGATGCCCATGTGTTCGTGTTGAAATGTGACAGATGCCAAAGAGTTGGCAACATATCAAAGAGACACAAAATGCCACTTAACACGATTCTAGAGGTTGAATTATTTGACGTGTGGGGCATCGACTTCATGGGGCCTTTCCCCTCATCTTTTAGCAATTCTTACATACTACTAGCAGTGGATTATGTCTCAAAGTGGGTGGAAGCGGCAGCATCACCTACTAACGAGGCCAAAGTGGTGGTGAAATTCATTCACAAGTATATCTTCTCTAGATTTGGAACTCCTCGTGCAATCATTAGTGATGAGGGCACGCACTTTTGTAATAAGCAATTTTTAGCTATTCTTGCTAAATACGGAGTCACTCATAAAATAGCAACTGCTTACCATCCACAGACTAGCGGCCAGGCAGAGGTATCGAATCGTGAAGTTAAACGAATTCTTGAGAAGGTAGTGAACCCTAGCCGGAAGGATTGGGCAAGCAAGCTGGATGATGCATTATGGGCATATCGGACAGCTTATAAAACACCGATAGGGATGTCACCATACAGGTTGGTATATGGGAAAGCATGCCATCTTCCAGTAGAATTGGAACATAATGCTTACTGGGCTATCCAGAAGTTAAATTTTGATATGGCTGCGGCGGGAGAAAAGCGCCTCTTGCAATTGAACCAAATGGACGAATTCAGACTTCAATCGTACGAGAATGCCAAGTTGTACAAGGAGAAGGTTAAGAAATGGCATGATGGGAAAATCATAGACAGGAAGTTTGAACCGGGGCAAACGGTGTTGCTATACAATTCGAGGCTAAAACTCTTCCCAGGAAAGCTAAAATCACGGTGGTCCGGCCCATTCACGATTATCAAGGTTTTTCCTCATGGAGCTGTGGAAGTTGAAGAGCCGGACTCGAAACGTAGTTTCAAAGTCAACGGCTAGAGGTTGAAACACTACTATAGAGGTCACTTCGATCGTGAAAAGTCATCTGTTAGCCTTGCTGATTAGAACAGAACAAACAAAGTCGGGCTGAGGACGTTAAACTAAGCGCTAACTGGGAGGCAACCCAAAATTTATTTTTATTTTAATTTTAGTTCATTTATTTAGTTAGTTTATTTCTTTTTATTTTATTGCTATGTTATTTAGTTTAATTTAAATTTTTGATAGCTTAGGATTTTTATTTTTATTTTTATTTATTTTTATTTATTTTTATTTTTTATTTTTTATTTTTTAATTTTTTTCTAAAAAAACATGTACTTCAATTTGGTTGCAGGTGCAAATCATCAAAGGAGGCAGCCCAGACCAGCGTATATACGCCCAGCCAAAGCTAAAATCCGGCGTATATATGCCCAACGTCAGCAGCCCAAACACTAGACCAGCGTATATACGCCCGCAATCCTTCACTATATGGCGTATATACGCCTGGACCCTCTAAGAGAATCTGCAACCCAGAGTATATACGCCCATCTAAGGCAAAAATCTGGCGTATATACGCCTACCTATTAAAAAAAAACTGATCGGATCTTTTGATGTAAGCCAAGGTTCCCTATTCCTAAACTACTTCTATTCTTCAGAGAACCAACCTTCAATCTTCAAGCTGCTCTCCTTACCCCAAACGAAATCCTGTAAGCAACGAATCCGACTCCTATCCATTTCCCACTCAGATTCAACATCCCACAAAGCTTAAAACTTCAATTGATTTTAAACTTCTAAGTTTGGGGGTTTAGCACGGGCTTCTCACCGAAACGATTTCCCAACCCTCACGAATTCATCAACCAATATTGGGGAAAGCCTTCAACCAAACAAAGCATCCAAGTAAGTTTAATGGGAATTCAATTAAGTTTGGGTAGTCCTTGATTAAATGAGCTAGCTCTACATAGAATTATATTTGGATTTGTGTTGACATTCATACATTGTGGAGTTTGGGAAATTTATTTAATTGGTTACCCAATTGAGTTTGTGTTGGCTCACTTGGGGATTTTTGGGTTAAGTGGTGCTATTTACTGTTTGTGCTTGTGCTTTTGCTTCAAAACCTTGAAATTTTGATAGAAACCAGTTTAGGGGAGTTTTTAGCAGGAGGATTTCAAACAGTGCACGCATAGTGTTCGATAAATTGCCCCAACCAACTGTTTTGCTTAATTAGTTGATTTTACTTGGTTTCGGGCTCTCTTTGGTATTATCTATACTTGGTAATGTCATCTAAAAGGAGAAAGGTGGAAGGTTCATCCTCCTCAAAGTCTTTTGATAAGAAAAGATTTGTGAGTTTTGATGCTTCTCAACGTTACCATCAACAATTTGCTAGTAAGAACTTGATTCCAGAACGAGGTTTAACACCTGCACCTCAAGATGGGGATATTGCTCTCATGATACGGGACAGGAATTGGCAGCTCTTCACAAGTCAACTCGAACCAGCTGCTGTCAACGTTGTCAAAGAGTTTTACGTAAATGCAAAAGAGGCTGCAGGAAATTCAGTGATGGTTAGAGGCAAATGGATCAATGTGGGACGGAAGGCAATCAATGCCTATTATGGCTTACAGAAAATCCATAATTCAGAATATGGGGAGTACATTACTATGGAGGTCGACTACAGTGAAATAATTCTTCGACTGTGTGAACCGGGTACGGACTGGAAGGCTACAGTAACCAATGAGGCGGTTAATTTTCCAAGTACCAAGCTTAGTCGTTATGGAAAAGCATGGTATGGCTTCATATGTGCTAAATTGATGCCAACTCGGCATAAAACGGACGTGACGAAGGAACGTGCTGCTCTTTTATATTGTATTGCAATGGGTAAAACAATCGATGTGGGTGACCTTATACATGCATCTATACTAAGAGTTCTTGAAGGCGGTACGTCAAGTGGTTTGCCTCATCCCTCATTGATTTCTGATTTGTGCAAACGAGCAGGGGTTCCATGGGATACCGAAGAAGTTCTGCAGGCTCTGGTTGCACCAATAGACCATTCTGTGATAGCAAGATTTAAGGTATGGCATGGTGAAGAGTCACATCCGAAGGGACTGGGTTATATTATTATACCGGGTGATGCTGCTACGGGATCTGTTGACCCTGAGATTCCCGTGCTACCACCCAACATTATTGAGGAGCTGCGTAGGGACTCGAGGCATAATTCTAGGAGGACAGACCTGGCTGTGGAGCGTTTGGAGTATGCTATTAATAGGATGGATCGCCAGAATCACCGTATTGCGAAGCGTCAAGCTGTGATGTACACGTACAATGTAGATTGCAATACCGCATTGGCAGAGATATTTTCCAGGTTGAATCCATCAGTCGAACCGGTTCAGTTTCCTACGCCACAGTCATTGCTAATGTATCCGCCTTCTGACTTGGAGGATGAAGAGAGTGACGACGGTGCGGAGGGAGAAGATGACAACAACTGAGTTATATATCAGGGAAGTGTTCAGTTCTTCTATTCTTTTCATTTTGCCCAATGAGGACATTGTGGTAGTTAAGTTTGGGGGTGTGTATATGTTATGCATATAAGTAATTAGTGTGCATATAGACTAGGTTCATGTTCCTTCATGCATGTAGTTGCATTGTGTGCGTTTATCTGTTTAGGTTGTTGAGTTTTGTCATGCATCTAGTTTCATTGAGTAATCATCAATTAATATAGTGTCTAATGTGGCCGATGATAAGACTGGTGCGATGGTTTTAACTTAAGAAGAATGCTTAGTGATGACTTTGACTATTAAGTAAGGGTAAACTTGTATGAAACTCATGTTAATCAGGAAAACACATAATCAACTATTTTGATCAATTCAATTCAAATTGTTGCATAATTTGCTTCTGGTGGGAAAGTTTGGGTTAAAGCTTGATAATATCGGAAGGCCCATGAAAGCAAAAGCAAGTAGTGATCTAAGTTTGGGGGAATCTAGGGGTGTAAAAAAAAAATTATTGAAAATTTTGAACCTTTCCCTATTAAAGAATGATGAATCATGTGGTGAGTTGAGATGGAGCGTAAAACGCACTCACTCATAAACATATGCTACGAGATGGAGCGTAAAACACACTCGTTCAAAACACAGTGAGATGGAGCATAAAATGCACTCACTAAAAAGAAAAAAAATTTTGTTTGAATTTCTGGGGAAGGGTTTAAAAAAGATTTAATGTTTTAAATAACCTTGTGTGTGCTTAGGGACCCAAATGCTTAGTGATTGCTTGAATCAGCTGAATTGGTGGTGTTCACAGGTTAAATTGAGTTAGAATTGAAAGTTTTCCTCTAAGAAGTTAATTATGTGAGTAATTTGAGTTGTGATTGATTATAATGGTGGATATACATATACGCACAACATGGGTGATTACAGGTATTACTTGATTAAATAGTTAAAGTTGAAAACTTTGCATTGGTTGGATGTTTTATTTGAGATTCATATGATATTTTTGAGGCCTGGTGTTGGACACTATGTTGGTTGGTTGTTTAATGTGTAGGCATGTTAGGGAGTTTGCATTTGTATTATTGCATTGCTCGAGGACAAACAATTGTTTAAGTTTGAGGGTATTTGATGAGTGGGTTTTATACCTACGAGTCGAGTATTATTAGACTTAATAATTGTTATTTTTAGGTAATTTTTAGAGTTGTTTTATTTATTTTTATGTTTATTTATTGTAGGATGGAGCAGGAAGGGCATATATGACATTTTGGAGAAGAAAAGAATTAAAAATCTTTAAAAATGAGCATAATGGCAGTTTTGTAATTATGGGGTCCCAGAGCGGCGTATATACGCCCAGATTTATACTAAATGCGGCGTATATACGCCCAACATCAGATTTGGCCAGTGAGGAAAGTGAAAATTAATTGGAAAAGAAAGATTTCTAAGCTAAAAAGGATTCTGGAGGAGAGTTATTAAAAGAAGACTAATTGGAGAAGACTTGGGATATACAACAAGAGTTTTGCAGAGAGAAAAAGGAGGAGAACACGAAGAAAGATTGCAAGGACTGGAGATCAAGAAGAAGATTAGGAGCAACCAAAGAGTTTCTTCTATTCCCTTTTAAATCTTTGATTCTTGTAATTAATTGGGATGTTTAACTTTATGATCTGGATGATGTTTTCTTTTATTGTTATGAACTAATTTCCAATTAAGATTGCAACGGAACTTGGTATGAATTTTAAATTGATGCTGTTTATTTAATATAAGTTAATTTTCATTGAATCAATTATTATATCGTGTGCTTATTGATTAATTGTCTGATCAACAATTTCTGGGATAATCTATATAAAATTGAAAAATGGAATATAGATTGAGATCTGGATATAATAGCATCTGTTCATATAATCTGAATAGGATTAATATGATTAGCATGTAGGATGGGAATATACCTGCGTGTCTTTTGTAACCATTGGTAGAACTTGAGCTTAAAAACCCTAATTAAGTTGATTCACATAGGAATATAGTGAGTTAATTGATTAGGGTGTTCTTTATAATTCTATTGCTTAATTGCTAGATTTATGAGGATTTGTTTACGTATTATTCGGAAGAAGTGCGTGAAATCTGGGAAGAGTTCTAGGTTGTTGATTCATGTTAATTATCTGTACTAAACAGTTAGTAAATTGATTTAAATAAAATACCAAGGGAAGTTGTAATCTTAACTCATTAAATCTGTGATTTATTCTTGTGAACATTCTCTATTAGTTAATTTTAGTCATTTTTAATTCTCAACTTAAAACCAAGATTCGGAGTTTAAATAGGATTAATTAAATTGATTTTGGTAATTGATAGATATTAAGTTATTTCCTCGTGGGAACGATATCCTTGCTTGCCGAATATTATAAACGAAGGCGTATACTTGCGTGTTAGGTGCTAGTTAGAAATTAGGCAACAGATATCTGATATCTAATAGTCCTACTTTCCTCACCCTTCAACTGCTTGAAGGTGCAGGAGTATAGTAGGAGCATCCATAGTTTCATGCTGACGCTGAAGCTCGTTACTCATGGATGCGAGTATGATGCATTGAGCCAACTGTGCGTCATATTACTACTTTCTAAAAGTAGCAATCTCTTCCTCAGAGGCATTGTCTGCAACCATTGCAGGGATAGGCATATTAAGGATATAAGATAGCTTTTCAGCCTTGAGAACTATTCTCAAATTCTTTAACCAGTCCTTTTAATTTGGTCCGGTTAATTAGCATCTAATATGCTCCGCAGTGATAGTAAATTAGACATTGTAAAATTCTGTAAATGAATTTGTAATTTAACAACATTTTAGCATACATTCATTTCTTAATTAATTACCAAAATAAATTAGGTTTTTATTTTAAATTGGTATCTCTCACTTTTTCATCAAACTATATTACCCTCAATATATATAGTTCGGCAAATCTAATTAAAGGTTTGCTAGTAAGAATAAGGATCTCATTTCAAATGTATATAGCCTTGTGTGTCACAACAGACGATATATAAATAAATAGGTAGACAACTATTGTCAATTACATCACTATGTAACTCCTTGTATTTTGCCTCTTAGATTGTTTTGATCAAGTGTGACACATCCGAATCAAAATTATCCAAGTTAAGTCCAACCTAGCACTTCCATATATTCGAAAGAAAAACACTGTTCTTGTGTGACACAACAAAACAACATCGTTCAGTCTATGTATAAGCATCATATGTGATAAAGCAACATCTTAAATATTTAATACTTGCATTGTGTGACACAACAAACTCATATTAAATATTTAATACTGTATCGCTTTACCATGCTAGAAGGCAACGTTCGATATTTCATATATCTTTGAAAGCTCAAGACTTAATATAATTTCTTTGAGGAGTTTGTTATTATTTGTCTCATCTGGTTTAGCGCGCATGCATATATATATATATATATATATATATACATATATATATAATACGCGTCATATTATTTAACATGCGAACCATGTTGTATAATATATAATATATACATATTAAGCATGCACATATAGAATACTATATTCTACCGGGATTGATTATGGACTTTTATTCTAGTTTGGTTCAGTAGAGCCACCAAGTGAACCAAAAGGTCAAACCTAGGGTGCAAGAACAAAATTTAAATATAACTATTACATTTAAACCCGGGCTCCATTACAAACGGGTCTTCAAGCGCTCCTTGCTTCTTTGTCTCCAATTCTTCAAGTAATTCTAACTAGACCTATTACATAAACTATTTACAATAAATAGAAACCTTGATCAGCAGTCAAGGGGAGGTACATAGGAGGAAGATAGAATTTACATCAAGAAAAACTAGAGAAGACGAGGTACGCAGACCCCATTTATAAAACCCCATTCATTCAAGCATCCACTAAAATAAATCCAATCACACATTGGTCAGTAGTCCATAATCAATCCCTATTTATTATCATACATATCTCCATATGTATCAATAAATAACATTCATCTCATGAATAATAAAACCATTCCATATATGCATTGATATCATTTAATGGGCAATTAAAAGTTTACTAGAAATTTAATTTTGAAACAAAAATAAACTCCTTTATTTTAATCAAAATTTAAATCATAATAAACTTCTTTATTTTATTTTATCCAATTTTGAATAAAAATAAACTCCTTTATTTTTAATCAAATTTCAAATCATAATAAACTTCTTTATTTTAATTAACATGGAAACCAATTTCAAGTTCAAAATAAACTCCTTTATTTTAACTTAAAATTGCTTGGAAAAATAAAATATGTCAAATCATATTCCTTATCAAAATAAACATCTTTATTTTTTAAGGAAACATGGAATCCTATTCCATATGTGAATAAACTCCTTTATTATAGGAAACATGGAATCCTATTCCATATGTGAATAAACTCCTTTATTCTAGTTAACGTAGAATCCAATTCCAAGTTCAAATAAAACTTTTAATTTTAATTATATTCCAATTCAAAATAAACCTTTTATCTTAATTGAAAATAAATAAAATCAAAATAAATTTTTTTTAAAATCTGCAGACCGGCGCGACCGCGCTACAAAATGAACTAGGAGCGCCGCGGTCGCGCTGCACCCCCAGAAACGATTTCTGGGTTCGGGCGCGGCCGCGCTGCGTAGCAGAGTTCGAATTTTTTATTTTTTTTTCTTTGCCCAGAAAATCGATCCAATCGTATACCCATACATACATGGAATCATAATAATCGATAATTAGCACATGGTTAGCCTCTGATGCCACTGTTAGGTTTGCATATAGTGCGAACATGCAATCAAATTACATAAATAGTGTGGAAGCGCGATAAAAATGGATTTTAAAATTTTTCTTACAAACCATCACCATGATTATCCATGTGCTCAATTATCAATTAAACGAAAGAGATAAAGTATCAGAATTATACCCTTGTAGAACCATGCTTCCACAGGTACGAGTTCACCTACAAATCCTTCGCGTTCTCCTTGAATTCCACCGATTAAATTCCTTCCTTTGATCAACGTTAGCCACCCAAGTGTTTGGCTTCTAGAGGTGATCCACCAAGGAATAATAGTTGTTCAAAAAGATGGGTGTTGGCAAAACCCTAGTTTCTATCTCTATAGAAATTGCAAGTACTCTCTCTCTCTCCAATTCTTATGGAAGAGTGTGTAACTGTCTGACCCTAAATCATGATAAGACTTCTCTTATTTATAGATATAGGGAACCCTCCTAAACTATTTAGGATTAGTTTTTTTTATTTTAATTAAACTCCTTTAATTAATTGAACTCCTAATCCAATTAGGAATTCATGAAAGAGTACTTCTATTAATTAATTCCCAATCCCTATTAGGAATTAAATAATAGTAATAGTAATAATAATAATAAGACTTCTCTTATTAATTTATATTTAATATTTCCAAAATATTAAATAATAAATATTAAGCTATTTAATTTATTCTATCTCCATAGATTAAATTAAATACACTTAACTTATTATTACAATTATGCCATTTACTTCTTAAACAAATATTTATCTTTTACGGTGTGACCCTTTAGGTTCTCCATATTAAACCGGTTGTGAATAAATCAATTAGAACAATTCTAATTTTATTTAAATAAATAAATTAAACTATTTAATTCATTTAAATAAATAATATTTATTCTACAATAAGGGTAAGCCCCCTTAGCGATCAACGACTTTCCAGATAATATAGATTTTAACATGAATCATAAAAGAACCTTTCAGTGAATAGTTACCGTACAATTCAATCCTTCTACCATACAATGTCCCAATTAAATATAAGACATGAAATTACTGTCAAGTCTTATTTTATTTAATTATATGTATTTCGATTCTCAAATGAACAACTCTGATTAATGCAAATTAGAAACTCCTTTCTAATTTCATTCTGCTTTGGCCAAAGACTTCTGAGTCGTCATTTATCGAATCACATTGGACATTCTCTCCTTTTACTAGAAGTGGTAGATTCTTTGTTGACCATTCACCTATCTCCATGTGCAACTTATTATACCCAATCATACCCTTTGATATACCCTAAGGGTCTTAAAGGACATGTCAAAGTATAACTCATCACACACAAGATACTATGATGATCTCAAGTCCAAGGATCACTTGTACTACTATCACTAGAGGAATTTCTATTGACAGGCGAGTAAAACTCCATTAGGTATTCCTTAGCGAGCCACGCTCAGTGAACTTATTCTCTAATAAGCACCTACATACTTGCTTTAGTGTCTCCACACAAATGATTATGAGATCAATCATCCTCTTCATAAGAGCAAGCAACGTATGTACTAATCTATCCGAATTCACTAATCCCCTTTTTAATAATCCAACGATTAGGAACCATTTTAGTTTGTGAGCTATCTAGAATTTAGATCTCATTAGCATGATCCCATCATGATTCTAAAAGCATTGCTCAAAACTATGGGTTTATCACATTTAATATAACATCACTATGTAGATAATATAAAATGCCTTTAATAACCGAATAAGATTACAAAATATATGCTACATCATATCAAATATGATTGGCTTGTGCGCATACTACTTTCAAATGATTCATAACTAATATTATGATTCATTACTTAGAATCTAATTATATCAATTAAGATTCTTGTATAGTAATTAGGGTTTTAATTGACCAACTCGGACAACTTTTACCAATTAGCATTTTTAAATTAGGGTTTTTAATTTAGTTTAACATTTTAAACCCTAGTTAACTTATTTTAGATTTTTATCAGTTAATATAATATTATATTAACTCCGAAGCACGACAAATCACTTCGTCATTTCCAAGCACGACACAGCAGCTTACAAAAATAATTTGCCGAGACGCTTCTTGGTGAAATCATCGGAAGCACGACAAATCATTTTGTCCGTGTAAGCACGACACAGTTGCTTGGCGAAAAAATTTTATTTGACCTAATTCTTAAATAAAATACACAATCACATAATACAAAGTCGGAACATGAAATTTCATTTAATAAACACATAATTTACATATACAAATCTTATTAGGGTTCGGAATATTACATTCACCCCCACTAATAAGAATTTCGTCCTCGAAATTACAGTACAGATTACGAAACAAGTGTGGGTAGTTATCTCGCATTTTACTCTGGAGCTCCCACGTAGCTTCCTCTATGTTTTGATTCCTCCAGATAACTTTGACTGAAGGTATCACTTTATTGCGTAGATGTTGTTCTTTCCTATCTATGATTTTAATAAGAACTTTTTCATATGATAAATCTTTCTCGATCTGAATAGGCTCGTAATCTATAACGTGTTTATAATCGGGTTTGTATGATCGTAACACGGACACATGAAACACGTTATGGATATGTTCTAACTCAGGAGATAAGGCTATCTCATAAGCTACTTCACCTATCCTTCTCAATATCTGAAATGGTCCAATGAATCTCGGACTCAATTTTCCCTTCTTGCCGAAACGTATTTTTCCTTTCCACGGAGAAACTTTTAAAAACACGTGACTACCGACATCAAAATCTTGTAGCTTCCTGTGTTGAGCTGCATATTTCTTCTGTCGATCTTGAGACGCTTGCAATCTTCCTCGTATAATTCGAACTACCTCAACGGTTTGTTGAACTATTTTGGGTCCTAGTATTTGTCGCTCACCGACCTCGTCCTAACATAAAGGCGTCCTACATTTCCTTCCATACAGAGCTTCAAATGGTGGCATTCCTATGCTGGCATGATAGCTATTGTTATAGGCAAACTTTACCAAAGGTAATTGATCTTCCCAACTTCCTTTGAAGTCCATGATGCAAGTGCGCAACATGTCCTCCAATGTTTGAATTGTCCTCTCACTCTGACCGTCAGTTTGTGGATGATAAACTGTGCTTAATCTCAACTGAGTTCCTAAATGTTTCTGGAGACTAGTCCAAAAATTTGAAGTAAATCGTGGGTCTCGGTCTGATATTATAGAAATAGGGACTCCATGTCTAGAGATAACTTCATTGATGTAAAGTTTGGCTAACTGGTCCAGACAGAAGTTAACTTTTATGGGTAGAAAATGAGCTGATTTAGTAAGACGATCTATAATTACCCAAATGGCATTGTGACCTTTCGGTGTATTTGGAAGACCAACTACGAAATCCATAGTAATGTGTTCCCATTTCCACTCAGGAATTTCTAAGGGTTGTAATAATACACTCGGCTTCTGATGTTCAGCTTTAACCCTTTGACACGTTAAACATTTACTTACCCAGTCGGCTATTTCTCTTTTCATGTTAGACCACCAAAAGTATCGGCTTAAATCTTTGTACATTTTTGTACTACCTGGATGCACAACGAACTTAGAACTATGGGCTTCATTTAGTATTTCATCTTTCAGTTCTTGTACTGAGGGTACCCAAATTCTATCTTTGTACCTCAGTACTCCATTCTTATCCACTCTGAATTTGTTATTCTTCTTATGAGTTATTTCAGTCTTACACTTCTGACACTCTGCATCTGTCTCCTGTAGTCTCTTGACTCTCTCCAACAAAGTTTAACCATTATCCACAACAAATAACTTTTGGGTAGAATTCATTGGAACTCTTACCTCAATCTCAAGTTTGTCAAACTCTTTTATCAGTACCTCGTTGTTGGTTATTATATTCAACTTTTCTTGGTTCTTCCTACTTAATGCGTCTGCTACAACGTTGGCTTTCCCGGGGTGATATAAAATTTCACAATCGAAATCCTTTATCAACTCTAGCCATCTTCTCTGCCTCATATTTAATTCCTTCTGCGTGAAAATATACTTAAGACTCTTGTGATCTGTGTATATTTCACACTTTTCCCCATACAAATAATGCCGCCAGATTTTCAAGGCAAATACTATCGCAGCTAACTCAAGATCATGCGTAGGATACCTCTTCTCATAATCTATGAGTTGTCGTGATGCATACGCAATTACCTTCCCATGTTGCATTAACACACAACCCAATCCCTTGTGTGATGCATCACTATAAATGACAAGGCCCCCCTGTATCATCTGGTAAAGATAACACTGGTGCCATGCTCAATCGCTTCTTCAACTCTTGGAAGCTTTCTTCACATTTATCTGTCCAGACGTACTTTACCGTCTTTCAAGTTAAATTGGTTAGCGGGGTCGCTATTTTTGAAATATCTTATATAAAACGTCGATAGTACCTTGTTAACCCAAGAAAACTTCGTACTTCTGTTGGAGTTGTTGGTTGTTCCTAATTCACAACCGCCTCTATTTTTGTTGGATCTACCGCTATTCCATTCTTGTCAATTACATGACCCAAGAACTGGACTCGTTCCAGCCATAACTCACACTTGAAAAACTTTGCATAAAGTTGTTCCTTGCGTAATATCTCTAATACGCTCCTTTAAGTGTTCATCATGCTCTTCCTTTGTTCTCGAGTATACTAAAATATCGTCGATGAACACTACGACATATTTGTCTAAGCATGGTTTAAACACTCGGTTCATCAAGTCCATGAATGCTGCCAGCGCATTTGTTAATCCAAAGGACATCACAAGAAACTCATAATGTCCGTAGCGTGTCCTAAATGTTGTCTTCGGCACATCTTCTTTTCGTACCTTTAACTGATGATAACCTGATCGTAGGTCGATCTTCGAAAAGTGTTCGGCCCCTTTCAACTGGTCAAACAAATCATCAATTCGTGGAAAAGGATATTTATTCTTTATGGTCAACTTATTTAATTCTCTATAGTCAACACATAACCTTAAAGTTCCATCCTTCTTCTTGACAAACAACATCGATGCTCCCTAAGGTGAAATACTGGGTTGTATGTATTTCTTGTCTAAGAGTTCCTGTAACTGCACAAGTAACTCTTTCAACTCTACTGGTGCTATCCTATACGGTGCCTTCGAAACTAGCACCGTACCAGGTACAAGATCGATAACAAACTCGATCTCCCTATCCGGAGATAGACCTGGTAAATCATCTGGAAACACATCCGGAAATTCTCTAACTACAGGTATTTGATCTAACTTTGCTCCTTCCTTTCGAGTATCTACTATATATGCCAAATAACCTGTACAACCCTTCCTAAGTAATCTTTCTGCTTGCATTACTGTCAGACATCGAGATCGCTTAGGTGAACAACCACCATTGAACACTACCTTTTACTTTGACTCAGTCAACAGGTTTACACGTTTCCGATGGCAGTCAATCATTACATTATGATTAACCAACCAATCCATACCTAAGATTATATCGAATTCCCCTAGCTGTATAGGATAGAGGTCCACAAGAAACTTGTGTCCCTTAATCTCTACGTTACAATCTTTATATACAGTTTTAACAGGAATTATCTCTTTATTGGCAATTTCCACATTGAAAGGTATGTCTAAGTCTTCGCATGACATACTCAAGTTTTTAGCAAAGCTATTAGACACGAATGAACAAGTAGCACCAGAGTCGAACAACACATATGCATTTAAAGTGTCGATAAGGATGATACCTGTCACCACGTCCTGTAAAGCAACAACATCCCTCATCGTCATATTAAATGTTCTGGCGATTGGACGACTCTGACCTCCAGCTCCTGCTACTGTTGGTTTGAGGGTGTTGTTTGTGGTTTGATTCCCTCCCCCAGTTTGGTTCCTATTCTTTGGATAATTTCTAGATATGTGACCTGTTGCGCCATAATTATAATATTTATAATTCTGATTGCCTAGAGTGATAGTATTATTATTCTTCTTAGGACAATCAGAAGCATAATGGCCCTCCTGACCACAGCTATAACAGTAAACCACATTCCTACGACATACTCCCTGATGGTTTTTCCCACATGTGACACAACGTTCCACCTTGTTATTCTGGTTTCTGTTGGTGGTATTATTATTATTGTAATTATTCCCCTTTTTCCCAAAATTAGTAGAAAAAGTGGTATCCCACTTCCTCTTGTTGTTATTATTTCCCCCTGTACTGACTTCTCCCTTGAATTTCCCCCCTTCATTCTGACTCCTCTTCTCCTTATGAAATTTGAGAAGATTTTCATTCTCGATCTCAGCTATGACAGCCTTCTCAAGAATCTCTGAAAATGTCTTCAACTGGAAGATTGATATTCTACTCCTTATCTGAGGTTTCAACCCTTCCTCAAATCTCCTAGTTTTTTCTCGTCTTAGAGTTTACTTGATGTGGGGCAAAACGAGACAATTCGTTAAACTTGGCCGTATACTGAGATACAGTCATTTCCCCTTGTTTTAACTCTAGATATTTTACCTCCATTCGGTCTTGCATTGTTTGTGGAAAATAATTTTCAAAGAATAATTCTTTGAATCTTACCCAAGGAACTACTCCTTCACCGGCCCTGGTTTTTGTGGTTTCCCACCAAAAGTTTGCCTCACCTTTTAGGAAAAAGGTTGCAAAAATTGTCTTTTGTTCCTCACTTATGTTGGTTACAGTGAAAAACTTTTCCATTTCAGTTACCGAAGTTTGGGCTTCAACTGGATCCGTAGTTCCCTTGAACTCAGGTGGTCCAACGGTTTTAAAGTCCTTAAATGCTGACCTATGTGGATTATTTGGGTTGGGCTGGTGTGGTGGATGACCTTGTAAGGCTCCTAATAGTAGGTCTACTAGTTGTTGAGTGGGGTTTGTGTCATTGGTCTCATTTCTAGTCTGGTTTCTTCGTCCTGATGCCATGATTCTAAAATAAAGAAAAGACAAGTATAAATACAAGTATATACTACACATAGAACAAACACTTTGATTGTACAAACACAATTTGTATATCACATGCAGAACGGTTACATATTTGACTAGTGGTTTATACTACCACTGGTTACTACAGAGGATTTCCTATTTTACAACCCAAAATCTTTATAATACAAACTACAGCAAACAAACTTAAGTACTAAACTAGACTGAACGATCACGTGTCGCCTTATAAGCATCCTAAACCATATGACAGACCACTGATCTATCTATCATATAATCTACCTTCCTCTCCTCTACGGGATACCTAAGCACCCGACGCTCTAAGCCTTGAAATGTATCCCGGCATCCCTTGTCAGCTTGGTATAAATGCATCTGTGCATCTTGCCTTTCCTTCTGAGCACTCTGGAGGAGTGTCCTCAGACGGCGAGTGTTATCCCTCTCACTCTCCAACAAACATTCAGCTATATATGTTCGAAAGTTGGCAGCCTCTAGGTCTTCGGTGGACTGTTGTACTAACCCTGCAACTATCTCCTCGTGTCTATCGACACTCATCATCTGACTCGCTCCAATCTCCTCATCAGGATCAGGATCTACTAGCTGTCCATCTATAGGATGTTCAGCCTCCTCAGCATCTAGTATCTCCTGGTCATGTAGGAGTTCTTCCTCCTCTGGGTCCTCCTTCTCTGGTGTCCCTAGTGCGGGATATATCTCTTCTGGATCTTCTTCTGACTCACTCTCTGACAGCCACCCTACCATGGGTTGATCTATAACTGGGAGGTCATTCCAATTTGTCTCTGACATCCTACAAAAGAATTTTAGTTGTTTAGTATTATAGCGAAATAAATTTACACATAATATAAAGCTTTTAAGATTATTTTATGTATAATTAAGTATTTTATGGACTTAAAGACTATATCATAAGGTATTTTCTAACTACCTTAGAGCTATAATCTACAGCTCTGATACCAACCTGTGACGTCCCCAAATTCTCTACACTTCCCTATAGCAGATCTGGTGCTCACATGAAACTATATAACTATAAATATTCAATAAAATATGACTTCTATCTATCCAAGGTTCACAATATCCCATAACAGATGATAATTCTTGCCAGAACGTGATCTGTGTTTGGATACCCTCACTTGGATGTATAGATTCATATCTAATGAATACTTCTTTCATATCGATATTCCCTATCTATCTGACATTCACAGTATTAATGATAAGATTGTCCATAGAACTGAGGGGCGCATTCCGGTAAAGATGGCACCTTGCCGGCGCTCATTAAGTGTAACCTCAGAGCTTATAGGACTTTCGATATCATTGAAATACCCTCATTCAGATGTATAGTTCGTATAGATACTATATTTAACTTAGTACTGAAAGTAGTATGCACACAAGCCAATCATATTTGATATGATGTAGCATATACTTTGTAATCTTATTCGGTTATTAAAGGCATTTTACATTATCTACATAGTGATGTTATATTAAATGTGATAAACCCATAGTTTTGAGCAATGCTTTTAGAATCATGATGGGGATCATGCTAATGAGATCTAAATTCTAGATAGCTCACAAACTAAAATCGTTCCTAATCGTTGGATTACTAAAAAGGGGATTAGTGAATCCGGATAGATTAGTACATACGTTGCTTACTCTTATGAAGAGGATGATTAATCTCATAATCATTTGTGTAGAGACACTAAAACAAGTATGTAGGTGCTTATTAGAGAATAAGTTCACTGAACGTGGCTCGCTAAGGAATACCTAATGGAGTTTTACTCGTCTGTCAATAGAAATTCCTCTAGTGATAGTAGTACAAGTGATCCTTGGACTTGAGATCATCATAGTATCTTGTGTGTGATGAGTTATACTTTAACATGTCCCTTAAGACCCTTAGGGTATATCAAAGGGTATGATTGTGTATAATAAGTTACACATGGAGATAGGTGAATGATCAACAAAAAATCTACCACTTCTAGTAAAAGGATAGAATGTCCTATGTGATTCAATAAATGACGACTCAGAAGTTTTTGGCCAAAGCAGAATGAAATTCGAAAGGAGTTTCTAATTTGTATTAATTAGAGTTGTGCATTTGAGAATCGAAATACAAATAATTAAATAAAATAAAACTTGATAGTAATTCCATGTCTTATATTTAATTGGGACATTGTATGGTAGAAGAATTGAATTGTACGGTAATTATGCACTGAAAGGTTCTTTTGTGATTAATGTTGAAATCTATATTATCTGAAAAGTCGTTGATCGCTAAGGGGGCTTACCCTTATTGTAGAATAAATATTATTTATTTAAATAAATTAAATAGTTTAATTTATTTATTTAAATAAGATTAGAATTGTTCTAATTGATTTATTCACAACTGGTTTAATATGGAGAACCTAAAGGGTCACACCGCAAAAGAAAAATATTTGTTTAAGAAGTAAATGACATAATTGTAATAATAAGTTAAGTGTATTTAATTTAATCTATGGAGATAAAATAAATTAAATAGCTTAATATTTATTATTTAATATTTTAGAAATATTAAATATAAATTAATAAGAGGAATCTTATTATTATTACTATTATTATCATTTAGTTCCTAAAAGGGTTTGGGAATTAATTAATAAAAGTACTCTCATAAATTCCTAATTGAATTAGGAGTTTAATTAATTAAAGGAGTTTAATTAGAATAAAAACCCTAATCCTAAATAGTTTAGGAGGGTTCCCTACATCTATAAATAAGAGGAGTCTTATCATGATTTGGGGTACTTGCAATTTCTATAGAGATAGAAACTAGGGTTTTGCCAACACCTATCTTCTTGAACAACTATTATTCCTTAGTGGATCACCTCTAGAGGCCAAACACTTGGGTGGCTAACGTTGATCAAAGGAAGGAATTTAATCGGTGGAATTCAAGGAGAACGCGAAGGATTTGGAGGTGAACTTGTACCTTTGGAAGCATGGTTCTACAAGGGTATAATTCTATATCTCTATCTCTTTCGTTTAATTGATAATTAATCACAAGGATGATCACGGTGATGGTTTGTATGAAAAATTTTAAAATTCGTTTTATTGTGCTTCCGCACTATTTATGTAATTTGATTGCATGTTCGCGCTATATACATACCTAACAGTGGTATCAGAGCCTAACCTTGTGCTAATTATCGATTATGATGATTCCATGGGTGTATGGTATGCGATTGGATCGAAATTTTTGGGCAGAATCTGTTTTTCTGAATCTGCTACGCGGCGCAGCTGCGCCGTTTCCAATTCATTCTGGAGCGCAGCTGCGCCCAAACCCAGAAAGTCGTTTCTGGGGTTCAGCGCAGCTGCGCCATTTCCCAGTTCATTCTGGGCGCAGCTGCGCCGAACAGCAGAATCCAAAAAATAATTTTTCCTTCAATTAAAATAAATGGTTTATTTAATTGATATAAGTTTAGAATAAAGGAGTTTATTCACATATGGAATAGGATTCCATGTTTCCTAGAATAAAGGAGTTTATTCACATATGGAATATGATTCCATGTTTCCTTAAAAATAAAGATGTTTATTTTGATAAGGAATATAATTCAACATATTTTATTTTCCAACAATTTTAAGTTAAAATAAAAGAGTTTGTTTTGAACTTAAAATTGGATTCCATGTTAATTGAAATAAAAGAGTTTATTTTGATTTGGAATTTGATTAAAAATAAAGGAGTTTATTTTTATTCAAAATTGGATAAAATAAAATAAATAAGTTTATTATGATTTAAATTTTGATTAGAATAAAGGAGTTTATTTTATTTCAAAATTGGATTTCTAGTAAACTTTTAATTGTCCATTAATTGATATCAATGCATATATGGAATGGTTTTAATATTCATGGGATGAATGTTATTTATTGATACATATGGAGATATGTATGATAATAAATAGGGATTGATTATAGACTACTGACCAATGTGTGATTGGATTTATTTTAGTAGATGCTTGAATGAATGGGTTTTTTATAAATGGGGTCTGCGTACCTCGTCTTCTCTAATTTTTCTTAATATAAATTCTATCTCCCTCCTATGTAGTTCCCCCTGACTGCTGATCAAGGTTTCTATTTATTGTAAATAGTTTATGTAATAGGTTTACTTAGAATTACTTGAAGAATTGGAGACAAAGGAGCAAGGAGCGCTTGAAGACCTGTTTGTAATGGAGCCCGGATTTAAATATAATAGTTATATTTAAATTTTTGTTCTTGCACCCTAGGTTTGACCTTTTGGTTCACTTGGTGGCTCTAGTGAACCAAACTAGAATAAAAGTCCATAATCAATCCGGGTAGAATATAGTATTCTATATGTGCATGCTTACTATGTATATATTATATATTATACAACATGTTTCGCATGTTAAATAATATGACGCATATTTTATATATATGTGTGCATGCGCGCTAAACAAGATGAGACTAATAATAACAAACCCCTCAAAGAAATTATATTAAGTCCTAAGCGTTCAAAGATATTAGGAATATCGAACGTCGCCTTCTAGCATGGTAAAGCAATAGAGTATTAAATATTTAATATGAGTTTGTTGTGCACACACAAGGCGAGTATTAAATATTTAAGATGTTGTTTTATCACATTTGATGCTTATTAGGGAATTGAACATTACTGCTTTGTTGTGCACACACAAGGGCGGTCTTTTTCTCTTCACATATATGGAAGTGCTAGGTTGGACTTAACTTAGATAATTTTAATTCGGATGTGCACACACTTGACCATTATAATCTAAGAGGCAAAATACAAGGAGTTACATAGTGATGTAATTGACAATAGTTGTCTACCTATTTATTTATATATAGTTTGTTGTGCACACACAAGGCTATATACATTAGAAATGGGATCCTTATTCTGGTTAGCAAATCTTTAATTAGATTTGCCGAACTATATAATGAGGGTAATATAGTTTGATGAAAAAAGTGGGAGATACCAATTTAAAATAAAGACCTAATTTATTTTGGTAATTAATTAAGAAATGAATGTATGCTTAAATGTTGTTAAATTATAAATTCATTTACAGAATTTTACAATGTCTAATTTACTATCACTGCGAAGCATATTAGATGCTAATTAACCGGACCAAATTAAAAGGACTGGTTAAAGAATTTGAGAATAGTTTTCAAGGCTGAAAAGTTATCTTATGTCCTTAATATGCCTATCCCTGCAATGACTGCAGATAATGCCTCAAAGGAAGAGATTGCTACTTTTAGAAAGTGGCAAGATGATGCACAATTGGCTCAATGCATCATGCTCGCATCCATGAGTAACGAGCTTCAGCGTCAGCATGAAACTATGGATGCTCCTACTATACTCCTGCACCTTCAAGGAGTTGAAGGGTGAGGAAAGTAGGACTATTAGATATCAGATATCTAAGGAGCTTTTCCAATCTAGAATGAACGATGGCACTACAGTACAGACATATGTCCTAAAATGATCAATCTGATTGAACAATTGGGACAACTGGATTTTAATGGATGGAGAGTTGATCCAAGATTTGATCTTGCAATCACGTTCGGACTCTTCCTCACAAATTGTTGTGAATTTCCACATGAACAAGCTATATGTCAGTCTGCCTGAGTTGCTTAAACATGTTGAAAACTGTAAAGAGTCACTTTCTAACCAAGAAAGACCAAGTCTTACTGGTAGATGATTTTTCCAGGAAGCGGAAGAGGGCCAAAGGATCTTCTTAAAAGAAGAACAATTCAAAGAAGATAAATGGAAAGGCAAAAATAAAGGATAATAAGAACAAGACTAATGCAGATAGCAAAGGAGTTTGCTTCCACTACAATAAGCTTGGATACTAGCAAGGAAACTGTAATGAGAATCTTACAGAGGCTAACCAGAAGAAGCTTAGTGAAGCTTCAGTTACAGATACAAGTTTGTTCATGATTAAAAATAAATCTTTCTGTAAGTCAAGGTTCTACTTGGGTATTGAATACCGGCTGTAGTTCTCACGTATGCAATCCAATGCAGAGACTAAGCAGAAGTAGAAAGCTAAACTAAGAGTAAGTAATCTTATGTGTGGGACCATAGAAACTTATAGTTTAGCATTGCCTACGGGCAAGTCTATTAAGTTAATAAGTTGTTATTATGTTCCAGTTCTCATTAGAAACATTAGAATTTTTATTGTTGGACAAGGAAAGTTCTGGTATTATATTTAAGAACAATTGTTGTTCTATTTATAATGATAATGTTTTGTTTGAAACTGGAAGAATACTTGATAGATTTTGTATACTTGACTTACATGAAAAACATTTTGCAAATTGAATAAACTAATAAAAGAAAAGGAGATGGTCATTCAAAGAGTTGAATGTGTGTATTCGATGAAATACAAGTCTGAATCATTTTGAAAGGTTCAAAGAATTCAGAAGTGAGACATATTGACAAAGTATTAAGATTCTTTGATCAGATCGAGGAAAGATTACTTGTGCAATGAGTTTTTAGATCATCTCAAAATAGTATTTTCTCATAATGGACACCTCCTGATATGCAATAATTGATTGGTGTATCTAAAAGGAAAAATTGTACCTTGTTGGACATGGTGCAGTCCATGATGATTTTTACCGACATTCTAGTATCCATCTGGGGTTATGCCTTAGAAACGACTGCATATCTACAAAATAAGGTAACCTCAAAATCTGGCCTCAAGACTCCATAAAAGTTATGGATAGAGAGGATTCCTAATCTTAAGTATGTTAAGATAAGGGGTTGTCCAACTTATGTGAAAAGGTTTCAAAGATAAGTTTAGGACAAAATCTGACAAGTGCAGACTTGTGGGATATCCTAAAGAAAATTTAGGGTATTATTACTATAATCCTACACGCTGCCTTCTTAGATAAAGGTGTTTATCATTGAAGGAATTAGTGGGAGGGTAATAGATCTTGAAGGAGTTCAAGAACCACAAAGCATTTTAAGTCAAACCGAGGAACCTGTAGATAAACCTATTGTACCACAACTGAATCGTAAATCTAGAAGAGTACCGAAGATACCTGGGAGGTATGGATTCATTATAGAGGATGATGATGAGGTACGCATCATAGAGGATGATGAGCCAGTTATATACGATGTGGCTATGAGTAGAAGACACTCAGAGAAATGACAGATGGCCATGAAATCTGAAATGGACTCCATGTATGAGAACCAAGTATAGACTCTGGTTACTCCACAAAAGGGCATAGTGACTAGAAGGTGAATATGGGTCTTTAAGAGAAAGACTGGGGAAAATGGCAAGGTCTATAAGACTAGACCTGTTTAAAAGGTTTTTCAAGTCAAGGAGTTGACTGTGATAAAACCTTATTACTTGGTAATGCTCAAGTCCATTTGGATTTTGCTTGTGATTACTGCTTATTATGAAATCTGGCAAAATGGATGTGGAGACACCCTTCCTCAATGAAGACTTGAGGAGAATGTATGTATGATACAGCCAGAGGAATTTGTTTCAAAGGTTGAAGCAAATCGTGTTTTAAGCTACAATGATTCATGATGGATTGAAGCAAGCTTCTCAAAGATGGAACATTTATTTTGATGAGACAATCAAAAGAGTTTGATTTTATCAAAAATGAGAATGAACCTAGTGTGTACAAAAGGGTCAGTAGGAGCACTGTGACATTCCTAGTATTATATGTTGATATACTACTAATAAGGAATAACACACCAATGCTACAATCAGTAAAGATAAAATTGTCTAAACATTCCTCCATGAATGACTTAAGAGGAGCATCCTATAAATTGGGGATATAAATCTATATAGATAGATTTAAAAGGATGTTTGGTTTGACCCAAGGAACGTATATTCATTTGATGCTAAAGGAGTTTAGCATGGCAAACTCCAAGAGAGGTCTCATGATGATGAGCCATGGAGTATATCTCTCTAAAATTGTCCCCAATTGAAAGAGAGATCGCATGAGTTACTATCATGTATGCAATGAATATATAAGGCTTGATGTTGATCAGTCATATTCTAGAGATGATCACTGTAAGACAGTGATAAACATCTTTAAGCACTTAACCGGTACTGAAGATGTGATCATGATTTATGGTAGGTCTGAATTAAAACTAGAGGGCTAAACAGACTCAAGTTTTTCAGACTGACCAAGACGATAACAAATCCACTTTAAGGTAAATCGTTACCTTAAAAGGTGGTGCAGTGAATTGGAAAAGTTCCAAACAGCAAAGAGTTGCTGGTTTAGTGACAAAGACAAAGTATATAACTGTAAATGAAGCTGCAAGTTGATTGTTTGGATGAAAAGTTCATTATAGAACTAGGAATAGTTCCTAAGTCTCATCTTGGATTCAAACAAGTGTTGCGGCACTTTCATTTGATTAGTGGAATCATTGAAAGAGGATAAAGTCACTATAGAGATAGTGAACTCTCGAGAACAACATTGCATATCCATTTACTGAAGCTTTATCCAAACAGCAGGATGATCGTCACTTACAGAAGAAGGGTATTAGATACCTTGACGATTGGCTTTAGTACAAGTGGGAGATTGAAAGTAGTATGCATACAAGCCAATCATATTTGATATGATGTAGCATATACTTTGTAATCTTATTCGGTTATTAAAGGCATTTTACATTATCTACATGGTGCTGTTATATTAAATGTGATAAACCCATAGTTTTGAGCAATACTTTTTGAATCATGATGGGGATCATGCTAATGAGATCTAAATTCTAGATAGCTCACAAACTAAAATCGTTCCTAATCGTTGGATTACTAAAAAGGGGATTAGTGAATCCGGATAGATTAGTACATACGTTGCTTGCTCTTATAAAGAGGATGATTGATCTCATAATCATTTGTGTGGAGACACTAAAGCAAGTATGTAGGTGCTTATTAGAGAATAAGTTTACTGAACGTGGCTCGCTAAGGAATACCTAATGGAGTTTTACTCGCCTGTCAATAGAAATTCCTCTAGTGATAGTAGTACAAGTGATCCTTGGACTTGAGATCATCATAGTATCTTATGTGTGATGAGTTATACTTTGACATGTCCCTTAAGACCCTTAGGGTATATCAAATGGTATGATTGGGTATAATAAGTTATACATGGAGATAGGTGAATGATCAACACAGAATCTACCACTTCTAGTAAAAGGAGAGAATGTCCTATGTTATTCGATAAATGACGACTCAGAAGTCTTTGGCCAAAGCAGAATGAAATTAGAAAGGAGTTTCTAATTTGCATTAATCAAAGTTGTGCATTTGAGAATCGAAATACATATAATTAAATAAAATAAGACTTGACAGTAATTCCATGTCTTATATTTAATTGGGACATTATATGGTAGAAGGATTGAATTGTACGGTAACTATGCACTCAAAGGTTCTTTTATGATTAATGTTGAAATCTATATTATCTGGAAAGTCATTGATCGCTAAGGGGGTTTACCCTTATTGTAGAATAAATATTATTTATTTAAATAAATTAAATAGTTTAATTTATTTATTTAAATAAGATTAGAATTGTTCTAATTGATTTATTCACAACCGATTTAATATGGAGAACCTAAAGGGTCACACCATAAAAGAAAAATATTTGTTTAAGAAGTAAATGGCATAATTGTAATAATAAGTTACGTGTATTTAATTTAATCTATGGAGATAGAATAAATTAAATAACTTAATATTTATTATTTAATATTTTGGAAATATTCAATATAAATTAATAAGAGGAGTCTTATTATTATTATTATTACTATTATTATTATTTAGTTCTAAAAGGGTTTGGGAATTAATTAATAAAAGTACTTTCATAAATTCCTAATTGGATTAGGAGTTTAATTAATTAAAGGAGTTTAATTAGAATAAAAACCCTATTCCTAAATAGTTTAGGAGGGTTCCCTATATCTATAAATAAGAGGAGTCTTATCATGATTTGGGGTTAGACAGTTACACACTCTTCCATAAGAATTGGAGAGAGAGAGTACTTGCAATTTCTATAGAGATAGAAACTAGGGTTTTGCCAACACCCATCTTCTTGAACAACTATTATTCCTTGGTGGATCACCTCTAGAGGCCAAACACTTGGGTGGCTAACGTTGATCAAATGAAGGAATTTAATCGGTGGAATTCAAGGAGAACGCAAAGGATTTGGAGGTGAACTCGTACCTGTAGAAGCATGGTTCTACAAGGGTATAATTCTATATCTCTATCTCTTTCGTTTAATTGATAATTAATCACAAGGATGATCATGGTGATGGTTTGTATGAAAAATTTTAAAATCCGTTTTATTGCGCTTCCGCACTATTTATGTAATTTAATTGCATGTCCGCGCTATATGCAAACCTAACAAGTACAACTATGCTAACTAAAGTAAAGATCAGAGTATAACACATTCGATGTAATAAAGGATGATAATATATTACATATCATTAAGTTCGGTTACATCGTTCTCAGTACTAAGTTATTACAACAAAGCCTTATAAAAGACTTGAATTATTCAAAAACAGTAATTAAAACTAATAAACATGTCCTTTTCCTTTGTCTGTCCCAGAAGTGCCGGGATTATCATTTAAAACTGCAAAGAAGATATACGCAAGAATGAGCTACAAATGCTCAGCAAGTTCATTTGAAAAATGTAAACACAATGTGTTTGATTTGAAAGATGTCAATGATGTATAACTGAGGGTTCTGTACATGAACCATATATTTCAATTAGTCCTATCAGTCTTCAATGACTTAGAACCGCTTGATTTCGGATATCTGGTAGGGGATCAGCCTAACCAATATCCTAGGAGTATGCATATTATCCTACAATTTATGTCGATATATAATCAACGGTCACCACCTTATCTTAAGGTTTTCCAGTTCACCTTTCATCAAGGTGTTCCATTTCTCAGTATAAGATGTCGTACCAAAATAATTTGGTTTGACACAACAATTTACGCTCGAATAAACAATATATGAATAATGATTCATTTCTTAAGTTATACTGAACAAGAAGCAATAACTTCACAATAATTGATAGCAAGATGTATAATACTTGCATAAATATAAGTTGAGTAAGGTTAGAACACTTGCCTTAACGTAGTTCGTTTAACACAATTTCATACAAGGTGTCAGCGTATATAGTCTACGTTATCAAATATAAGCATTAGAACTTATATTAACATGTATTACGCTAATCTAGACAAGTTTCGTTAAGGTCCGGCGTTGATTCGGTATCTAGGTCGCGATTGTAGACAGCTAAACACATATGTTTATCAATAAAACTTCATTTGGAAGCTTAAATATTAGCTTAGATAATGTAATTATCATTTATAATATTTTTAGAAGCTTAATATTATTTTTAAATAATTTTTACAAGCTTAAAAATATTTTTAAATAATTTTACAAGCTTAGGAATATTTTTAAATGATTTAATTATCATTTAGAATATTTTTAAAACATTAATATGTTATTTAAATAATTTATTTGTCACTTAGAATATTTTTAGATACCTAAAATATTATTTAAATGATTTATTTATCATTTATAATATTTTTAGAAAGATAGAATATTATTTAAATGATTTATTTTATCATTAATAATATTTTTAGAATTTATTTTATCATTTAAATGATGTAATTATTATTTATAATAATTTTTAACACTTAGTTTAATATTTAAATGATTTAATTATCATTTATAATATTTAGTATTTTATTTTAAATAATTTATTTATTATTTAAAATAATTTTGAAAAGTTGGTAATATTTTTCAATGATTTAATTTATCATTTAAAATATTTTAATTACATTAATATCATTTTTAAATCATTTATTTAATATATTTATTATTTAATTTAATATTTAATTAAATTAAATAATTATATAAAAAAAATTATCAGAATATTAAAAATTATTAATTATAATAAAAAAATGAATTTTTAATATTAATTATTATGAATTATTAATATTTATTTATTATTTTATATAATTTATTTAATTATTTTTCTTAATTTTTATTTAAAACCGTCGCAAAAGGCTTTAGCGACAGTCTTCATAGGATTTTTAGTTTTCTGGGTTTGAGTATGCATTTCGTCGCTAAAGGTGTTCTTCATGAAGAACAGCCGGTCAATGTCGAGCAGTGACTTTTGACCTTAAATTAATTCCAGCTGGGTTATTGTTTGTATTTGATTTTTGTTTGTTGTTGTAGCCAACATGGCAGTGTATAACGACATGTTAAATTTTAACTCAAACAACATCAATTGATGCTAGAAAAATCATGGCCAAACTAGCCGGACCAACTGTTCTTGAGTTTCTGGGTTACCCAGAAACTCAGTCAGCAATGGCCGGTCAACGCTTTTTGACCTTTAATAACTTTGATGCTCGTTTATCTTAATGTGTTTTGATGATTTATTCTTGTAGATTACATGGCATAGAACAACTTCAAACATTAAAACCTCAAAAATTATCTCACATGATCAAGATCTAGGTCGGTCAAACGCTTGTCAGACACTGTCAGAGCTGTTCTTCGCTTTTTTGGGTTGCCCAGAAACAGAACGCTCATGGTCGGTCAATGGGTTTTGACCATTAATAACTTCCTACTGTGATATATTTTGAGGTTTCTACCAGTTGGATCTTATAGACAACATGGCATACTACTAATTCATGCTTTTAAACACATCAAACAAACAATTTGCGTCGATCAAAAGCTCTGACAAAGTAGCCTGTCAGACTGTTCTTGAATGCCAAGAACAGTTTGGGTTTTTTCATCAAATTCGACCCTTTAAACGTTATAGATACATGATTAACCAACCCAGATCATCAAATAACATGTTTACACATAATCCTAAACATCTAAAACATAAAATTTTTGCAGGCTTGAAGATCTAGCATAAAATTAGGGGTTTTGCACCTTTTTCTTCAAATTTTAATCTCTGGCTTTTGATTCTGATCTTGTGGTTGCAGAGGCTTGATATGGCTTGATTGTAAGTGTATAAGCTTTGTAAATTTCGTAGGTTAAATGGTCAGCTTGATGTTCTATTTATAGCAACTTTAAAATTAGTGTTTTTAGGTCATTTTTACTAACTTGTCCCCATAAATATCCTAATAACTTAACTTGTGCTGCTTGCAATCTGATCTTGTTGACATGCTTGTGTTGGAGTGTGTTAAGCACAAGCTTGCACACTCCTAGCTTCATTTTCATTGGTTTAATTTTTATTTTTGATTTATTTCCTTACTAATTAAACCTAGATTTTTGTTAATCATGTTTAGGATGTTTAATTATGTTTAGTAATACCTTAATTAAGGTAATACATCATAATTTAGTGTTATTGAATAAAATTAGGATTTTAGGTTTTTAATTAGGGTTTAGGGTTTTTAATCCTGCAATTAGGGTTTAAATCTTGAATTAGGGTTTTAATATAAGTTCAATGATTCATAACTAATATTATGATTCATTACTTAGAATCTAATTATATCAATTAAGATTCTTGTATAGTAATTAGGGTTTTAATTGACCAACTCGGACAACTTTTACCAATTAGCGTTTTTAAATTAGGGTTTCTAATTTAGTCTAACATTTTAAACCCTAGTTAACTTATTTTAGATTTTTATCAGTTAATATAATATTATATTAACTCCGAAGCACGACAAATCACTTCGTTATTTCCAAGCACGACACAGCAGCTTACAAAAATAATTTGCCGAGACGCTTCTTGGTGAAATCATCGGAAGCACGACAAATCATTTTGTCCGTGTAAGCACGACACAACTGCTTGGCGAAAAAAATTTATTTGACCTAATTCTTAAATAAAATACATAATCACATAATACAAAGTCGGAACATGAAATTTTATTTAATAAACACATAATTTACATATACAAATCTTATTAGGGTTCGGAGTATTACAGAGCTACAATTATGAAGATCAATACTATGCTCCAAGTCCAACATATGCACCGAAATTCTCATGTCCACCTCTATTGCCACAAGAAGAAAATTCAAATGTGAGGGAATTCATGTCTAGGATCATAGCAAACCAAGAGGAGATGATGAGGAGCCAGGAAGCATCAACTTAATACCTTAATAATCAGATGGCACAACTCATTAATACCTCAACCAATGGTCCTCGTTTTTTGGAAGCCGAAACTAATGGAAAGCCCAAGCCAAAGTTGCAGCTGGATGAGCCACACGAGATAGAAATAGAGGAGACAATTAGAGATAAGGATAACACAGTCGACGAAGAGTTTTGTATGAGCTCAAATGAAGATGAGTCGATTGTTTTAGTGCCCCAAGTGCCTTCTCCACCAAAGTTCAAGAATCCAGTCAGTTTTGCAAAACTGTGTCCACTTGGTAGTCATGTCGTTGGCAAGGCTCTTTATGACATGAGAGCTATCACAACTTTGAAGCCATAGTGGGCCGAGGAAAAGAAGATAGAAGAAGAGCCCGTTGTGCTTGACAAGCCCCAATGCCCCAATCTTAGCACAGACACAACGGAGGAAGCACCTAGCTATTTGACATTTGAAATTGAGAACTTTTCTACAAAAAGCAAGCTAGGTGACTTTAACTCAATGACTATCACCAATGGGAACCTCCCAAAAGCTACATGGCTATTGATGGATGGTGCGTTCCTCAATTATCGAAGGAAAATTGGATAAAAACAGGGAGTTAGTCAGGCCGAAGACTTTAAAACAAGCGCTTCTTGGGAGGCAACCCAAGTTTATTGTTTTGCTTTTGATTTTATTTAATTGTTTTTTAGTTTGTTTAATTGCATTTTAATTTTTTTAGTCAATTGCTTTCAGGTACCGAATACTAAGCAAATTGGTGTGCGCTCCCAACTTAGGGGACTTGAAAGATGATATTAATGGCACTTGACACGTTCTTAGGGAAGTCTTCTATTATATTTTTTTTTCTTATTTCGGACATTGAGGACAATCTCAAGTTTAAGTTTGGAGGTATGGGCTTTAGTATTTAGTATTTGTGTTTTTAATTTAGTATTTGTGTGTTGTTAGTGTGTTTTTCTTTTGATATATATATATATATATATATATATATATATATATAGGATATGTCCCTTGAGCATTGATTTAATTTAATTTATCCATGGTCAATGATAGCAACTTGTTTGAATTGATTCTAACTCATGAAAAATGAATAAATGTTGCTTAGTCTTTGTGCTTAATCGTTATTGTTGGCTATTGTTTTGCTTATGCGTCCTTTCACTCTTTTGCACTTATCTATGAGTATTGAGCTAGTTATATGCTTAGAGAATGCTTTTATAACCGAATACCTGTGGGAAATATCTATAAACTCTAGAACTCGTTTAAATATCACTCGAAGCAAGGTGTCCAAATTTGTTGTGTTTGTATTGATGATCATGTGGTGAGTTGAGATGGAGCGTAAAACGCACTCACTCATGGACGCATGCGTAGGGGAGATAGAGCGTAAAACGCACTCTCTCATAATTGTGATTAAAGAAAGAAAATTGTTTTTTTTGCAAATCTTGCAATGGGTTGAGGTTGAGCGTAAAATGCACTCACCCATATGAGCGTGCTTAAGGTTGAGATGGAGCATAAAATGCACTCACCTAGAGCCCTTGGTTCTCAAAATTTTTAGAATTGTGATTTGTATACCTTTGTATTGAGTGATGTGTTAAGCATGTTGTTTTGGGATTTATTTTGATTATTTCATAAGGTAATGTGGTTGCATAACTTCATCCGAGCTTGACTAGTTTAGTGCTATTGGGTACTCACACACACACAGAAAGGATCTAAAGCAAGATATGACTAACTATTTGAAATTCCCGACTTACGATCTTTTGAAAGTTTTTCTAGAGTTTCTTGTTTTTACATCTTTGAAGCCGTTGTTTAAACTTATTAACTCGTTGCTCAAGATATGTTTTATTAGAAGTATTTAATTTTTAAAGTTTGTGTGTTTTGCTTGAGGACAAGCAAAGGTTTAAGTTTGGGGGTATTTGATGAGTGTGTTTTTATATACACAAATTAGGTACTTTTGAGCTTGAAATCCTAAGTCATTTCGTTTGGTTTTATGTGTTTTCTTCTTATTGTTGTGTAACATAGTTTTGTATTGCTTTTATATGTTTTTGTATGCTTTTATGTGTTTTTACATTGTTTTGTAGGAATTGAAATAAAGGCCCCTTGGATCAATGTGTTTTCGGCTTGAATTTGGCATTTCAGCTGCTTGTTTCTCAATTTCACCAATGATCCAATCCGAATCTCTCAAAACTCAAAGAAAAAAAGTTATAAATCTTTGTCTTAGCTTTCTAGAATATCTTGAATCATTCAATTTGAAGTTCGTATGAGAGAGTTATGGTCATTTTACCATCGGATTTGGCATGAATTTCACACAGCAGTTGCTTCGGGCTCAATTTGAGCCTTACTCTGGCCAGTATCTCGACGAGCTCCAGTTATGAAAGTTGTAGAGCTACTTCTTAGGTTTCCTTAGCATCCTGAATCGCCTAAATCTGAGTTCGGACAAAAAAGTTATGGCCATTTTTCCAACAGACGTCGAAACTGATTCGGGGTACAGAGTTTCAGCGCCGGGGCGGGACATTTCAGGCTTATTTTTGGCGTCAGGGTGGGATGCAGTCGGATTTTGCGATTTTTGACCCAAATTTGATGGCTAAGCTAGGTTTTGGAGAGATGATGATAAATACAACATGTAGCCTCCATCTAACACCATCTAACACTACTAACATCACTTCTAGAGAGTGGGAAGGCTACACATAATATCAATTAGAGAGGAAAAATCTGCAATACAAGGCAATTTCAGCAAAGTCCAAGGAGCAAGAAAAGCAAGGAGTATTAAATCTTGAGGGAAAGCTAGAGAACAAATATCAACCCATCAAGCAACCATTGAATATCTTCCTAAGGGGTTTTATCATTCTATCATGATGAACTATTTGATGTTGTACGCTCCTTGTCATTCCAATCAAATCGACTTCAATTTCAGATGATCTCAGCAAGGTAGTAATCGAGCAGACAATCATATAATAAAAATGATGCAGTAAGATGAAAGAACCAAAAATATTCTGTTAACGGGCCTAATAGATGAATTACTTGAAGATATTACAACCTATATCTCTGCCCACAAGAAGTTTGAGAAGATCTAAAGGGTACCGAAGCCCGTACCTCTGAAGGAAGCATTACTGTGCTTTAAGGAAGATTAAAAGTATTTCTCATTGGTTCAAAAGTTTGTGGCAGAATCTAACCCAATAAGAATTTGAGCCTAAAAGTGTTCAATAATCCTTCATGTGTAAACTGGACGTCAGTATCTGTATCAATCATGGATCAAAGTATTTGCTCGATATGCCCAATAAGAAGCTTTACGATAAGCTTGAGTCTTCTTTTCAGTTCAAAGATCCTATCGGAAGTCGAGAGAATTGCAAAGGAATTGCTCTAAATGTTCATGAATTAGTGTCAGAAGTTCTATCAGAAGCTACAACATATGATGATCAAGGTGAAGAAGATGAAAGCTTGTAAATATCAAATACCCACCGATCTTAGTTGATGTATCTTCAAGTGGGTTATTTGTAACATGACTGGTTTCAAGGAATCTAGATTAAGAAGTCTTCATCTATCTTCATAAACAACTTCCTGAAATTGAGAGATTGATTAAATTGAGAATACAACAGGTTCTCTCATTGATGTGCCTATGTTAATAAGTTAAAAGCGCTAAATGATTGAGCATCAGTCAAACACATGACAAGGGATTTCAAGTTATTTTCCTCAACCACTAGGGTCAAATTCGAGACCTAGAAATCAACTCTGTAAAGATGACTGGATCAATTAAGGTAAATGACCACAGGGTCGAGGATCTAGTTAGAAGATCTTTAAAGCTCAACTATACCAAGAAAAGTTCAAGAGACTCATTCAAAAGCAAAGTAGTTGATTCAAAGGAGAAACCCTTACAATTACTGCTCATGAATTAATTCATGCAAATCTCTAACTGCCTGTTCTGAAGATAAAAGAGCTGACCATGAATAAGAAGGGTGAGAAGATCAAGGCAATAAGGAGTTATCACGGATGATTCACTCTACGTTCAAGAAAGCACCCTGCGAGTTGTTGAAAAGAGGAAAGCCATATATCAATAACTATATCTTGCACTTGGCTGCTTGCAGTTCATTCTCAACATTGGCAAGAGATATCAGATGAAGTTTTAGTTCAAGATGGTTGGAAGAATCTTTGTTTGACATTTTGTGGAACAACCAAGTCTACAGAATGCTCAACAAGAATCTCTTGATGGTAGAAATCCTTATCCAAGTCGTAATGGATAAAGGTGATCAAGATGAACCAGTCAAGATAGAACAACAGGAAGAAATCAATGATGGACTCTCAGGACTAGTATAGAAGGACCCTACGATCACAGAAGCTAAAGACGCAGAATTAGAACTCAATGATCGTAGAACGAGATCGGAAGATCATAGAGCTCTCAGTTCAAAAGACTCTACAAATCTTTAAGTATGTGAAAGTAGTATGCACACAAGCCAATCATATTTGATATGATGTAGCATATACTTTGTAATCTTATTTGGTTGTTAAAGGCATTTTACTTTATCTACATCGTGCTGTTATATTAAATGTGATAAACCCATAGTTTTGAGCAATGCTTTTAGAATCATGATGGTGATCATGCTAATGAGATCTAAATTCTAGATAGCTCACAAACTAAAATCGTTCCTAATCAATGGATTACTAAAAAGGGGATTAGTGAATCCGGATAGATTAGTACATACGTTGCTTGCTCTTATGAAGAGGATGATTGATCTCATAATCATTTGTGTGGAGACACTAAAGCAAGTATGTAGGTGCTTATTAGAGAATAAGTTCACTGAACGTGGCTCGCTAAGGAATACCTAATGGAGTTTTACTCGCCTGTCAATAGAAATTCCTCTAGTGATAGTAGTACAAGTGATCCTTAAACTTGAGATCATCATAGTATCTTGTTTATGATGAGTTATACTTTGACATGTCCCTTAAGACCTTTAGGGTATATCAAAGGGTATGATTGGGTATAATAAGTTATACATGGAGATAGGTGAATTATCAACAAAAAATCTACCACTTCTAGTAAAAGGAGAGAATGTCCTATGTGATTCGATAAATGACGACTCAGAAGTCTTTGGCCAAAGCAGAATGAAATTAGAAAGGAGTTTCTAATTTGCATTATCAGAGTTGTTCATTAGAGAATCGAAATGCATATAATTAAATAAAATGAGATTTGACAGTAATTCCATGTCTTATATTTAATTGGGACATTGTATGGTAGAAGGATTGAATTGTACGGTAACTATACACTGAAAGGTTCTTTTATTATTAATGTTAAAATCTATATTATCTGAAAAGTCGTTGATCGCTAAGGAGGCTTACCCTTATTGTAGAATAAATATTATTTATTTAAATAAATTAAATAGTTTAATTTATTTATTTAACTAAGATTAGAATTGTTCTAATTGATTTATTCACAACCGGTTTAATATGGAGAACTTAAAGGGTCACACCGCAAAAGGAAAATATTTGTTTAAAAAGTAAATGACATAATTGTAATAATAAGTTAAGTGTATTTAATTTAATCTATGGAGATAGAATAAATTAAATAGCTTAATATTTATTATTTAATATTTTGGAAATATTAAATATAAATTAATAAGAGGAGTCTTATTATTATTATTATTACTATTATTATTATTTAGTTCCTAAAAGGGTTTGAGAATTAATTAATAAAAGTACTCTCATAAATTCCTAATTGGATTCGGAGTTTAATTAATTAAAGGAGTTTAATTAAAATAAAAACCCTAATCCTATATAGTTTAGGAGGGTTCCTTATATCTATAAATAAGAGGAGTCTTATCATGATTTGGGGTTAGACAGTTACACACTCTTCCATAAGAATTGGAGAGAGAGAATACTTGCAATTTCTATAGAGATAGAAACTAGGTTTTGCCAACACCCATCTTCTTGAACAACTATTATTCGTTGGTGGATCACCTCTAGAGGCCAAACACTTGGGTGGCTAACGTTGATCAAAAGAAGGAATCTAATCGGTGAAATTCAAGGAGAACGCGAAGGAATTGGAGGTGAACTTGTACTTGAGGAAGCTTTGATTCATGAGAGTATAATTCTATATCTCTATCTCTTTCGTTTAATTGATAATTGATCACAAGGATGATCATGGTGATGGTTTGTATGAAAAATTTTAAAATCTGTTTTATTGCGCTTCCGCACTATTTATGTAATTTGATTGCATGTTCGCGCTATATACAAACCTAACAGTGGTATCAGAGACTAACCTTGTGCTAATTATCGATTATTATGATTCCATGTATGTATGGGTATGCGATTGGATCGATTTTCTGGGCAACGGAAAAAAATTTCGAAGTCTGCTACGCGGCGCGACCGTGCCGCTTCTAGTTCATTCTGGAGCGCGGCCGCGCCCGAACCCAGCAATCGTTTCTGGGGTGCAGCGTGGCCTCGCCGCTCCTAGTTCAATTAAGATAAAAGGTTTATTTTGAATTGGAATATAATTAAAATTAAAAATTTTATTTGAACTTGGAATTGGATTCTACGTTAACTAGAATAAATGAGTTTATTCACATATGGAATAGGATTCCATGTTTCCTAGAATAAAGGAGTTTATTCACATATGGAATAGGATTCCATGTTTCCTTAAAAATAAAGATGTTTATTTTGATAAGGAATTGGATTTAACATATTTTATTTTTCCAAGCAATTTTAAGTTAAAATAAAGGAGTTTGTTTTGAACTTGAAATTGGTTTTCATGTTAATTAAAATAAAGGAGTTTATTTTGATTTGAAATTTGATTAAAAATAAAGGAGTTTATTTTTATTCAAAATTGGATAAAATAAAATAAATAAGTTTATTATGATTTAAATTTTGATTAAAATAAAGGAGTTTATTTTGTTTCAAAATTGGATTTCTAGTAAACTTTTAATTGTCCATTAAATGATATCAATGCATATATGGAATGGTTTTTATTATTCATGAGATGAATGTTATTTATTGATACATATGGAGATATGTATGATAATAAATAGGGATTGATTATGGACTACCGACCAATGTGTGATTGGATTTATTTTAGTGGATGCTTGAATGAATGGGTTTTTATAAATGGGGTCTGCGTACCTCGTCTTCTCTAGTTTTTCTTGATGTAAATTCTAGCTTCCTCCTATGTACCTCCCCTTGACTGTTGATCAAGGTTTCTATTTATTGTAAATAGTTTATGTAATAGATTTAGTTAGAATTACTTGAAGAATTGGAGACAAAGGAGCAAGGAGCGCTTGAAGACCCGTTTGTAATGGAGCCCGGGTTTAAATGTAATAGTTATATTTAAATTTTTGTTCTTGCACCCTAGGTTTGACCTTTTGGTTCACTTGGTGGCTCTAGTGAACCAAACTAGAATAAAAGTCCATAATCAATCCGGATAGAATATAGTATTCTATATGTGCACGTTTACTATATATATATTATATATATTATACAACATACTTCGCATGTTAAATAATATGACGCGTATTTTATATATATATGTGCATGCGCGCTAAACAAGATGAGACTAATAATAACAAACCCCTCAAAGAAATTATATTAAGTCCTAAGCGTTCAAAGATATTTGAAATATCGAACGTCGCCTTCTAGCATGGTAAAGCAATAGAGTATTAAATATTTAATATTATGCACACAAGTTAATCATATTTGATATGATGTAGCATATACTTTGTAATCTTATTCATTTATTAATAAAATAATTGATTTTTTTAAAAAGGAATTTTATATTATCTACATAGTGTTGTTATATTAAATGTGATAAAGCCATAGTTTTGAGCAATGCTTTTAGAATCATGATGATGATCATGCTAATGAGATCTAAATTCTGGATAGCTCACAAACTAAAATCGTTCCTAATCATTGGATTACTAAATTGGGGATTAGTGAATCCGGATAGATTAGTACATACGTTGCTTGCTTTTAAGAAGAGGATGATTGATCTCATAATTATTTGTGTGGAGATACTAAAGCAAGTATGTAGGTGCTTATTGGAGAATAAGTTCACTGAACGTGGCTCGCTAAGGAATACCTAATGGAGTTTTACTCGCCTGTCAATAGGAATTCCTATAGTGATAGTAGTACAAGTGATCCTTGGACTTGAGATCATCATAGTATCTTGTGTATGATGAGTTATACTTTGACATGTCTCTTAAGACCTTTAGGGTATATCAAAGGGTATGATTGGGTATAATAAATTGTACATGGAGATAGGTGAATGATCAACAAAGAATCTACCACGTCTAGTAAAAGATGTGAATGTCCTATGTGATTCGATAAATGATAACTCAGTAGTCCTTGGCCAAGGCAGAATGAAATTAGAAAGGAGTTTCTAATTTGTATTATTTAGAGTTGTGCATTTGGGAATCGAAATACATATAATTAAATAAAACAAGACTTGATAGTAAATCCATGTCTTATATTTAATTGGGACATTGTATAGTAGAAGGATTGAATTGTACGGTAACTATTCACTGAAAGGTTCTTTTATGATTAATGTTGAAATCTATATTATCTGAAAAGTCGTTGATCGCTAAGGGGGTTTACCCTTATTGTAGAATAAATATTATTTATTTAAATGAATTAAATAGTTTAATTTATTTATTTAAATAAGATTAGAATTGTTCTAATTGATTTATTCACAACCTGTTTAATATGGAGAACCTAAAGGGTCACACCGCAAAAGAAAAATATTTGTTTAAGAAGTAAATGGCATAATTGTAATAATAAGTTAAGTGTATTTAATTTAATCTATGGAGATAGAATAAGTTAAATAGCTTAATATTTATTATTTAATATTTTGGAAATATTAAATATAAATTAATAAGAGGAGTCTTATTATTATTACCATTACTATTATTTAATTCCTAATAGGGATTGAGAATTAATTAATAGAAGTACTCTCTCATAAATTCCTAATTGGATTAGGAGTTTAATTAATTAATTAAAGGAGTTTAATTAAAGTAAAAACCGTAATCCTAAATAGTTTAGGAGGGTTCCCTATATCTATAAATAAGAGGAGTCTTATCATGATTTAGGGTTAGACAGTTACACACTCTTCCATAAGAATTGGAGAGAGAGAGTACTTGCAATTTCTATAGAGATAGAAACTAGGGTTTTGCCAACACCCATCTTCTTAAACAACTATTATTCCTTGGTGGATCACCTCTAGAGGCCAAACACTTGGGTGGCTAACGTTGATCAAAGGAAGGAATTTAATCGGTGGAATTCAAGGAGAACGCGAAGGATTTGGAGGTGAACTCGTACCTGTGGAAGCATGGTTCTACAAGGGTATGATTCTCATACTCTATCTCTTTCGTTTAATTGATAATTGAGCACATGGATGATCATGGTGATGGTTTGTAAGAAAAATTTTAAAATCCGTTATATCGCGCTTCCGCACTATTTATGTAATTTGATTGCATGTTCGCACTATATACATACCTAACAGTGGCATCAGAGCCTAACCTTGTGCTAATTATCGATTATTATGATTCCATGTATGTATGGGTATGCGATTGGATCGATTTTCTGGGCAACTGAAAAAATTTCAAAGTCAGCTACGCGGCGTGGCCGCGCCGCTTCCTGTTCATTCTGGAGCGCGGCCGCGCCCTAACCCAGAAATCGTTTCTGGGGGTGCAGCGCGGCCGCGCCGCTCCTAGTTCATTTTGGAGCGCGACCGCGCCGGTCTGCAGATTTTGAAAAAATTTTATTTTGATTTTATTTATTTTCAATTGAGATAAAAGGTTTATTTTGAATTGAAATATAATTAAAATTAAAAATTTTATTTAAACCTAGAATTAGATTCTACGTTAACTAGAATAAAGGAGTTTATTCACATTTGGAATAGGATTCCATGTTTCCTAGAATAAAGGAGTTTATTCACATATGGAATAAGATTTCATGTTTCCTTAAAAATAAAGATGTTTATTTTGATAAGGAATAGGATTTAACATATTTTATTTTTCCAAGCAATTTTAAGTTAAAATAAAGGAGTTTATTTTGTACTTGAAATTGGTTTCCATGTTAATTAAAATAAAGGAGTTTATTTTGATTTGGAATTTGATTAAAAAATAAAGAAGTTTATTTTTATTCAAAATTGGATAAAATAAAATAAAGAAGTTTATTATGATTTAAATTTTTATTAAAAATAAAGGAGTTTATTTTTGTTTCAAAATTAGATTTCTAGTAAACTTTTAATTGTCCATTAAATGATATCAAAGTATATGCCCATTAAAGATAATTGTTGTATTGCAAATCTTGCAGGGGGTTGAGATAGAGCGTAAAACGCACTCGCCCATATGAGCGCGCTTAAGGTTGAGATGGAGCATAAAATGCACTCACTTAGAGCCTTTAGTTCTCAAAATTTTTGAAAATTGTGATTTGTATACCTTTGTATTGAGCGATATGTTAAGCATGTTGTTTTGAAGTTTATTTGATTATTTCATAAGGTAATGTGGTTGCATAGTTTCATCCGAGCTTGATTGGTTTAGTGCTATTGGGTACTCACACACACACACATACGGAAGGGGCTTTAAGTAAAGTATGACTAGCTAACTGAAATTTTAGACGTGCAACTCTTTGTTTGTTCTCTTGAGTTCCAAGTGTTGATGCCTTTGAGACCATTGTCGGCTTATTAATTCATTGCTCAAGTTAGGTTGTATTACAAGAGTTTGAAGTATGTAGTTTAGGTTTGTTTTGCTTGAGGACAAGCAAAGATTTAAGTTTGGGGGTATTTGATGAGTGTATTTTATATACACAAATTAGGTGCTTTTGAGCTTGATAATTTGTAAATCCTAAGTCATTTCGGTTGGGTTTATGTGTTTTTATCTTATTGTTATGTAATGTAGTTTTGTATTGGTTTTACATGTTTTTGTATGCTTTTATGTGTTTTTCATGTTGTTTTGTAGGAATTGAAATAAAAGCTCCTTGGAATCAATACCCATAACTTGCTTTTCGGTACTGCAGCTACTTGTTTCCCAATTTCACCCATGATCCAATCCGAATATCTCAAAACTCAAAGAACGAAAGTTGTAGATATTTGTCTTAGCTTTCCAGAACATCTTGAATCATCCAATTTGAAGTTCGTTTGAGAGAGTTATGGCCATTTTACCATCAGATTTGACATGAATTTTACACATCAGTTGCTTGGGGCTCGATTTGAGACTTCCTCCCGCCATTATATCGTCACACTCCAGTTATGAAAGTTGTAGAGCTCTTTCTTAGCTTTCCATAGCCTATTTACACGCCTAAATCCAAGTTCGGACGAAGAAGTTATGGCCATTTTACCAACAGAGGTCAAAGCTGAGTCGAGTGACAGCAGCTTTGGCGCGGGCGCGCGGAATTGGGTGCGGGCGTGCGGCACCTGGCACCAGGCAGCCAGCGCGCACGCGCGCGCGCGGCGTGGGCGTGCTGTGGGCGTGCGGCATGGCCAGGGGGCTGGGCGCGGGCGCGGCGGGCAGCGTGCGGGCGCGCCCGGGCGTGCTGAGTGCGATCTTTTGAGCTCATAGTGCGATTCCAGCTCACTTTTTGACCCAAAATATGATGTTTGGCTAGGGTTTTTCATGGAGGCACTATATAATATCTCATTGGGGCTTCATATTTCATAACTAAGGATTGGGAGGCTACACTAAAACATCAATTTGAGAGCAAAAGTGCTGCAATACAAGGAAAAACTCAGCACAAGCCAAAGAACCAAGAATGAAAGGATTGTCAAGGCATATCTAAACCTTGGGAGGCTGCACATACATCATCAAGAAGAGCTTAAGGGCTGCAATTCAAGGAAATTTCCAGCACAAGCTAAGGAGCACAAAGAGAAAAGAATGCCAAAGGAAGAGAAAAAGCTAGAGATTGTCATCAACCAAGCAAGCAACATATGAATATCTTCTAATTGGGTTTTATCATCTCTTGCTTTCCTTTGAATTTGTAATTCTAATTTATGATGAACACCATGTGTTTGATGTTTTGCTTAGCTACCATGAACTAGACCTTAATTTCTAAGATTTCAATGGAACCCAACACATAGTTTGAATTGATTTCTCTCTTTGTTATTAATTACTCATTTGTGAATTGTATGTCATAATTTATGCTTCATATATTAATTGCCTAGCTAGTAATTACCGTGGGAACCTATATGAACTTGACGAACGGATTATAGTGTTTAGACCTTGTTATGATATCATGCGAGAGTTAAAGATTGTTGTGGGTAATTAATTGAGATTTAGTGACGTGTGTCTTGTTAATTATCCTCAATAATAGGTAACTTGATAGTATTTAGGATAGACCTATACCTAGATACCGTGTGCAACCAATGGAGAATCTATTCTTAATGACTTCCTATGTGAAAGTTAGTAATCGAAAGGACGTTTAATGAGATTTAGTGACACGTGTCTTGTTATTGTTCTTGAAATTGGTCTCTTGATAGTGTGTAGGATAGACATATACCTACATGTCGTATTAGGAAGATTCGAATTTGACCATCGATAGAGGCTTATAAGTAGCTTTGATTTCTCAGTTGACATTTCTATGTTGTTAATTAGTTCAAATGAGAGAGTTAGGATATTCAAATGAAGTGTTGAGGGAAATTACAATCTTAGACTTGTTAATATTAGAGTTTAATTATTTTAATGCTTTTCATATCTCTTAATTATTATCAAACAACAAAAACATCAAATCATCAATTGTCTAAATAAAATCGAGATGATATATAGTTGGTACTTGGGATACACTAGAACAATTCCCTGTGAGTTCGATAACTCTCTTATCACTTTATTACTTGTTGACCGCGTATACTTGCGCGTATTTTTCGATAGCTAAATCGACCAACAAATAGGTTTAGTTAGAATTATTTGAAGAATTGGAGACAAAGGAGCAAGGAGCGCTTGAAGACCCGTTTGTAATGGAGCCCGGGTTTAAATGTAATAGTTATATTTAAATTTTGTTCTTGCATCCTAGGTTTGACCTTTTAGTTCACTTGGTGGCTCTAGTGAACCAAACTAGAATAAAAGTCCATAATCAATCCGGGTAGAATATAATATTCTATATGTGCATGCTTACTATGTATATATTATATATTATACAACATGTTTCGCATGTTAAATAATATGACGCGTATTTTATATATATATATGTTCATGTGCGCTAAACAAGATGAGACAAATAATAACAAACCCCTCAAAGAAATTATATTAAGTCCTAAGCGTTCAAAGATATTTGGAATATCGAACGTCGCCTTCTAGCATGGTAAAGCAATAGAGTATTAAATATTTAATATGAGTTTGTTGTGTCACCACAAGGCAAGTATTAAATATTTAAGATGTTGCATTATCACATTTGATGCTTATACATAGACTGAACGATGCTGTTTTGTTGTGTCACCACAAGGACAGTGTTTTTCTTTCGAATATATAGAAGTGCTAGGATGGACTTAACTTGGATAATTTTGATTCGGATGTGTCACCACTTGATCAAAATAATCTAAGAGGCAAAATACAAAGAGTTACATAGAGATGTAATTGACAATAGTTGTCTAACTATTTATTTATATATCGTTTGTTGTGTCACCACAAGGCTATATACATTTGAAATGAGATCCTTATTCTCACTAGCAAATCTTTAATTAGATATGCCGAACTATATATGGAGGGTAATATAGTTTGATGAAAATAGTGGGAGATACCAATTTAAAATAAAGTCCTAATTTATTTTGGTAATTAATTAAAATGAATGTATGCTAAAATGTTGTTAAATTATAAATTCATTTATAGATTTTTACAATGTCTAATTTACTATCACTGCGGAGCATATTAGATGCTAATTAACCGGAACAAATTAAAAGGACTGGTTAAAGAATTTGAGAATAGTTCTCAAGGCTGAAAAGCTATCTTATGTCCTTAATATACCTATCCCTGCAATGGTTGCAGACAATGCCTCAGAGGAAGAGATTGCTACTTTTAGAAAGTGGCAAGATGATGCACAGTTGGCTCAATGCATCATGCTCGCATCCATTAGTAACGAGCTTCAGCGTCAGCATGAAACTATGGATGCTCCTACTGTACTCCGGCACCTTCAAGGAGTTGAATGGTGAGGAAAGTAGGACTATTAGATATCAGATATCTAAGGAGCTTTTCCGATCTAGAATAACCGATGGCACTACAGCATAGACAAATGTCCTTAAAATGATCAATCTGATTGAACAATTGGGCAACTGGGTTTTAATGGATGGAGAGTTGATCTAAGATTTAATCTTGCAATCACTTCCGGATTCTTTCTCACAAATTGTTGTGAATTTTCACATGAACAAGCTATATGTCAGCCTGCTTGAGTTGCTTAAACATGTTGAAAACTGTAAAGAGTCATTTTCTAACCAAAAAAGACCAAATCTTACTGGTAGATGATTCTTCCAGGAAGTGGAAGAGGGTCAAAGGATCTTCCTAAAAGAAGAATAATTCAAAGAAGGTAAATGGAAAGGCAAAAACAAAGGACAATAAGAACAAGACTGATGCAGATAGCAAAGGAGTTTGCTTCCACTGCAATAAGCCTGGATACTAGAAAGGAAACTGTAAGGAGAATCTTACAGAGGCTAACTAGAAGAGGCTTAGTGATGCTTCGGCAACAAATATAAGTTTGTTCATGATTAAAAATAAATCTTTCTGTAAGTCAAGGTTCTACTTAGGTATTGGATACCGGCTATAGTTCTCACATATGCAATCCAATGCAGAGACTAAGCAGAAGTAGAAAGCTAAACAAAGAATAAGTAATCTTACGTGTGGAGAATGGAGCAATGATTGCTACATTAACCGTAGGAACTTATAGTTTAGCGTTGCCTACGGGCAAGTTTATTAAGTTAATAAATTGTTATTATCTTGCAGTTCTCATTAGAAATATTAGAACTTTTGTTGTTGGACAAGGAAGATTCTGATATTATATTTAAGAACAATTGTTGTTCTATTTATAATGATAATGTTTTGTTTGAAATTGGAAGAATACTTGATAGACTTTGTATACTTGACTTATATGAAAAATAATTTTGCAAATTGAACAAACTAGTAAAAGAAAAAGGAGATGGTTATTCAAAGAGTTGAATGTGTGTCTGAATCATTTGAAATGTTCAAAGAATTCAGAAGTGAAACAAATTGACAAAGTATTGAGATTCTTTGATCAGATCGAAGAAAGAATACTTGTGCACTGAGTTTTTAGATCATCTCAAAATGGTATTTTCTCATAATGGAAACCTCCTGATACGCAATAAATGATTGGTGTATCTAAAAGGAGAAATTGTACCTTGTTGGACATGGTGCAGTCCATAATGATTTTTACCGACATTCTAGTATCCATCTGGGGTTATACCCTAGAAACGGCTGCATATCTACAAAATAAGGTAACCTCAAAAATCTGGCCCTAAGACTCCATAAAGGTTATGGATAGGGAGGATTCCTATTCTTAAGTATGTTAAGATAAGGGGTTGTCCAGCTTATGTGAAAAGGTTTCAAAGATAAGTTCGGGACAAAATCTGACAAATGCAGACTTGTGGGATATCCTAAAGAAAGTTTAGGGTATTATTACTATAATCCTACACGCTGCCTTCTTAGATAAAGGTGTTTATCATTGAAGGAGCTAATGGGAGGGTAATAGATCTTGAAGGAGTTCAAGAACCATAAAACACTTTAAGTCAAACCGAGGAACCTGTAGATAGACCTATTGTACCACAACGGAATCGTAAATCTGGAAGAGTACCGAAGATACCTGAGAGGTATGGATTCATCATAGAGGATGATGATGAGGTACGCATCATGGATGATGATGAGGTACGCATCATAGATGATGATGATCCAGTTATATACGATGAGGCTATGAGTAGAAGACACTCAGAGAAATGGCAGATGGCCATGAAATTCAAAATGGACTCCATGTAAGAGAACCAAGTATAGACTCTGGTTACTCCACAAAAGGACATAGTGCCTAGAGTGTGAATATGGGTCTTTAAGAGAAAGACTGGGGCATATGGTAAGGTGGAGACCTATAAGACCAGACCTGTTTAAAAAAGGTTTTTCAAGTCAAGGAGTTGACTGTGATAAAACCTTATTACCGGGTAATGCTCAAATCCATTTGGATTTTGCTTGTGATTGCAGCTTGTTACGAAATCTGGCAAAATGGATGTGGAGACGTCCTTCCTCAATGAAGACTTGAGGAGAATGTATGTATGATACAACCAGAGGAATTTGTTTCAAAGGTTGAAGCAAATCGTGTTTTAAGCTACAATGATCCATTTATGGATTGAAGCAAGCTTCTCAAAGATGGAACATTCGTTTTGATGAGACAATCAAAAGAGTTTGATTTTATGAAAAACGAGAATGAACCTAGTGTGTACAAAAGGTCAGTGGGAGCACTGTGACATTCCTAGTATTATATGATGATATACTACTGATAAAGAATAACACACCAATGCTACAATCAGTAAAGATAAAATTGTCTAAACATTCCTCTATGAATAACTTGGGAGGAGCATCCTATAAATTGGGGATATAAATCTATATAGATAGATTTAAAAGGATGTTCGGCTTGACCCAAGGAACGTATATTCATTTGATGCTAAAGGCGTTTAGCATGGCAACCTCCAAGAGAGGTCTCATGATGATGAGCCATGGAGTGTATCTCTCTAAAATTGTCATCAATTAAAAGAGAGATCGCATGAGTTACTATCATGTATGCAATGAATATACAAGGCCTGATGTTGATCAGTCATATTCTGGAGAAGATCACTGTAAGACAGTGATAAACATCTTTAGGTACTTAACCGGTACTGAAGATGTGATCATGATTCATGGTAGGTCTGAATTAAAACTAGAGGGCTAAACAAACTTAAGTTTTTCAGACTGACCAAGACGATAACAAATCCACTTTAAGGTAAATCGTTACCTTGAAAGGTGGTGCAGTGAATTGGAAAAGTTCCAAACAACAAAGAGTTGTTGGTTTAGTGACAAAGACAAAGTATATGGCTGTAAATGAAGCTGCAAGTTTGATTGTTTGGATGAAAAGTTCATTACAGAACTAGGAATAGTTTCTACGTCTCATCTTGGATTCAAACATGTGTTGCGACACTTTCATTTGATTAGTGGAATCATTGAAAGAGGAAAAGTCACTATAGAGATAGTGGACTCTCGAGAACAATATTGCATATCCATCTACTGAAGCTTTATCCAACAGCAGGATGATCGTCACTTAGAGAAGAAGGGTATTAGATACCATGGCGATTGGCTTTAGTGCAAGTGGGAGATTGAAAGTAGTATGCACACAAGCCAATCATATTTGATATGATGTAGCATATACTTTGTAATCTTATTCGTTTGTTAAAGGCATTTTACTTTATCTACATGATGCTGTTATATTGAATGTGATAAATCCATAGTTTTGAGCAATGCTTTTAGAATCATGATGGTGATCATGCTAATGAGATCTAAATTCTAGATAGCTCACAAACTAAAATCGTTCCTAATCGATGGATTACTAAAAAGGGGATTAGTGAATTTGGATAGATTAGTACATACATTGCTTGCTCTTATAAAGAGGATGATTGATCTCATAATCATTTGTGTGGAGACACTAAAACAAGTATATATGTGCTTATTAGAGAATAAGTTCACTGAACGTGGCTCGCTAAGGAATACCTAATGGAGTTTTACTCGGCTGTCAATAGGAATTCCTCTAGTGATAGTAGTACAAGTGATCCTTGGACTTGAGATCATCATAGTATCTTGTGTATGATGAGTTATACTTTGACATGTCCCTTAAGACCCTTAGGATATATCAAAGGGTATGATTGGGTATAATTAGTTATACATGGAGATAGGTTAATGATCAACAAAGAATCTACCACTTCTAGTAAAAGGAGAGAATGTCCTATGTGATTCGATAAATGACAACTCAGAAGTCTTTGGCCAAACCAGAATGAAATTAGAAAGGAGTTTCTAATTTACATTATCAGAGTTGTGCATTTGAGAATCGAAATACATATAATTAAATAAAATAAGACTTGACAGTAATTCCATGTCTTATATTTAATTGGGACATTGTATGGTAGAATGATTGAATTGTACGGTAACTATTCGCTGAAAGGTTCTTTTGTGATTAATGTTGAAATCTATATTATCTGGAAAGTCGTTGATTGCTAAGGGGGCTTACCCTTATTGTAGAATAAATATTATTTATTTAAATGAGTTAAATAGTTTAATTTATTTATTTAAATAAGATTAGAATTGTTCTAATTGATTTATTCACAACCGGTTTAATATGAAGAACCTAAAGGGTCACACCGCAAAAGAAAAATATTTGTTTAAGAAGTAAATGGCATAATTGTAATAATAAGTTAAGTGTATTTAATTTAATCTATGGAGATAGAATAAGTTAAATAGCTTAATATTTATTATTTAATATTTTGGAAATATTAAATATAATTTAATAAGAGGAGTCTTATTATTATTATTACCATTACTATTATTTAATTCCTAATAGGGATTGAGAATTAATTAATAGAAGTACTCTCTCATAAATTCCTAATTGGATTAGGAGTTTAATTAATTAATTAATTAAAGGAGTTTAATTAAAGTAAAAACTGTAATCCTAAATAGTTTAGGAGGGTTCCCTATATCTATAAATAAGAGGAGTCTTATCATGATTTAGGGTTAGACAGTTACACACTCTTCCATAAGAATTGGAGAGAGAGAGTATTTGCAATTTCTATAGAGATAGAAACTAGGGTTTTGCCAACACCCATCTTCTTGAACAACTATTATTCCTTGGTGGATCACCTCTAGAGGCCAAACACTTGGGTGGCTAACGTTGATCAAAGGAAGGAATTTAATCGGTGGAATTCAAGGAGAACGCGAAGGATTTGGAGGTGAACTCGTACCTGTGGAAGCATGATTCTACAAGGGTATGATTCTCATACTCTATCTCTTTCATTTAATTGATAATTGAGCACATAGATGATCATGGTGATGGTTTGTATAAAAAATTTTAAAATCCATTATATCGCGATTCCGCACTATTTATGTAATTTGATTGCATGTTCGCGCTATATACAAACCTAACAAAGGTATCTTCTGAAAAGAAGAAAAACAAGAAGGCTAAGGGCAAGGCAAAGAGAAAGGATAAAAAGAAACCTGATCCAGATAGCAAAGGAATTTGCTACCATTGCAATAAGCCGGGACACTAGAAGAGGAACTGCAAGGAGTATCTTGCGGACCAAAAGAAGCTTGGAGAAGCTTCGACTTCTGATCTAGGTTTGTTCATGATTGAAATTAATTTTTCTGAAAGTTAAAATTCTACTTGGGTATTGGATACCGGCTATAGTTCTCACATATGTAATAATGTGCATGGACTAAGCAGAAGTAGAAAGCTGAACAAGGATGAAGTCGTCCTACGAGTGGAAAATGGAGCAAAGGTTGCTGCATTAGCTGTAGGGACTTATCGTTTAGCACTGCCTTCGGGCAAGTTCATTAGTTTAAATAATTGTTATTATGTTCCGACACTTATTAGAAACATTATTTCAATTTCTGTATTGGATATGGATGGTTTTGATATTATAATAAAGAACAATAGTTGTTCTATTTATAATAAAAATGTTTTATATGGTGTTGGGAACCTACTAAATGGACTTTACATACTTGACTTACATGAAAATATACTTCAAATTGAACAAACTAAGAAAAGAAAAAGAGATGATGTTAATTATACCTTTATGTGGCACTGTAGACTCGGTCATATCAATGAAACAAGATTATCCAAGTTGCATAAAGATGGGCTTTTAGAGCTATCTGATTACGAATCATATCCAACTTGTGAATCTTGTCTCATGGGTAAGATGACTAAATCCCCTTTTAGTGGAAAAGGAGAAAGAGTTACAGAGTTGTTAGCATTGGTACACACAGACGTATGTGGACCTATGACAACGAATGCACGAGGAGGGTATTCTTATTTTATTACTTTCACTGATGATCATTCTAGATTTGGATATGTGTATTTAATGAAATACAAATCTGAATCGTTTGAAAAGTTCAAAGAATTCAGAAGTGAAGTAGAGAAACAAATTGTTAAAAGTATTAAAATTCTTCGATCGGATCGAGGAGGGGAATACTTGACCAATAAGTTTCTCAATTGTCTCAAAGAAAATGGTATAATCTCACAATGGACTCCACCAGGGACGCCACAGTTGAATGGTGTATCTGAAAGGAGAAATCGAACATTGTTGGACATGGTTCGTTCCATGATGAGTTTTACCGACCTTCTAGTATCCTTCTAGGGTTATGCCCTAGAATCGGCTGCATACCTACTTAATAAGGTACCTACCAAATCCGTCCCAAAGACCCCATATGAGATATGGACAGGGAGGAAACATCAGGGTATTATTTCTACCTTCCTACTGATCAAAAGGTGTTTGTTGCGAAACACGCCGCCTTCTTGGAAAAGGAGTTTATCCTTGAAGGGGTCAGTGGGAGTAAGATATATCTTGAAGAAGTTCAAGAATCACAAAATACTACGGATCAAAGTCAGGTACCTAACCAAGTAGAAGAACTTACTGTACCACAACCTATTCGTAAATCTGGAAGAGTACCGAAGATGCCTGAAAGGTATGGATTCATCATAGAAGATGATGATGAGGTACGGATCATAGATGATGATGATCCATTGACTTACGAAGAGGCTATGAGTAGTGAAGACTCAGAGAAATGGCTAGAAGCCATGAAATCCGAGATGGACTCCATGTATGAAAACCAAGTTTGGACTTTGGTTTCACCACCTGAGGGCATTACGCCTATTGGGTGTAAATGGGTCTTTAAGAAAAAGACTGGAGCGGATGGCAAGGTAGAGACCTATAAGGCCCGACTGGTTGCAAAAGGTTTCAAACAAAGATAAGGAGTTGACTATGATGAAACCTTCTCACCAGTAGCTATGCTCAAGTCCATTCGGATTTTACTTGCAATTGCAACTTATTATGACTACGAGATCTGGCAAATGGACGTGAAAACGACCTTCCTCAATGGAGAGCTTGAGGAGAATGTATATATGATACAGCCAGAGGGTTTTGTTTCAACGGTTGGAACAAACCAAGTATGTAAGCTACAACGATCCATTTATGGGTTGAAGCAAGCTTCTCGAAGATGGAACATCCGTTTTGATGAGATAATCAAAAAGTTTGATTTTATCAAAAATGAGGATGAACCTTGTGTGTACAAGAAGGTTAGTGGGAGCGCTGTATCATTCCTTGTATTGTATGTTGATGACATATTACTGATAGAGAATGATGTTCCTATGCTACAGTCGATCAAAATTTGGTTATCTAAACACTTCTCCATGAAGGACTTGGGTGAGGCATCCTATATTTTGGGGATAAAGATCTATAGAGATAGATCTAAAAGGATGTTGGGCTTGACCCAAGGAAAGTACATTGACTCGATGCTAAAGAAGTTTAGCATGGAAGATTCCAAGAGAGGTCTCATGCCGATGAGCCATGGAATACATCTCTCCAAGAAACAGGCCCCAAAGACACCTGAGGAGAGAAACCGTATGAGTAAGATTCCTTATGCTTCCGCAATAGGATCTATCATGTACGGTATGATATGTACTAGACCAGATGTCGCTCATGCACTTAGTGTAACAAGCAGATATCAGTCGAATCCAGGAGAAGAACACTGGAAGGCAGTGAAAAACATCCTAAAGTACTTGAGAAGAACTAAAGATGTATTTCTTGTCTACGGTGGGTCTGAATTGAAACTAGAGGGCTATACAGACTCAAGTTTTCAAACGGATCAAGATGACAGTAAATCCGTTCCAGGGTACGTGTTTACCTTAAACGGTGGCGCAGTGAGTTGGAAAAGTTCCAAGCAGCAAACAGTTGTTGATTCAGTGACAGAGGCAGAGTACATAGCTGCAAGTGAAGCTGCAAAGGAAGCTGTTTGGATGAAGAAGTTCATAACTGAACTTGGAGTGGTTCCTAGCATTAAAGGAGCCGTACCTTTATTCTGTGACAACAACGGAGCTGTTGCGCAGGCTAAGGAACCCAGGTCTCATCAGAAATCCAAACACGTGTTGCAGCGGTTTTATTTGATTAGAGAGATCATTGAAAGAGGAGATGTCACCTTGGAGCGTGTGGACTCTCAAGACAGCATTGCAGCTCCATTAACTAAAGCTTCAACTCAATAGCAGTTTGATCTTCACTTAGAGAAGATGGGTATTAGATACCAAGGCGATTGGCTTTAGTGCAAGTGGGAGATTGAAAGTAGTATGCACACAAGCCAATCATATTTGATATGATGTAGCATATACTTTGTAATCTTATTCATTTATTAATAAAAGAATTGATTTTCTTAAAAAGGCATTTTATATTATCTACATAGTGCTGTTATATTAAATGTGATCAACCCATAGTTTTGAGCAATGCTTTTAGAATCATGATGATGATCATGTTAATGAGATCTAAATTCTAGATAGCTCACAAACTAAAATTGTTCCTAATCGTTGGATTACTAAATTGGGGATTAGTGAATCCGGATAGATTAGTACATACATTGCTTGCTCTTAAGAAGAGGATGATTGATCTCATAATCATTTGTGTGGAGACACTAAAACAAGTATGTAGGTGCTTATTGGAGAATAAGTTCACTGAACGTGGCTCGCTAAGGAATACCTAATGGAGTTTTACTCGCCTGTCAATAGGAATTCCTATAGTGATAGTAGTACAAGTGATCCTTGGACTTGAGATCATCATAGTATCTTGTGTATGATGAGTTATACTTTGACATGTCCCTTAAGACCTTTAGGGTATATCAAAGGGTATGATTGGGTATAATAAGTTGTACATGGAGATAAGTGAATGATCAACAAAGAATCTACCACGTCTAGTAAAAGATATGAATGTCCTATGTGATTCGATAAATGACAACTCAGTAGTCCTTGGCCAAGGCAGAATGAAATTAGAAAAAAGGAGTTTCTAATTTGCATTATTTAGAGTTATGCATTTGGGAATCGAAATACATATAATTAAATAAAATATGACTTGACAGTAAATCCATGTCTCATATTTAATTGGGACATTGTATGGTAGAAGGATTGAATTGTACGGTAACTATTCACTGAAAGGTTCTTTTATGATTAATGTTGAAATCTATATTATCTGGAAAGTCGTTGATCGCTAAGGGGGCTTACCCTTATTGTAGAATAAATATTATTTATTTAAATGAATTAAATAGTTTAATTTATTTATTTAAATAAGATTAGAATTGTTCTAATTGATTTATTCACAACCGGTTTAATATGGAGAACCTAAAGGGTCACACCGCAAAAGAAAAATATTTATTTAAGAAGTAAATGGCATAATTGTAATAATAAGTTAAGTGTATTTAATTTAATCTATGGAGATAGAATAAATTAAATAGCTTAATATTTATTATTTAATATTTTATAAATATTAAATATAAATTAATAAGAGGAGTCTTATTATTATTATTACTATTACTATTATTTAATTTCTAATAGGGATTGGGAATTAATTAATAGAAGTATTCTCCCGTAAATTTCTAATTGGATTAGGAGCATAATTAATTAAAAGAGTTTAATTATAATAGAAACCCTAATCCTAAATAGTTTAGGGAAGAGTTATTCCTACATCTATAAATAAGAGGAGTCTTATCATAGATTAGGGTAACACACATTCTTGCATTAGATTGTGGAGAGTACTTACAATTTCTATAGAGATAGAAACTAGGGTTTTGCCAATACCCAACTTCTTGAATACTTGTTCTTCCTTGGTGGATCACCTCTAGAGGCCAAACACTTGGGTGGCTAACGTTGATCAAAGGAAGGAATCTCATCGGAGGAATTCGAGGAGAACACGAAGGACTAGGAGTTGAACTTGTACCCGAGGAAGCTTTGATCTACGAGGGTATAATTTCTTATTCTCTTTCTCTTTCGTTTAATTGATAATTGAACACAAGGATAGATCATGGTGATGGTTTGTATTAAAATTTTAAAATCCGTTTTATCACGCTTCCGCTACATTTATGTAATTTGATTGCATGCTTGCGTTATATACAAACCTAACAAGTTTGTGGTGCACACACAAGGCGAGTATTAAATATTTAAGATGTTGTTTTATCACATTTGATGCTTATTAAGGAATTGAACATTACTGCTTTGTTGTGCACACACAAGGGCGGTCTTTTTCTCTTCACATATATGGAAGTGCTAGGTTGGACTTAACTTAGATTATTTTAGTTCGGATGTGCACACACTTGACCATTATAATCTAAGAGGCAAAATACGAGGAGTTACATAGTGATATAATTGATAATAGTTGTCTACCTATTTATTTATATATAGTTTGTTGTGCACACACAAGGCTATATACATTTGAAATGAGATCCTTATTCTCACTAGCAAATCTTTAATTAGATATGCCGAACTATATAGGGAGGATAATATAGTTTGATGAAAATAGTGAGAGATGCCAATTTAAAATAAAGACCTAATTTATTTTGGTAATTAATTAAAATGAATGTATGCTAAAATGTTGTTAAATTACAAATTCATCCCACAGAGACATGATTAAATTAAATCACTATGCATCAGCTCTATCACTACACTTATTTGCTTAAACTAATGACTTACTTTTGGTGACAAAATTATTCCTATATCAATTAATAACTAACTATGCAAATACTAACAAAATATATCAAGCCTGGAATTAATGGGATCCTAACTTCATTTAATAATTCATCTAATTACCACTATCATGCTAGTAAGTTCACATATCATAGAAAAGTAGCCAAGGACACTAAAATAGACATAACCATTTGTCAATGCCTTATGACCTACTTACATAATATCCATACTTGATAGACACCATGTAATCACCACTATAACCAAAATCACTATATTTCTATGTGAAATTGCAATTATATTGATTTTAAGCACAAGTCCTTATTTTGACTCTTACGGTAAAACAGTATATTTCTATCTGATTCACAAAATACTAAGCTATCCAATTAAGCCTCATATTCGCAAGCTATCATGATTACAATCCATACTTATATGTTATTTTTCAATTCCATACAAGTACTGAAGTCGAATGGTGATCAAGCATTCATACATGCAAAACAATCATGATAGAAATTCCTTATGATATATAAAACAAGCTAACAATCAAGACTGTAATTAAACTACATATTAAAATCCGTTAGAATCCCATAATGGAGATTAGTTCATGTCTGAACCAAAAGCCATTATGGGACCAAAACTAAACATGGAGAAATAAACAATCAATTGAAATAAGAAGAATTAGATTGATCAAACCCAATTGAAGAAATAAATTCAAAGTAAGCTTAAACCCACATCAATATCCAATGCTCGAACAAAAGTAATCCACCCAATATCTCTCTCAAAACTATCTCTAGAAAAGTAGAATAAAATCATAAAAGTAGTCTCCAAGTTCTCTTAGGGATTCCTTCTCACTATCTGATCAATATGGACTAGAATCCTCTTCAGAATTGACTTCTTTTTTCCTCCTTCAGCTGGACAAGTAGAACAAAATCGTGAACTAGCACTGCTAGCGCTATGGTGCAGTGTGTCATGGCTGAGTGTAGCGCCGCTGGCGCTAGCCCAAGCGCTGCTGGCGCTAGGTCATGTCCCAGTAATTACAAAAATGCCACTCAGCTCAAATTTTAATCCTTTTTAATTCTTTTCTTCACCAAATGACTTCCATGTCCCTCCAACTCCATCCTACAATAAATAAACACAAAAACAAATAAAATAATACTAAAAACACTTAAAGACCACAATAATTAAGTCTAACAAGACCCGATTCGTAGGTATAAAATCCACTCATCAAATACCCCCAAACTTAACCAATTGCTTGTCCCCAAGCAATGCAATGATGCAAATGCAAATTAACGAACATGCCTACGAATCAAACAATCAACCAACATAGTATCCAACACCAGGCCTCAAAGATATCATAAATACTAAAGTAGAATCTCTAACCAATGCAAAGTTTCTAACATTAACCAATTAATCAAGTTACACCTGTCATCACCCATGTTGTGCGTGTGTGTAAATCAATCATTCCAATCAATTCCAATTCAAATCCATCACATAATTGACTTCTTAGAAGAAAACTTTCAATTGCAACTCAATTCAACCCGTGAATACAACCAATTCAACTAATTCAGGCAATCACTAAGCATAAAGGTATCACTAAGGTTATTTAACACATTTAGACCCTTTTTAAACCCTTCCCCAGGAATTTAAAACAATTTTTTTCTTTTTAGTGAGTGCATTTTATGCTCCATCTCACTTTCTTTTGAACGAGTGCGTTTTACGCTCCATCTCGTTCCATGTGTTTATGAGTGAGTGCGTTTTACGCTCCATCTCAACACACCTCATGATCCATTCTTTAATTGGGAAAGGTTCAAAATTTTCAAATTCCTTTTTTTTTCTTTTTTTTTTCACACCCCAAGATTCCCCCAAACTTAGATTCTTGCCTGTTTTTCATTTAATGGACGTTTCACCGATATTATCAAGTTTTAACCCAAATCTTCCACCAGAAGAAAATTATACAACAATTTGAATTAAACTGATCAAAACAATTGATTGCGTGCTTTCCTTACTAATAAAAGTTTCAGACAGGTTAAACTTCACTACCTCATCAAAGTCATCACTAAACACTAGTTTTCAATTCATCTCAAATTAAAACCATGAAACCAGTCTTATCATTGGCCACATTAGATACTATATCAATTTATGCTTAATTCATGAAACTAAATGCATTAAACGCTTAACACAACTTAAACAATTAACATGCAACTAAATGCTTGACACACCCTAAAATACAATGCAACTACCATGCATCATGCATAAACACAAGGAAACAAAACAAACTAAACGCATGAAACAAAACAAAAAAACTACCCCCCAAACTGAATAAGACAATGCCCTCATTGAAAAAGAATAAAACAGTAAGAACAGAGGACTCCCCTGATGAAGAACACTACTCAAATTCACTACCATCGGCAGCGTCATCATCATCATCATCATCTGCATCAGGAGGCGAGTCAGGTGGTGGGTAAATAGATAAAGGAGGAGCTGGTGGAAACTGGAATGGTCCTGCTAAAGGATTACAATTTGGCTTGGTGAAGGAGAAAGCAAATCTTGGTATTATGTTCTTGCTTTTGTGCGTTGTGCCCCCATTAAGCCCGATCTAGTGTTTTTGCAATTTTTTTTTTTAAGTTTCCCTGCCGAGCGCTTCTAGCACTGAGGATTGTACTGGAGTGGGCGCTGCCAGCGCTTATAGGCACACCTAGTCAATTTTTGTCCAATTCAAGCTTCTACCTGCACACACATCAACCCAAATCCAAAATTAGTTACAGAAACCCCTTTTTTTTCCTTTTTTTTTCCTTTTTTTTCTTTCTTTTCTTTTTCTTTTTTTAACAAAATTAATTGAATAAACAAAAACAAAACAGAAAATTAAAACGCTGGGTTGCCTCCCAGATAGCGCTAAGTTATAGTCAATTAGCTTGACTGTCTCTGAATCTCATCCCGGTTCAAACGCAAAAAATGTCATTGCATGCCTCCTCTTAGTCTTTTCTTTGAATTCCTTGGCATCATCGTACGTTTGAAAACCCCCAAACTTATCTTCATCCATTGGCAAAAAATAACTATCATCATTTGATTCAACTTTTCCTGTATCCTGGACCACTTCTTTCAATATCGGATTAAGCCTTTTTTGTTGCTCAACCGACGGCTTGCTACCCTCTTCTAGCAGGATCTTATGCATGCAAAAAGAAGGGCTTATCCCCTTGATATCAGCTATGGTCCATCCAATAGCTGATTTAAACTCTCTAAGCACTCGTAGCAGTGTTTCCTCCTGAAAAGATGTTAGTGCAGAAGAAATAATCACAGGTAGCTTTGAATCTTTATTTAAAAATGCGTACCTGAGATGATCTGGAAGTGGTTTTAGTTCAAGTTCAGGAGGTATCTTAAGAGATGGTTTCAACTTTACCGACGTCTCTTCAGCTTTCGTAAGTGGCTCAATAGGTGTTCTGAATTTTCCGAATTTGGGGGTGGCATCTAGATATTGCACAAGTTTGGCACATTCTTCATCCTCCAAATCTGAATTTTCAGCGATCACTCTCTGCAGTGGTTCATAACTCAACAAGCTCTCCACGTCATCATTCACTATGTTATCCATCAAGTCAACTCTGAAACACTCTTCATCGGTTGGGAGCATCATTGCCTTGAAAACATTAAACTTCACCTCCTGATCATGTACCTGCATTGTGAGCTCCCCTTTCTGCACATCTATCAAAGTCCTCCCCGTGGCTAGGAATGGTCTCCCTAGTATGATTGGTATATTTTTGTCTTCCTCATAATCCAGAATGATGAAGTCCGCCGGAAAAATAAATTTGTCCACTTTTACCAGTACGTCCTCCACTATCCCCCGTGGATATGTGATAGATCTATCAGCTAGCTGTAGGGAAATATTCGTTGGCCTTGGTTCCGGCAATCCTAACTGACTGAATATTGACAACGGCATCAGGTTGATACTTGCCCCAAGATCACACAAACATTTATCGAAGCTCATCTTTCCGATCGTGCATGGGATTGTGAAACTGCCCGGATCTTTCAGCTTTGGAGGTAATTTACGCTGAAGCACCGCACTACATTCCTCCGTCAAAGCCACTGTCTCAAATTCATCTAACCTTCTCTTCCTCGACAGTATACCCTTTATGAACTTTGCATAACTTGGCATTTGTTCCAATGCCTCCACGAAGGGTATGTTGATCTGCAGTTTCTTAAAAACCTCCAAAAACTTTCGGAACTGTTTATCATCCCTCTGCTTATTCAATCTTCGCGGATATGGAACTCGAGGGTGAACTTGTGGTACTGTATTCACAAGCTTCTTATCTGAACTAGCTTTCTCCTTCTCTACTAACTCGTAGTCATCCTTCTTCTCTTTCTGTTCAGCTTCAATTTCTATCTCAGTTTCTACCCCAGTGTCATCCCCTTGTAAACTCGGTGCTGCTGTGTTCGGTGCATTTCCTGAATATTGCTTTCCCGATCTTAGTGTTATGACCTGACACTGTTCTTTACCCTCTCGCCGTGGATTTGCCTCTGTGGTACTTGGCAATGAACCCTGGGGCCTGCTGTTAAGCATAGTCGCCATTTGCCCCATCTGAGCTTCCAAATTTTTAATGGCCACTGCCTGGCTTTTGATCATCACCTCTGTATTTGCCATGTACTTTAACATCATCTCCTCCATTTCTGATTTCTTTTCTTGCTGAGGTGCATTTGGAGTCTGATGTTGTTGTTTTTGAGAATATCCTGGTGGAAAAGGTAGTCGTGGAGCAAACTGTTGCTGCGCTGGCTGAGATGGAAACTGCTGATTCTGCTGAAACTGTTGTTGCTGATTTCCTTGATTATTTGACCAACTAAAGTTTGGATGATTGCGGTTGTTGGGGTGGTATGTGTTCTGAAACTGACCTTGGTCTTTCCTATAAGTGTTCACATACTGCACCGACTCCGAGTTGATAGCATATTGATTTGTTGAGTGGGACCCCGCACATATCTCACATACGAAGGCAACTGACTTGGCTTTGCTTTCCGACAACGAATCTATTTTCTTTGCCATAGCTGCCATCTGTGCTGACAACTGGGTAATAGCATCCACTTCCAACAAACCTGCAACTCTGGGCTGTGACGTTCTGGCTGTAGGATTCTGGAAATCATTTGCTGCCATAGTCTCAATAAGGTTATAAGCCTCGTCATAGCTCTTTGCCCCTAAAGCTCCACCTGCAGCTCCATCTACCATCTGCCTAGATTGCCATCCCAATCCATTATAAAATGTGTTGATCACCATCCAATCTAGCATCCCATGGTGCGGACACTTCGTTATCATCTCCTTGTACCTATCCCAAGCCTCGTATAAGGACTCACCCTGTTGTTGCTCGAATTGAGAGATTGCTGTCCTCATTTTTGCAGTTTTCGCCATGGGGAAAAACTTTGCTAAGAACTTCTGCGCTAGGTCCTCCCATGTAGTGATTGATCCTGGCGGCAAAGAATGAAGCCAACTTTTCGCTCTATCCTTCAATGAGAATGGAAACAGTCTTAATCGAATGGCATCCTCCGTCACCCCGTTGTATCTGAATGTATCACAAATTTCAATGAAACTCAAAAGATGCTCATTAGGATCGTCTGTAGCAGCACCCCCAAACTGGACCGAATTTTGCACCATTTGAATGGTTCCTGGTTTAATCTCAAAGGTATTTGCTGCTATTGCCGGTCTGACTATGCTAGACTGCAATCCAGTGATGTTTGGCATGGAATAGTCCCTCAAAGCTTTATGTTCCTCTCTTTGCTCGATTCTTTGTTCCTACGCCATCTTCAGAATAGTTCTTTCTAACTGTGCTTGTAAATTCCTACGCACTTTTGCTTTCCAACCTCTTCCGTCAATATTATCCTGAGCTGGTGTTAATTCTGAGTTGGACGAGCGTGTGTGCATAAAAATTCTACAAGTACCTGAAACCACAACAAAAATAAAAATAGAAATGAGAAAAGATTAGAGTTGTCTAAGTCAAACAATATAGCTTAAAACTGATGATAATAATAAAAATCTAACGCCTGTCCCCGGCAACGGCGCCAAAAACTTGTTGCCTCTTTTTAAGTCTTAAATAAAAGAGCTCTAACTCGTGCAAGTATACACGGTCAACAAGTAATACAGAGGAAGTAGAGTATCGTCCCAAAGAGACATGATTAAATTAAATCACTATGCATCAGCTCTATCACTACACTTATTTGCTTAAACTAATGACTTACTTTTGGTGACAAAATTATTCCTATATCAATTAATAACTAACTATGCAAATACTAACAAAATATATCAAGCCTGGAATTAATGGGATCCTAACTTCATTTAATAATTCATCTAATTACCACTATCATGCTAGTAAGTTCACATATCATAAAAAAGTAGCCAAGAACACTAAAATAGACATAACCATTTGTCAATGCCTTATGACCTACTTACATAATATCCATACTTGATAGACACCATGTAATCACCACTATAACCAAAATCACTATATTTCTATGTGAAATTGCAATTATATTGATTTTAAGCACAAGTCCTTATTTTGACTCTTACGGTAAAACAGTATATTTCTATCTGATTCACAAAATACTAAGCTATCCAATTAAGCCTCATATTCGCAAGCTATCATGATTACAATCCATACTTATATGTTATTTTTCAATTCCATACAAGTACTAAAGTCGAATGGTGATCAAGCATTCATACATGCAAAACAATCATGATAGAAATTCCTTATGATATATAAAACAAGCTAACAATCAAGACTGTAATTAAACTACATATTAAAATCCGTTAGAATCCCATAATGGAGATTAGTTCATGTCTGAACCAAAAGCCATTATGGGACCAAAACTAAACATGGAGAAATAAACAATCAATTAAAATAAGAAGAATTAGATTGATCAAACCCAATTGAAGAAATAAATCCAAAGTAAGCTTAAACCCACATCAATATCCAATGCTCGAACAAAAGTAATCCACCCAATATCTCTCTCAAAACTATCTCTAGAAAAGTAGAATAAAATCATAAAAGTAGTCTCCAAGTTCTCTTAGGATTTCCTTCTCACTATCTGATCAATATGGACTAGAATCCTCTTCAGAATTGACTTCTTTTTTCCTCCTTCAGCTGGACAAGTAGAACAAAATCGTGAACTAGCGCTGCTAGCGCTATGGTGCAGTGTGTCATGGCTGAGTGTAGCGCCGCTGGCGCTAGCCCAAGCGCTGCTGGCGCTAGGTCATGTCCCAGTAATTACAAAAATGCCACTCAGCTCAAATTTTAATCCTTTTTAATTCTTTTCTTCACCAAATGACTTCCATGTCCCTCCAACTCCATCCTACAATAAATAAACACAAAAACAAATAAAATAATACTAAAAACACTTAAAGACCACAATAATTAAGTCTAACAAGACCTGATTCGTAGGTATAAAATCCACTCATCACTTAACTTAGATTATTTTAGTTCGGATGTGCACACACTTGACCATTATAATCTAAGAGGCAAAATACGAGGAGTTACATAGTGATATAATTGATAATAGTTGTCTACCTATTTATTTATATATAGTTTGTTGTGCACACACAAGGCTATATACATTTGAAATGGGATCCTTATTCTCACTAGCAAATCTTTAATTAGATATGCCGAACTATATAGGGAGGATAATATAGTTTGATGAAAATAGTGAGAGATACCAATTTAAAATAAAGACCTAATTTATTTTGGTAATTAATTAAAATGAATGTATGCTAAAATGTTGTTAAATTACAAATTCATTTATAGAATTTTACGATGTCTAATTCACTATCACTGCATAGCATATTAGATGCTAATTAATCGGACCATATTAAACGGACTGGTTAAGAAATTTGAGAATAGTTCTCAAGGCTGAAAAGCTATCTTATGTCCTTAATATGTCTATCCCTGCAATGGTTGCAGACAATGCCTCTGAGGAAGAGATTGCTACTTTTAGAAAGTAGTAAGATGATTCACAGTTGGCTCAATACATCATGCTCGCATCCATGAGTAACGAGCTTCAGCGTCAGCATGAAACTATGGATGCTCCTACTGTACTCCGGCACCTTCAAGGAGTTGAAGGGTGAGGAAAGTAGGACTATTAGATATCAGATATCTAAGGAGCTTTTCCGATCTAGAATGACCGATGGCACTACAATACAGACATATGTCCTAAAATGATCAATCTGATTGAACAATTGGGACAACTGGGTTATAATGGATGGAGAGTTGATCCAAGATTTGATCTTGCAATCACTTTCGGACTCTTTCTCACAAATTGTTGTGAATTTCCACATGAACAAGCTATATGTCAGCCTGCCTGAGTTGCTTAAACATGTTGAAAACTGTAAAGAGTCACTTTCCAACCAAGAAAGACCAAGTCTTACTGGTAGATGATTCTTCCAGGAAGCGGAAGAGGGCCAAAGGTTCTTCTTAAAAGAAGAACAATTCAAAGAAGGTAAATGGAAAAGTAAAAATAAAGGACAATAAGAACAAAACTGATGCAGATAGCAAAGGAGTTTGCTTCCACTGCAATAAGCCTGGATACTAGAAAGGAAACTGTAAAGAGAATCTTACAGAGGCTAACCAGAAGAAGCTTAGTGAAGCTTCGGTTACAGATATAAGTTTGTTCATGATTAAAAAATAAATCTTTCTGTAAGTCAAGGTTCTACTTGGGTATTGGATACCAGTTGTAGTTCTCACGTATGCAATCCAATGCAGAGACTAAGCAGAAGTAGAAAGCTAAACTAAGAGTAAGTAATCTTATGTGTGGGAATGGAGCAAAGGTTGCTGCATTAACCATATGAACTTATAGTTTAGCATTGCCTACGGGCAAGTCTATTAAGTTAATAAGTTGTTATTATGTTCCAGTTCTCATTAGAAACATTAGAATTTTCATTGTTGGACAAGGAAGGTTCTGGTATTATATTTAAGAATAATTGTTGTTCTATTTATAATGATAATGTTTTGTTTGAAACTAGAAGATTACTTGATAGACTTTGTATACTTGACTTACATGAAAAATATTTTGCAAATTGAATAAGCTAATAAAAGAAAAGGAGATGGTCATTCAAAGAGTTGAATGTGTGTATTTGATAAAATACAAGTCTGAATCATTTGAAATGTTCAAAGAATTCAGAAGTGAAACATATTGACAAAGTATTAAGATTCTTTGATCAGATCGAGGAAGGAATACTTGAGCAATGAGTTTCTAGATCATCTCAAAATGGTATTTTCTCATAATGGACACCTTCTGATACGCAATAATTGATTAGTGTATCTAAAAGGAGAAATTGTACCTTGTTGGACATGGTGTAGTCCATAATGATTTTTACCGACATTCTAGTATCCATCTAGGGTTATGCCCTAGAAACGGTTGCATATCTACAAAAATAAGTTAACCTCAAAAATCCGAGCCCAAGACTCTATAAAGGTTATGGATAGGAAGGATTCCTACTCTTAAGTATGTTAAGATAAGGGGTTGTCTAGCTTATGTGAAAAGGTTTCAAAGATAAGTTTGGGACAAAATCTGACAAGTGCAGACTTGTGGGATATCCTAAAGAAAGTTTAGGGTATTATTACTATAATCCTACATGCTGCCTTCTTAGATAAAGGTGTTTATCACTGAAGGAGCTAGTGGGAGGGTAATAGATCTTAAAGGAGTTCAAGAACCACAAAGCACTTTAAGTCGAACCGAGGAACTTGTAGATAGACCTATTGTACCACAACCGAATCGTAAATCTGGAAGAGTACCGAAGATACCTGGGATATATGGATTCATCATAGTGAATGATGATGAGGTACACATCATAGAGGATGATGATCCAGGTATATACGATAATGCTATGAGTAGAAGACACTCAGAGAAATGGCAGATGGCCATGAAATCCGAAATGGACTCCATATAAGAGAACCAAGTATAGACTCTGGTTACTCCACCAAAAGGCATAGTGCCTAAAGGGTGTATATGGATCTTTAAGAGAAAGACTAGGGCAAATGGCAAGGTAGAGACCTATAAGACCAGACATGTTTAAAAGGTTTTTCAAGTCAAGGAGTTGACTGTGATAAAACCTTATTACCAGGTAATGCTCAAGTCCATTTGGATTGAGCTTGTGATTGCAGCTTATTACGAAATATGGCAAAATGGATGTGGAGATGCCCTTCCTTAATGAAGACTTGAGGAGCATGTATGTATGATACAGCCAGAGGAATTTGTTTCAAAGGTTGAAGCAAATCGTGTTTTAAGCTACAATGATCTATTGATGGATTGAAGCAAGCTTCTCAAAGATGGAACATTCGTTTTGATGAGACAATCAAAAGAGTTTGATTTTATCAAAAATGAGAATGAACCTAGTGTGTACAAAAGGGTCAGTGGGAACACTGTGACATTCCTAGTACTATATGTTGATATACTACTGGTAAGGAATAACACACCAATGCTACAATAAGTAAAGATAAAATTGTCTAAACATTCCTCCATGAATGACTTGGGAGGAGCATCCTATAAATTGGGGATATAAATCTATATAGATAGATTTAAAAGGATGTTCGGCTTGACCCAAGGAACGTATATTCATTTGATGCTAAAGGCATTTAGCATGGCAAACTCCAAGAGAGGTCTCATGATGATGAGCCATGGAGTGTATCTCTCTAAAATTGTCCCCAATTGAAAGAGAGATCGCATGAGTGACTATCATGTATGCAATGAATATACAAGGCTTGATCTTGATCAGTCATATTCTGGAGATGATCACTGTAAGACAGTGATAAACATCTTTAAGCACTTAACCGGCACTGAAGATGTGATCATGATTCATGGTAGGTCTGAATTAAAACTAGAGGGCTAAACAGACTCAAGTTTTTCAGACTGACCAAGACGATAACAAATCCACTTTAAGGTAAATCGTTACCTTAAAAGGTGATGCAGTGAATTGGAAAAGTTCCAAACAGCAAAGAGTTGCTAGTTTAGTGACAAAGACAAAGTATATAGCTGTAAATGAAGCTGCAAGTTGATTGTTTGGATGAAAAGTTCATTACAGAACTAGGAATAGTTCCTAAGTCTCATCTTGGATTCAAACAAGTGTTGCGGCACTTTCATTTGATTAGTGGAATCATTGAGAGAAGAAAAGTCACTATAGAGATAGTGGACTCTCGAGAACAATATTGCATATCCATTTACTAAAGCTTTATCCAAACAGCAGGATGATCGTCACTTAGAGAAGAAGGGTATTAGATACCATGACGATTGGCTTTATTGCAAGTGGGAGATTGAAAGTAGTATGCACACAAGCCAATCATATTTGATATGATGTAGCATATACTTTGTAATCTTATTCGGTTGTTAAAGGCATTTTACTTTATCTACATCGTGCTGTTATATTAAATGTGATAAACCCATAGTTTTGAGCAATACTTTTAGAATCATGATGGTGATCATGCTAATGAGATCTAAATTCTAGATAGCTCACAAACTAAAATCGTTCCTAATCGATGGATTACTAAAAAGGGGATTAGTGAATCTGGATAGATTAGTACATACGTTGCTTGCTCTTATGAAGAGGATGATTGATCTCATAATCATTTGTGTGGAGACACTAAAGCAAGTATGTAGGTGCTTATTAGAGAATAAGTTCACTGAACGTGGCTCGCTAAGGAATACCTAATGGAGTTTTACTCGCCTGTCAATAGGAATTCCTCTAGTGATAGTAGTACAAGTGATCCTTGAACTTGAGATCATCATAGTATCTTGTTTATGATGAGTTATACTTTGACATGTCCCTTAAGACCTTTAGGGTAAATCAAAGGGTATGATTGGGTGTAATAAGTTATACATGGAGATAGGTGAATGATCAACAAAGAATCTACCACTTCTAGTAAAAGGAGAGAATGTCCTATGTGATTCGATAAATGACGACTCAGAAGTCTTTGGCCAAAGCAGAATGAAATTAGAAAGGAGTTTCTAATTTGCATTATCAGAGTTGTTCATTGGAGAATCGAAATGCATATAATTAAATAAAATGAGATTTGATAGTAATTCCATGTCTTATATTTAATTGGGACATTGTATGGTAGAAGGATTGAATTGTACGGTAACTATACACTGAAAGGTTCTTTTATGATTAATGTTGAAATCTATATTATCTGGAAAGTCGTTGATCGCTAAGGGGGCTTACCCTTATTGTAGAATAAATATTATTTATTTAAATAAATTAAATAGTTTAATTTATTTATTTAAATAAGATTAGAATTGTTCTAATTGATTTATTCACAACCGGTTTAATATGGAGAACCTAAAGGGTCACACCACAAAAGAAAAATATTTGTTTAAGAAGTAAATGGCATAATTGTAATAATAAGTTAAGTGTATTTAATTTAATCTATGGAGATAGAATAAATTAAATAGCTTAATATTTATTATTTAATATTTTGGAAATATTAAATATAAATTAATAAGAGGAGTCTTATTATTATTATTACTATTATTATTATTTAGTTCCTAAAAGGGTTTGAGAATTAATTAATAAAAGTGCTCTCCTAAATTACTAATTGGATTCGGAGTTTAATTAATTAAAGGAGTTTAATTAAAATAAAAACCCTAATCCTATATAGTTTAGGAGGGTTCCCTATATCTATAAATAAGAGGAGTCTTATCATGATTTGGGGTTAGACAGTTACACACTCTTCCATAAGAATTGGAGAGAGAGAGTACTTGCAATTTCTATAGAGATAGAAACTAGGTTTTGCCAACACCCATCTTCTTGAACAACTATTATTCCTTGGTGGATCACCTCTAGAGGCCAAACACTTGGGTGGCTAACGTTGATCAAAAGAAGGAATCTAATCGGTGAAATTCAAGGAGAACGCGAAGGAATTGGAGGTGAACTTGTACCTGAGGAAGCTTTGATTCATGAGGGTATAATTATATATCTCTATCTCTTTCGTTTAATTGATAATTGATCACAAGGATGATCATGGTGATGGTTTGTATGAAAAATTTTAAAATCCGTTTTATTGCGCTTCCACACTATTTATGTAATTTGATTGCATGTTCGCGCTATATACAAACCTAACAGTATGAAGGATGCTAAATGTTAATTCCATGAAGCTGAATTAAAAGACTATGTTCAAGGACTGCAATCAGTAAAGTTTAAGATCAACTTCAATCATCCAGTAGCAGGAATGCAAGAAAAGTACGTGGAATTCTGATCTATGACAAAGGCAAATAAATAGAGAAGAAAGCCAGTTCTCGTAAAGAAGATTCAGATCTTGGATCGTTCTAGAAGATAAAGAAGCTGGTTCTAAAGGAAAGTCTTCATAAACGGTCAACCTAAACTCACCTATTGATTCGGTGAACCAAATTAATACCATTAAGTTTGTTATTACTGATATTATGGTGAAGTAAAACACCTACACTCAAAAGCACATATTGAGGGGGTGTAACGACCCCAAAATTCATACAATCCAACTCTTCTCATTGGTCATTAGCAATACATCTTCATTTTGACTTTACAACATTATTCAATATTAAACTTAATAAAATTTCGGAATAATTTAAACTTTTCTATTACAAATTATTCTCGATCCCAAAATTCTCAACCTTTACATCTAAATATCTTAGAATCATGTTAATATCATGATTCACCTTGTCGAACTTATTATAAAAATTTACACCTCAATACAAACTTTACAACTCAACATAAATACATTTATCAAAATATTAACATAATTCAGGTAATAAATTTCAACTAAAACATTTAATCTTCATGCATCACTTTGATCTACGTTATTGGATTGCACATAACGTTACCTTGTATCTTTAACCTGCAAAAGTGGTTATTTGCAAGAATGAGCTCGACAACTCAACAAAATCTAACAGTTTTCATGCATCACGTAGCACATAAACAACATGCTCAGTTAATACAATCATAAACATTATAATTCTAGCATATCATACATGTTGTACATCAGTTACCAAGTAATAATTGAATTCCATAACTCAATCAACATTCTAACTCAACGAACGTAGTCATAAATTGACTTTGTCGTTTCGCACATATAACATATAAAATTCATCATGCTTTTGCATCATAGGTTTCAAACAATCAATCATTTAGCTCACATAACAAATAGGAATTGAAAGACTTGCCTGGTTCGTAGATTACTGATTACCATAATTAGCTTATACTTATCTGCACTTCACGTATCCTACACAATATATAATCATGCACAACATTTATTAGTCACATAGCAACACTTAATATTAACTCTACTTTACATTTCATAATCCTTCATTATACTCTCCATGCAATTCTCAACTTAGAAATTAAGTCCTCCTCATAAAACCCTTCATTTTATTACGTTCCACTTTAATCGATACTTAACATTTAGTTAAGTCTTAAACTTTTCTTTACATTAGATGTATAATGTTTATAAGTAAATCTTTGGCTTATTACAATACTATTGTCACTTCAGGATTCACTCTCATCCAATCTCATTTTAATATCTCAATTGTCATCTAATAATTAATGGGTAATTGCTTATCATCCATCATAGTATTTTATTATTCATTTAATATATTAGTCTAAGCTTTAAACATGTACATGACAACATAACACCGCCGGGGCGGTAAACGTAACACAATTATACCGTCGGGGCGATGAGACCGCCAGGGCGACACTTTCAGTGCAATTTCACCGCCGGGGCGGTGATCTTGATACTCGACTTTTGCAGTTCGCAATTTACACAGTTCCAAAGCCAAAAACACCAAATTTTTCTTCATTTTAACAACAAATTAAAATTACCCAATCACTATAACTCATATATGATCATTACCCAAACCTTCTAGCACGATTTTAACATCTTAAACAACCAATTTAAAGGCTTAAAAATCACAATTCATACTAGTTTTTCATATTTCACAACTTTTAGCGTAATCAACCGCTACGGATTCGTTTCTCAACCAAATTGGTCCGTTCAACTTCCGTTGTTTTCGTTTTTCAACGCATAACAACAATCTATTATCAATTTACAGTTAAATACATGGTTGAATCATCAATTTTTAACCCAAAGTAGACCAAAACATATATATTCCTCAAGAACACAAATTCCCAATTTAAAACTTGTTTTACAACAATCTAATTTCTGAAAATCGTTTGTAACTTATATACAATGAATTATAAACACCTTTCAATATACATATATCACAATCATTCACAAATTCATCAATTAAAACCCTAATTTTACAAAACTCTAGAACACAAAAAGTTAAGAGCAAAAGGGTTAAATTATTACCTTAAATCCTTGTTTAGGCTTATATAGATGATAAGAAGATGATTAAAATTACTCTAAGAACCTCCTTTCTTCTTTCAATTTCCACAGAGAATTTCCCCTCTTCTCTCAACACACTGTGTTACAAGCTTTGGCCATATAAAACACGTAAAAAAGAAAACTGATATGTGTGTTATCAGTTAAACAAAACCAAAAGGTTTTGTCAGTTTAGTAAACCAAAGGCCACAAGGCCATGTCTGGTAAAACCAACTTAATAATTACTAAATATTTTTTTTTATATTCTCTTATTATAAAGTCACATGTCACACTTTAATTTAATTAAACTTATTATATAATTAAATCTAATTAAACTTATTAATAATTTCAATTAAAACTTTAATGACCAAATTATAATTCAATTTAGCCAAACTATAATTTTATTAAATAAAACATTTTATTCAATAAACCATTAATCCTCTAATTTAATTATTTAATCAAAATATAATATTCTCATCACTTTAGCGTACTAAAATACGTACCAACATTTCACACACAAATATATTCACATCAATTTACTATTTTAATTAAGTGAATCACTTATATTATTATGAAATTTAATTCACAATAATTTCCATTGTCCACATGACATAACAATCAAATTATATTATTTTCCAATATAATTTTAACTTAATTAAATTAACTAATATTACTCAACTAATTTCCTTCTCATGACAATTTCATTTAATCTTTTCAATGGTTTAATTAATTATTAAACCATTTCTTCCCTATTACATGAATATATAATTTCTTTCACACCGAACTACATATTTCACAATATGAAACATATATATATATATATATATATATATATATATATACACATATTCAAACCCAAAACGTCTCGTAATAAGAATTTTATTTACTAAATTCTTATTTAATAATTTCTAAAAATCCGGGTTGTCACAGGAGGAGCAACTATAAGAAAGGCAATCAACATCTTCAAAGTCTCAGTGATGAGTGTGTTTTATATACACAAATTAGGTGCTTTTGAGCTTGATAATTTGTAAATCCTAAGACATTTCGTTTGGTTTTATGTGTTTTCATCTTATTGTTATGTAATGTAGTTTTGTATTGCTTTTATATGTTTGTGTATGCTTTTATGTATTTTTACGTTGTTTTGTAGGAATTGAAATAAAAGCTCCTTGGAATCAATACTCATAACTTGCTTTTCGGTACTGTAGCTACTTGTTTCCCAATTGCACCCATGATCCAATCTGAATCTCTCAAAACTCAAAGAACGAAAGTTGTAGATATTTGTCTTAGCTTTCCAAAACATCTTGAATAATCCAATTTGAAGTTCGTATGAGAGAGTTATGACCATTTTACCATCGGATTTGGCATGAATTTTACACAACAGTTGCTTTGGGCTTAATTTGAGTCTTTCTCCGGCCATTATCTCGTCAAGCTCCAGTTATAAAAGTTGTAGACCTCTTTCTTACTTTCTATAGCCTACTTAATCGCCTTAATCTGAGTTTGGACGACGAAGTTATGGCCATTTTACTAACAGAGGTCAAAGCTGAGTCGGGTGACAGGCCTTGGGCGCGGGCGCGCGGCGACAGGCACCAGGCAGCCAGCGTGCGGCGTGGGCGAGCTGTGGGCGTGCGACATGGCCAGGGGCTGAGCGCGGGCGCGGTGGGCAGCGTGCGGGCGCGCCCGGGCGTGCTGAGTTTGATTTTTTTGGGCTCCTAGTGCGATTCCAGCTCACTTTTGACCCAAAATCTGATGTTTGGCTAGGGTTTTTCATGGAGGCACTATATAATATCTCTTTGGAGCTTCATATTTCACATCTAGGGATTGGGAGGCCAGACTAAAACATCAATTTGAGAGCAAAAGTGCTGCAATACAAGGAAAAACTCAGCACAAGCCAAAGAACCAAGAAGGAAAGGATTGTCAAGGCATATCTAGACCTTGGAAGGCTGCACATACTTCATCAAGAAGAGCTTGAGGGCTGCAATTCAAGGAAATTCCAGCAACAAGCTAAGGAGCAAAAAAAGAAATGAATGCCAAATGAAGAGGAAAAGCTAGAGATTGTCATCAACCAAGCAAGTAACACATGATTATCTTCTAAATGGTTTTTATCATCTCTTGCTTTCCTTTGAATTTGTATTGCTATTTCATGATGTACACCATGTGTTTGATGTTTTGCTTAGCTACCATGAACTAGAGCTTGTATTCTAAGATTTCAATGGAACCCAACACATAGTTTGAATTGATTTCTCTCTCTTTGCTATTAATTACTCATTTGTGAATTGAATATCATAATTTATGCTTCATTTCTTAATTGCCTAGCTAGTAATTACCGTGGGAACCTATATGAACTTGACGAACGGATTATAGTGTTAGACCTTGTTATGATATCATACGAAAGTTAAAGATTATTGTGGGTTATTAATTGAGATTAAGTGACGTGTGTCTTGTTGATTATCCTCAATGATAGGTAACTTGATAGTATTTAGGATAGATATATACCTAGATACCGTGTGCAACCAATAGAGAATCTACTCTTAATGACTTCCTATGTGAAAGTTGGTAATTGAAGGGACGGTAAATGAGATTTAGTGACACGTGTCTTGTTATTGTTCTTGAAATTGGTCTCTTGATAGTGTGTAGGATAGACATATACCTACATGCCGCATTAGGAAGATTCGAATTTGACCATCGACAGAGGCTTATAAGTAGCTTTGATTTCTCGGTTGGCAATTATATGTTGTTAATTAATTGAAATGAGAGAGTTAGGATATTCAAATGAAGTGTTGTGGGAAATTGCAATCTTAGACTTGTTAACATTAGATTTCATTATTTTAACACTTTCCATATCCCTTATTATTACAAAACAACAACAAATTCAAATCATCAATTGTCTAAATAAAATCGAGACGATATATAGTTGGTACTTGGGATATACTAGAACAATTCCCTGTGGGTTCGATAACTCTCTTATCACTTTATTACTTGTTAACCGCGTATACTTGCGCGTATTTTTCGGTTGTGAAATCACCCAACACTCAGCAAACAGAAGCAAATGATTAAGGCATGAAGACCACTTACAACTGCTAAGGAGACTCTAACAAAGTGATGTTGAGGAGATTCAGGCAGAAGAGATCACTGAGTAAATATATGAAAGTAGTATGCACACAAGTCAATCATATTTGATATGATGTAGCATATACTTTATAATGTTATTCATTTATTAATAAAATGAATTAATTTATTAAAGGCAATTTACTTGATCTACATGGTGCTGTTATTTTATATGTGATAAACCCATAGTTTTGAGCAATGCTTTTAGAATCATGATGATGATCATGCTAATGAGATCTAAATTCTTAGAGAGCTTAAAACTAAAATCGTTCCCAATCGTTGGATTACTAAAATGGTGATTAGTGAATCCGGATAGATTGATACATACTTTGTTTGCTCTTAGGAAGAGGATAATTGATCTCATAATCATTTGTGTGGAGACACTAAAGCAAGTATGTAGGTGCTTATTGGAGAATAAGTTCATTGAACGTGACTCGCTGAAGGAATACCTAATGGAGTTTTACTTGCTTGTCAATAGGAATTTCTCTAGTGATAGTAGTACGAGTGATCATTGGACTTGATATCATCATAGTACCTTGTGTATGATGAGTTATACTTTGACATGTCCCTTAAGACCTTTAAGGTATATCAAAGGGTATACTTGGGTATAATAAGTTATACATGGAGATAGGTTAATGATCGACAAAAAATCTACCGCTTCTAGTAAGAGGAGAGAATGTCCTATGTGATTCGATAAATGATAACTCAGTAGTCCTTGGCCAAGGCATAATGAAATTAGAAATGAGTTTCTAATTTGCATTATTTAGAGTTGTGCATTTGAGAACTAAATGCATATAATTAAATAAAATAAGACTTAACAATAATTTCATGTCTTATATTTAATTGGGACATTGTATGGTAGAAGGATTGAATTGTACGGTAACTATTCACTGAAAGGTTCTTTTGTGATTAATGTTGAAATCTATATTATCTGGAAAGTCGTTCATCGCTAAGGGGGCTTATCCTTATTGTAGAACAAATATTATTTATTTAAATAACATAAATAGTTTAATTTATTTATTTAAATAAGATTAGAATTGTTCTAATTGATTTATTCACAATTGATTTAATATGGATAGCTTAAAGGGTCACACCGCAAAATAAAAATATTTATTTAAGAAGTAAATGACATAATTGTAATAATAAGTTAAGTGTATTTAATTTAATCTATGGTGATAGAATAAATTAAATAACTTAATATTTATTATTTAATATTTTAGAAATATTAAATATAAATTAATAAGAGGAGTCTTATTATTTATTATTATTGCTATTATTATTATTTAATTTCTAAAAGGGTTTGAGAATTAATTAATATAAATACTCTCATAAATTCCTAATTGGATTAGAAGTTTAATTAATTAAAAGAGTTTAATTAAAATAAAACACTATTCTTAAATAGTTTAGGAGGGTTGTCTACATCTATAAATAAGAGGAGTCTTATTATAGATTGGGGAGAGTGCTTACAAATTCTATAGAGATATAAACTAGAGTTTTTTCAACACCCATCTTTTTGAATATATATTATTCTTTGGTGGATCACCTCTAGAGGCCAAACACTTGGGTGACTAACGTTGATCAAAAGAAGGAATCTAACCGATAAATTCAAGGAGAACACGAATGATTTGGAGTAGAACTTGTACCCGAGGAAGCACGGTTCTACGATGGTATAATTATTATTCTCTATCTCTTTCGTTTAATTAATAATTGCACATAAAGAAAGATCACGATGATGGTTTGTATAAAATTTTAAAATCTAACTTTATCGCGCTTCCGCTATATTTATGTAATTTGATTGCACGCAACATAACATACAAACCTAACAGTGGTATCAAGAGCTAAACTTTATGCAAATTATTAATGGTTTTGATTCCGTATATGCATGGGTATGTGTTTAGAACAATTTATTAGGCATAATTGTTGGTATAAAATCTTATTTTTTGGGTGAAAATTCGAAATTCGCGAATCTGAAAAATCTGGAAAACTAATTCTGGGAACTGGTGCCGCAGTGCCAGATTACAGTATAATTGCGGCGCCGCAGCGTAATGTTTTTAAAAAATTTATTCCGGCGCCGCAACGCCCGATCCTAGTTCATTTACGACACTACAACGCCGCCTCCTAGAATATTGAAAATTTTATTTTTTTTTATTTTCATTAATTTCAATTAAGATAAAATATTTATTTTAATTGAAATTGGATTCCATGTTTTTTTACAAATTCTAAATTAAAAAATAAAGAAGTTTATTTTGATTTGGAATTGGATTTCATGCTAACTAATTATAGTTGGAATTAGATTTCATGCAAAATAATTGGAGTTGAAATTGGATTATATACTAAACAAATTGGAGTTGAAATTGGATTTCATGCAAACTAATTTGAATAGGTATTGGATTTCATACTAACTAATATTGCCCATTAAATGATATCGATGTATATATGGAATGTTTTATTATTTATGAGATGAATGTTATTTATTGATGCATATGGTGGTATGTGTGATAATAAATGGGATTGATTATGGACTATTGACCAATGAATGATTGAATTTTATTTTATGAGGATGCTTGAATGAATGAGTTTTATAAATGGGGTCTGCGTACCTCATCTTCTCTAATTTTTCTTAATGTAAATTCTATCTTCCTCCTATGTACTTTCCCTTGAATGCTGATCAAGGTTTCTATTTATTATAAATAGTTTATGTAATAGGTTTAGTTAGAATTATTTTGAAGAATTGGAGACAAAAGAGCAAGTAGCGCGTGAAGACCCGTTTGTTATGAAGCTCGGGTTTAAATATAATAGTTATATTTAAATTCAGTCCTTGCACCCTAGGTTTGATCTTTTGGTTCACTTAGTGGCTCTAGTGAACCAAACTAAAATAAAAGTCCATAATCAATCCGGCTAGAATATAGTATTCTATATGTGCATGTTTAATATATATATATATATATATATATATATATTATACAGCATGCTTCGCATGTTAAATAATATGACGCGTATTTAATATATATGTGTGTGTGTGTATGTGTGCATGCGCACTAAACAAGATGAGACAAATAATAACAAAACTCTCAAAGAAATCATATTAAGTTGTAACATTCAAAAATATTTGGATTATCAAACATCGCCTTCTAACATGATAAAACAATAGAGTATTACTTAATCAATATAAGTTTGTTGTGTCACCACAAGACTTATTTTAATTTTTGAGATGTTGTTTTATCACATATGATGCTTATAAAGAAATTGAACGATGCTGTTTTGTTGTGTCACCACAAGGACAGTGTTTTTCTCTTTACTTATATGGAAGTGCTAGGTTGGACTTAACTTGGATAATTTTGATTCAGATGTGTCACCACTTGATCAAAATAATTTAAGAGGCAAAATTAAAAGGAGTTACATGGTGATGTAATTGACAATAGTTGTCTACCTATTTATTTATATATAGTTTGTTGTGTCACCACAAGGCTATATACATTTAAAATGGGATCCTTATTCTCACTAGCAAGTCTTTAATTAGATTTGTCGAACTATATATTGAGGGTAATATAGTTTGATGAAAATAGTGGGAGATACCAATTTAAATAAAGACCTCATTTATTTTGGTAATTAATAAAATGAATGTATGCTAAAATGTTGTCTATTTCACTCGCAGAATTTAAAAAATGTCAAACTCACTAATATCACTGCGAAGCATACTTGATGCAAACAAACTGACTGAACCGAATTATATGGATTAGTTAAGGTATTTGAGAATAGTTCTCACAACTGAAAAGCTATCTTATATCATTAATTTGCCTATCCCTGCAACTGTTGCAGAAACAGACTCTATGGAAGAGATTGTTACTTTTAGAAAGTGGTAAGATGATGCAACTGTGGCTCAATGCATCATGCTCGCATCCATGAGTAACGAGCTTCAGCGTCAACATGAAACTATAGATGCTCCTACTATACTCGTGCACCTCAAGGAGTTGTATGGTGAGGAAAGTAGGACTACTAGATATCAGATATTTAAGGAGCTCTTCCGATTTAGAATACCGATGGCACTACAGTACAGACACAAGTTCTCAAAATGATCAATCTGATTAAACAATTGGGACAACTGGGTTCTATAATGGATGGAGAGTTGATCCAAGATTTGATCTTACAATCACTTCTGGACTCTTTCTCACAATTTATTGTGAATTTTCACATGAACAAGCTAGATGTTATCCTACCTGAGTTACTTAAATATGTTGAAAACTGTAAAGAGCCATTTTCCAGCCAAGAAAGACCAAGTCTTACTAGTAGATGCATCTTCCAAGAAAAGGAAAAGGACCAAAGGATCTTCTGAAAAGAAGAAAAGTTCAAAAAAAGCAAATACAAAGGACAATAAGATGAAAACTGACGCGGATAACAACTGAATTTGCTTCCACTGCAATAAGCCTGGACACTGAAAAAGAAACTGCAAGGAGTATCTTGCAGAAGCTAACCAGAAGAAGCTTAGTGAAGCTTCGGTTACAAATACAAGTTTGTTCATGATTGAAATAAATCTTTTTGTAAGTCACAGTTCTACTTGGGTATTGGATACCGGTTGTAGTTCTCATATATGTAAATCGATGCAGAGACTAAGCAGAAGTAGAAAGCTAAATAAAGAGGAAGTAATCCTGCGTGTGGGGAGTGGAGCAACGGTTGCTGCATTAGCCGTAGGAACTTATAGTTTAGCGTTGCCTACGAGAAAGTCTATTAAGTTAATAAGTTGTTATTATGTTCTAGTTCTCGTTTGAAACATTATTTCTTTCCGTTGTTGGACAAGGAAGGTCTTGATATTATATTTAAGAACAATGACTGTTCTATTTATAATGATAATGTTTTGTTTGGAACTGGAAGATTACTTGATGGGCTTTATACACTTGACTTATATGAAAAGTATTTTGCAAATTGAAAAACTAGTAAAAGAAAAGAAATGACTATTCAAAAGTTGAATATGTGTATTTGGCGAAATACAAGTCTGATTTATTTGAAAGGTTCAAAGAATTCAGAAGCGAAACAAACTGGCAAAGTATAAGGATTCTTCAATCGGATCGAGGAAGGGATACTTTAGCAAAGAGTTTTTAGTTCATCTCAAAGATAATAGTATTTTCTCAAAATGGACACCTCATGATACGCAATAATTGATTGGTGTATCTAAAAGGAGAAATCGTACCTTGTTGGACATGGTGTAGTCCATGATGATTTTTACCGACATTCCACTATCCTTTTGGGGTAGTGCCCTAGAAACGGCTGCATATCTACTAAATAAAGTACCCTCAAAATCCGTCCCTAAGATTTCATATGATTTATGGATAGGGAGGAAACCCAGTCTTAAGCATGTTAAGATTTGGGGTTGTCCAGCTTATATGAAAAGGTTTCAAAAGATAAGTTTGGAACAAAATTTGACAAGTGCAGATTTGTGGGATATCCTAAAGAAAGTTTAGGGTATCATTTCTATAATCCTACTGAGCAAAAGGTGTTTGTTGCGAAACACGCTGCCTTCTTTGATAAAGAAGTTAATCCTTGAAGGGGCTAGTGGGAGGAAAAATAGATCTTGAAGAAGTTCAAGAACCACAAAACAATATAAGTCGAACCGAGAAACATGTAGATAGACCTATTGTACCACAACTGAATCGTAAATCTGGAAGAGTACCGAAGATACCTGGGAGGTATGGATTCATCATAGAGGATGATGATGAGGTATACATAATAGAGGATGATGATCCAGTCATATATAATGAGGCTATGAGTAATAGACACTCAGAGAAATGACAAATGCCCATGAAATCTGAAATGGACTCCATGTATGAGAACCAAGTATAAACTCTGGTTACTCCACCGAAAGGCATAGTGCCTATAGGGTGTAAATGGGTTTTTAAGAGAAAGATTGGAGTAGATGGCAAGGTGGAGACCTATAAGGCTAGAATGGTGACAAAAGATTTCAAATAATGGCAAGGAATTGTCCATCATAAAATCTTCTCACCGGTAGCAATGCTCAAGTCAATTCGGATTTTGCTTGTGATTGCAGCTTATTATTACGAAATCTGGCAAATGGATGTGGAGATGTCCTTCCTCAATGAAGACTTAAGGAGAATGTATGTATGATACAGCCAGAAGAATTTGTTTCAAAGGTTAAAGCAAATTGAGTATGTAAGCTATAACGATCCATTTATGGATTGAAGCAAGCTTCTCGAAGATGGAACATCCGGTATGATGAGACAATCAAAGGAGTTTGATTTTATTAAAAACGCGGATGAACCAAATGTGTACAGAAGGTCAGTGGGAGCGCAGTGAGATTCTTAGTATTATATGATGATATACTACTGAAAGGGAATGACACACCAATGCTGCAATCAGTAAAGCTAATTTTGTCTAAACATTCTTCTAAGGATCTTATATTTTGGGGATGAAGATCTATAGAGATAGATCTATAAGGATGTTTGGCTTGACCCAAGGAACGTCTATTCATTTGATGCTAAAGGGGTTTAGCATGTCAAACTCCAAGAGAGGTCTCATGTTGATGAGCCGTGGAGTGTATCTCTCTAAGAAATTATCCCCAAAGACACCTGAAGAGAGAGATCGCATGAGTAACTATCATGTATACGATGAATTATACGAGACCAGATATTACTTATGCACTAAATGTGATAAGCAAATATCAGTCTGTTCTTGAAGAAGATCATTATAAGACAGTGAGAAACATCCTAAAGTACTTAAGAAGAACGAATGATGTATATCTATTAATGGTAGGTCTTATTTGAAACTAGAGGGTTATACAGACTCAAGTTTTTCAGACTGACCAAGACGACATCAAATCCACTTTAGGGTATGTGATTACTTTGAACCGTGGTGCAGTGAGTTGGAAATGTTCCAAGCAGTAAATAGTTAATGATTTAGTGACAAAGGCAAAGTAGATAGCTATAAGTGAAGCTGTAAAGTTGATTGTTTGGATGAAAATTTCATTACAGAACTAGGAATAGTTCCTAAGTCTCATCTAGGATCTAAACATGTGTTACAACACTTTCATTTGATTAGAGAAATCATTGAAAGAGGAGAAGTCACTATAGAGATAGTGGACTCATAAGATAATATTGTAGATCCATTTACTAAAACTTTAACCCAACAACAATTTGATCGTCACTTAGAAAAGATGGGTATTAGATACCATGGCGGTTGACTTTAGTGTAAGTAGGAGATTGAAAGTAGTATGCACACAAGCCAATCATATTTGATATGATGTAGCATATACTTTGTAATCTTATTCATTTATTAAAACAAGAATTAATTTATTAAAGACATTTTACTTTATGTACATAGTGTCGTTATTTTATATGTGATAAACCCATAGTTTTGAGCAATGCTTTTAGAATCATGATGATGATCATGCTAATGAGATCTGAATTCTTAAAGAGCTTAAAACTAAAATCGTTCTCAATCGTTGGATTACTAAAAAGGGGATTAGTGAATCCGGATAGATTGTTACATACTTTGTTTGCTCTTAGGAAAAGGATGATTGATCTCATAATCATTTGTGTGGAGATACTAAAGAAAGTATGTAAGTTCTTATTGGTGAATAAGTTCACTGAACGTGACTCGCTGAAGGAATATCTAATGGAGTTTTACTTGTCTGTCAATAGGAATTCCTTTAGTGATAGTAGTACAAGTGATCCTTCGACTTGAGATCATCATAGTATCTTGTGTATGATGAGTTATACTTTGACATGTCCCTTAAGACCTTTAGGGTATATCAAAGGGTATACTTGTGTATTATAAGTTGTATATGGAGATAGGTGAAGGATGGACAAAGAATCCACTTCTTCTAGTAAAAGGAGAGAATGTCCTATGTGATTCGATAAATGACAACTCAGTAGTCTTTGACCAAGGCAGTTGCATTATTTAGAGTTGTGCATTTGAGAATCAAAATGCATATAATTAAATAAAATAAGACTTGACAGTAATTTCATGTCTTATATTTAATTGAGACATTGTATGGTAGAAGGATTGAATTGTACGGTAACTATTCACTAAAAGGTTCTTTTGTGATTAATGTTGAAATCTATATTATCTAGAAAGTCGTTGATCGCTAAGGGGGCTTACCCTTATTGAAGAATAAATATTATTTATTTAAATGAATTAAATAGTTTAATTTATTTATTTAAATAAGATTAGAATTGTTCTAATTGATTTATGCACAACCGGTTTAATATGGAGAACCTAAAGGGTCACACCGCAAAAGGAAAATATTTATTTAAGAAGTAAATGACATAATTGTAATAATAAGTTAAGTGTATCTAATTTAATCTGTGACGCCCCTAAATCCGGGTACTTGAAACCCGTACTTGGTGCTACACGATACATTCAGTCAAATTGCTTAATATATTAAATAATAAAAAGATTACATCAGAGTTGTCTATCCCAAGTACGAAGACCTTTAAGTATTTCATTACATGATAAATAATGTATTATCACATAATACAACTACAACTAATACAGATAACGACTTCTAGTTACTCATGTAGCTTTCCTTTGCCCTTGTCCTTGCCGGACCCTTCTACTTGCTCGGGTTTAACCGAAAAAATTTAAATTCAAAGCAAGAATGAGCATTCAAGTGCTCAGCAAGTAATAACAGACAATAAACATCATATGAAAGGATTAAATGTTTTCTTTGAGAAATACTTCTACAACGAATCAATAGTTGTGAAGTAATTGAAACCAATTTTGAATAACATATCAAATGGTTTATTTTTGAAACAACATATTGACTATTGATGCTGAGTGGTCAAAAGACCAAGAACTTTATTTTCATTTGCTGAAAAGGTTCTATCAGAAATTCATCTGTGAACCGACTGAACTTACGAGCACGGTGGGTGATCAGCCCTTTATGCCCTGCGTTGATCAACACTACTTGCGTTATTCTCACTGCCTTTAGGCAAAGTTAAAAGTTTTCCTAAATAAGGGATGTTCATTCTCAGACTTGAGTTCCAAATCAAAACAATCTGATTGGAAAGCTCTACCTAATCTCAATAATGTGTAAAGACTTGCAAATGAGAAAGGACATTAGTCTAGCCGTAATAAAGGCTTAGACTTGATGTTTAAACAGTTCATATTCAATAAGAACGAAAAACATGTCTCTTAACATAACTTATTAACATAAACCTCGAAGGTAATATAGAAAACTTGGATTTAATGAATGAAACTTGCTCATAGATAAATGAATTCGAGATACTTGCTCATACAAAAAGACCATTGTAAAGGTTAAGATACTTGCACAGGAATACGATGCAAGGCTAGAACACTTGCACCGTCATGAATTTAATACAAAGTTGAAAGAAAGTAAATAAGATCAGAATACTTGCGAAATTATAAATGAGTTCAACGTTAGTATACTTGCTTAACTATAATAGAAGACTAAGTGAAGAAACTTGCATTCAATAAATGGTTTGAACGAAGTTAGGAAACTTGCGAAATCAAAGCTCTTCTTGCATATTATAAAAGTAATGCATAGGATTGAGATACTTGCCTCTTGCGTTGTTTAAGATACTTGACGTTAATCACCTTTTGAGAGTCCTACATATTTAACGCACATAGACATATTAATTAGTCATCAATAGACTATCATGTATTGGTTTGAACTTGATTTAGTTTTTTTTTTTTGAAATGTTTGCATTCGTTAGTTTAGTTAATGCGAGCCATCTTTATTTTGCTCGGCGTCGCGACATACGTAAATGGCACAACCCATAAACTTCCCTTTTTAATTATATCTCAATGTTATGGTATATTTATCGAATAAAGTAAGTTTATAGATTTTATTCCTTTATTAAATTATTTAATGATTTACTATATTTTAAATAATTTCATGCTCAAAATGCTTCTAAATAGCTTTAGTAATAATATCAATACATGAATCCATCATGCATTCATACATAGATTCAAGTTTACGTAGCGTATTTCCAATTAATTAAAAGTATTGATTGTATTTATAATTATATATATATATATATATATATATATTATTTTATGTATACGTATTAATTTAATTCCATTTTTCATGAGCTATAGACTTAAAGTCATCAAAACATAACAAACTAACCAAAACTGGTTGCTGCTGTGACAACCCAGATTTTAAAAATTATTAAATAAAAATTTAATAAATAAAAATTCTTATTATGTGACGTTTTGAGTTTTGAGTATGTGTATATGTGATATATATTTTGTGAAATATATGTTTTAATGTGAAGAGAATTATATGTTCGTGTATTTGAGAAAAGAGGTTTAATAGTTAATCTAACTATTGAATGAAATGAAGGAAATTGTTAAAAAACTATTTACTGAATATTAGTAAGTTGAAAATTATATTATAAAAGAATATAATATAATTGTTATGTTTTGTGAACAATGGAAATCATTGTGAATTAAATTTCATAATAATGTGAGTGATTTATTTAATTAAAATAAGGAATTAATGAGAATATAATTATTTTAATAAAATGAGAGAGTAATGTGTTGCATATAAATGTAACATGTTAATGTAATATGATTGTGAATTTCATAGATTAAAATATTTATCGAATAAACATTTGATGGAAATTATTGTAGAATAATTTAATTAAGCGTTTTGGTGCGTATTTTATTACGCGAGTAATATTCTAATTTAATTTAATAATTAAATTAGAGGAATAATGATTTATTAAATTTGAAATTATAATTATAATTGTCGAATTTGAGATTGTAAATTTTGGTTAGTAAGATTTAATTAAATTTATTAATATAATAAGTTTAATTAAGATTTAATAGGTGTGACAAAATATCATATAGTAAGAAGGAATATTAAAATAAAGAGAAAAATAGATTATTATTTTTTGTTCTAGCCAAACGTGGCCTAGACCCTTGGTATTTTGTAACTGACTAAACCTTAAGCCTTCTAATAACTGAAGGAGGAATTTTATTCTTACGTTCTTTTCTTAGGCCTAAGACTAAGAATACAGAGAAAGAAAAAGAGAGAAAGAAAGAGAAAAAAAAAGAGAGAGAAATTGAGAGAAATTGAGAGAGATTTCTGTAGAATTGGAAGAGGAGGAAGAATTCTAGGAATCAAGAAGATGAATAATCAAACCTCTCTATCATCTATACAAACTAAGGAAGGAATCAAAGAGGTAATTTTTATATTTTTGGTTCTTCACTATGTTTTCTTAAAGTTTTGTATAAAGTTCATGTTGGTTAAATGAATTGATGAATGATATGAGGTTATATGTGTTTGTGTGTATATATATATATATATATATATATATATATATATATATAATATTATGTATCATCTTTACATGATTTGGTGTAATCGAATTTGGGTTTTTGTTTTAAAAGAAGAAGTTGAAGAACAAATTCGCAGAAAATGAGTAACCAACCCGTTTTTTTTTTGTAAAAATCATATAAAATCGAGTTTTAGGAGTTAGAGAATGGGCTATATATCAAATTAAAGATATGGAAGTAAGCTAAACACAGGAATAAGAATCGCATAAAAATTCCTTTTGGTTTGTCCGTAGCGACTGATTTAGTGAGGCTGGTTTAGAACATTTACAGTCTGCTGAAGCAGAAAATCTGTTACGGTTTCTGACTTTGTAAAAATCGTATAAATTCGTGTGTTTAGAATTTGAAGAAACTTAAAACTGCAAAGTTGTAGATATTGAAGTTTCTTATTGTACTCGTGAGTTTGATCCATTTTCATGCAGTATGCTATCTTTGAGAAATTATTTTGTACGGCTGGTCAAAAAAAAATTATACTTTCTGACCTAAGTTGAAAAACATGAAAATCTAGTTTAATTGGAAAGGAACCCAAGGTTTGGGCCATAGTGGTCTGAAAATAGAATTAGTAAGGTTTAATTTGACGTAAGGATGGATAAAAACGGATAAGTAACGAATGAGTTGGGATTAAAACAAAAACAGTATAAGATAGGACTTTGGTTAATATTTATAGATAACCTTGTTTGGGTTGTGGGAGTTTGAGCTGTTGAAGAGGAAGCATCGCGTTGGGGCGCGGTGTTCAAACAAAATATATTTATTATTTTCAATTTTAAAATATTTACATGAGGTTTAATAAAAACAAATGATGTTTTAAAAGTTGTGTTTTAGTAAGTTATATAAAACTTAAGTTTGATGTTCGTGAGGTATAATAATGCTGTTTAATTTCTAAGCCATATGTTTATACTGTTTAAGGTTCCTAATTGAATTGAATAAGCCTAATATACTTATAATGCAATGTGTATGTAAACTTTAATTACTTAACTAAATGTTAAGTATCGATTAAAATGGAACGTAATGAGAAAGGAGGTTGTTGTTAATAAACCGTATCGTTAATGAGGAGTCCTAACGGGACTTAAACACTAAATATTGTGTACCGATTAAAATGAAAGATTAAGGAATGTAGAGTAGAGTTATTTAAACGGTTACTAAACTTTGCTATGTGACTAATAAATGATGTGCATAACTTATATATTGTGTAGGATACGTGAGACGCAGATAGTTATAAGTTGTTTATGGTAATTGGTAATCTACGAGCCAGGCAAGTCTTTCAGTTCTTAATTGTTATGTGAACTCGATGATTAACAGTTTTAATTTATATTGTAAAAAAAACATGATGTATTATTTATGTTATACGTACGAAATGTGATGGTCAATTTATGACTACACTGATTGAGTAAAGAATGTTGATTGAATTATGGAATTCAATCTTTATTTGATATATGATGTATAACATGAAAGTTATGTTTATTCAGATGTTTATGTTTTATAAGATGAGTATGTTATTTATGTGCTACGTGAAGCATGAAAACTGTTAAATTTCGCTGAGCTGTCGATCTCATTCTTGTAAATAACTATTTTTGCAGGTTAAGGATCAAGGTAACGTTAAGTGCTACCTAAATGACATTGATCAAAATGATGCATGAAGATTAACTGTTTTTAGTTGAAGTTATTATTTGTATTATGTTAAGAGTTTGATAAATGTAATTATGTCGAGTTATAAAGTTTGTATTGAGATGTAAATTTAATATTATCCGATGCATAAAGGGTATTGAATCTAGAAGTTTTATTTTTGAAGCGAATCATTAAGTAAATATGATTCTAGATTATGTAAATGTTTAAAGGTTATGATTCAGGGAAAGCAAAGAAAGAAAACTGAATAGTTTAAAAAAAAAATTGTTCCGCATTTTAATAAGTTTAACATTGAATAATGTTGTAAAGTCAGAATAAAGATGTATTGTTAACGACCGATGTGAAGAGTTGGATTATTTAGAATTTGGGGTCGTTACAGTTGGTATCAGAGCTGATAGGTTAGAAACCTTAGGTACGAGTACCTTAGGCTATAACCTTAGAGAAGAGAGTTGAAGATGATAGAGTTTCGAGAATAATAAGTTAAGTATGATTATGGTGCAATCGTATTCTTTAATGGTTGATGTATGGTATCTGGGCTAAACAATTCTTTTAGAGAGCGGAGGTTGATACGAACTAGCAACCGATCTAACTCGCTGTGAGAGACAGTGTAGACGAGACGGGAACTAGTTTGTTGGTTGTTTGTGGAAAACCACTCAGGTGCTGTACTGAACACTGTTAGAGACTCGAGGTGTACCGAGTATAGAATTATGGATGCGTATGATTAAGACGTGATTCTTTTCATATAGGTAGATGTATGAGATGAGTTAAGTCTTAGAAACATTACAAGAAGAAGATGCGAATGACGCAAAGTAAACTCGAATAAAATATTAAATAATATGAATGAAGTTAGAGATTCTTAAAGGAAGAATTGATATTTAAACAAGAAGATTCAAAGAAGAATCTTGAATAGTTATGAAAGATGAGAACTAGGAGTTACCTGACTCCAGTAATAAAGATAGTGTTAATAAATAGACGATATCTATAAGATGAGAATGATATAATGGTAAAAATGAACTCAAATAGAGTTTATAGAATTCATGTGAGATAGATTATGATAAAATGTTTAGGTTCAAAGAAGGACCTGAAGAGCTAAAAGAACAGGGAACATCTGAATTGATTAATCATAAGATAACATGATTAAAGAGAAGAATAAAGAAGATCGTAGGAGGAGACGATCATGAGATAAGAAAGAATCGTAAGAAGAGCTGATGATAGAATGAGATCACGACGTGATCTGTTAAAGTTGTAAAATGTTAGAGGATCTTAAATGATTGAATAGTTGTAGAATGATGCTATAAATAGATGGTACTATGAAATAGTACAAGATAAACTCACGAGGAGTTATGGATGATGAAATACGAGAAATTCGTATCAAGCAAAGAGTTAAGTTAAGAGTAAGATGAAATTAGGTGGGATTTCAATTGAGGACTCATGCTAGTGGCTGAGTTGTATGATTCCTGGTATGGGACGGGAATTTGTGCTTGGTTTGAATACTACTTAGCTTCCTATATTAATATAGTGGTTGAGTTGAACAAATCCTGGTATGGGACGGGATTTGTCCATGGTTTAACAACCGCTCAGCTTCCTATATTGATTAGTGGTCGAGTTGGTTCGACAACCACTTAGCTTCCTATATTGATAATCATTGAAATATTGGTGTCGCACTATCGATATACGTATGCCGAGAAGGTGATTCTTTTCTCATATTTATATTTGATAGTTAGAGAATATTAAGATTAGGTACGGTTCTTAAAATTTATATTTATGGTAGGATCGTGACTCATAATCGTATGATGGAACCCCTCAGCGAATGGACGATTTTGGTCTGACTAGGATAAGTTCCTAAAACCATATGATTGTGGTAAGTTCCTGAACTTCCAAAGTGTGGTAAGTTTGATGAACTATATTGGGTGTAGAAAAGTTATGGTATAGAGAGCATTGATGATATTGAAGAATGATAGAATGATTGAGTAATGAAGCAATGAAGTAATGATTGAACTTGATGGAGAGAAATGGAGATTTCAAATCTTCTAGCTATGCTAGATTTTCGAAATTTATTGACATCGTGCTGATATTCGCAATTTTGTGTTCTCAAAAGTATATTGGGTCAATATTTGAACCAATAAGTTTTAAAAAGGTGCTATTATCCGTACGTCTATGCTAATTGTTTCAGCTAGACAAAAATGATTTAAAAATTATCAAAATGTATTTTGAGCGATGGAGTCATCAATGCAATTTAACCTAGTGTTGGATGTGATCAATGGATCGTCAACCCACTATGGTATGATGTAGTATGACAAAGTCCTAAAATGACGACATCCTCAACGTACTATTAAGACGGTACGGTATCATGACGTCATAAAAGAATTTTTGTTTTCTTTTAAACTATGAAAAGATATGCCAATTGAGTTTGCTTAAAATATTTTAACTAATGTCCGAATTGTTGTTCAAGGTCTATGTCAATTGATTCGGCTAGACAACTATTGAAAGATGTTTATGAAGTTCAAGAATTCGTTGAGATTTTATGTCAAACCAGTTTATTCTGGTGCGGAATTTGTATTAAGTCTGAGGTGAACCAACCCTATAATGGGGGATACGCAATAGCATTAATATGTATGTGCACAATACATAGTACGAAGGGCTGATCACCTGGAGTACGAGAAGAGATGGTCCATAGTCTTTTGACTGTTAAAGGTTACAGTAGAAATATCTATTAACCTAGGACAAGGTTCAAGTCTTTACGACTCCTCAGCAGAATATTGAAAGTTTTTGAATGAATTTTTAAATTCCCGAGTTATTCATACTGCTTCCCAATTATTGAACAATTGTGGAAGATTGTTATTCTTTTGAAAAGGTGGAAGTGGAAAGAAAATATTCCTTAAAAAGGGATAGGATATAGAATGTGAAAAGTAGTGATGAGTAAATTGAGCAAGAAAGAAATGAAATTCCAGAAAGGGAAGGGATAAATTTAGTTGATGGTGAGTAATGATCAGAAATTTTTAGAAGAGGAAGATGAGAAGACTGCAACGATCTTAGAAATATCCTTACAGAAAGAAATTGGTGTAGAACCCAATGAATAAGTAGAGATTAACGTAAAGTCCATTTCGTTAAATGGAAGGAACGAATATTAGTAAATCAAGAATTCCGAGGACGAAATTCTTAGAAGAAGGGGTGAATGTGATATCCCGAGTATTTATGCGATGCTAAATCAAGATATTAAATGATTACAACGAGTGTGATATGCAATGATCCTTAGAGAAAGGAAATGAATGCGTTAAAGGGTGAAAGAATATATAATACTCGAAGTGTTCCAATAAAACGTATACTAAGGTGATGCGTTGAGTTATTCAACGATAATTGTGAAAGAGATTTAGTGAAAACCGAGTAAGGGAGGTTTCGTTGATTCCGAGGACGGAATCCTTATAAGGAGGGAAGGATGTGACAACCCAGATTTTTAAAAATTATTAAATAAGAATTTAATAAATAAAAATTCTTATTATGTGACGTTTTGAGTTTTGAGTATGTGTATATGTGATATATATTTTGTGAAATATATGTTTTAATGTGAAGAGAATTATATGTTCGTGTATTTGAGAAAAGAGGTTTAATAGTTAATCTAACTATTGAATGAAATGAATGAAATTGTTAAAAAAATATTTACTGAATATTAGTAAGTTGAAAATTATATTATAAAAGAATATAATATAATTGTTATGTTTTGTGAACAATGGAAATCATTGTGAATTAAATTTCATAATAATGTGAGTGATTTATTTAATTAAAATAACGAATTAATAAGAATATAATTATTTTAATAAAATGAGAGAGTAATGTATTGCATATAAATGTAACATGTTAATGTAATATGATTGTGAATTTCATAGATTAAAATGTTTATCGAATAAACATTTGATGGAAATTATTGTAGAATAATTTAATTAAGCGTTTTGGTGCGTATTTTATTACGCGAGTAATATTCTAATTTAATTTAATAATTAAATTAGAGGAATAATGATTTATTAAATTTGAAATTATAATTATAATTGTCTAATTTGAGATTGTAAATTTTGGTTAGTAAGATTTAATTAGATTTATTAATATAATAAGTTTAATTAAGATTTAATAGGTGTGACAAAATATCATATAGTAAGAAGGAATATTAAAATAAAGAGAAAAATAGATTATTATTTTTTGTTCTAGCCAAACGTGGCCTAGACCCTTGGTATTTTGTAACTGACTAAACCTTAAGCCTTCTAATAACTGAAGGAGGAATTTTATTCTTACGTTCTTTTCTTAGGCCTAAGACTAAGAATACAGAGAAAGAAAAAGAGAGAAAGAAAGAGAAAAAAAAAGAGAGAGAAAGAGAGAAATTGAGAGAGATTTCTGTATAATTGGAAGAGGAAGAAGAATTCTAGGAATCAAGAAGATGAATAATCAAACCTCTCTACCATCTATACAAACTAAGGAAGGAATCAAAGAGGTAATTTTTATATTTTTGGTTCTTCACTATGTTTTCTTAAATTTTTGTATAAAGTTCATGTTGGTTAAATGAATTGATGAATGATATGAGGTTATATGTGTTTGTGTGTGTGTGTGTGTGTGTGTATATTTATATATATATATATATATATATATTATATATATATATAATATTATGTATCATCTTTACATGATTTGGAGTAATCGAATTTGGGTTTTTGTTTTAAAAGAAGAAGTTGAAGAACAAATTCGCAGAAAATGAGTAACCAACCAGATTTTTATTGTTAAAAATCATATAAAATCGAGTTTTAGGAGTTAGAGAATGGGCTATATATCAAATTAAAGATATGGAAGTAAGCTAAACACAGGAATAAGAATCGCATAAAAATTCCTTTTGGTTTGTCCGTAGCGACTGATTTAGTGAGGCTGGTTTAGAACATTTACAGTCTGCTGAAACAGAAAATCTGTTACGGTTTCTGACTTTGTAAAAATCGTATAAATTCGTGTGTTTGGAATTTGAAGAAACTTAAAATTGCAAAGTTGTAGATATTGAAGTTTTCTTATTGTACTCTTGAGTTTGATCCATTTTCATGCAGTATGCTATCTTTGAGAAATTATTTTGTACGGCTGGTCAAAAAAAAATTATACTTTCTGACCTAAGTTGAAAAACATGAAAATCTATTTTAATTGGAAAGGAACCCAAGGTTTGGGCCATAGTGGTCTGAAAGTAGAATTAGTAAGGTTTAATTTGCCGTAAGGATGGATAAAAACGGATAAGTAACGAATGAGTTGGGATTAAAACAAAAACAGTATAAGATAGGACTTTGGTTAATATTTATAGATAACCTTGTTTGGGTTGTGGGAGTTTGAGCTGTTGAAGAGGAAGCATCGCGTTGGGGCGCGGTGTTCAAAAAAAATATATTTATTATTTTCAATTTTAAAATATTTACATGAGGTTTAATAAAAACAAATGATGTTTTAAAGGTTGTGTTTTAGTAAGTTATATAAAACTTAAGTTTGATGTTCGTGAGGTATAATAATGTTGTTTAATTGCTAAGCCATATGTTTATGCTATTTAAGGTTCCGAATTGAATTGAATAAGCCTAATATACTTATAATGCAATGTGTATGTAAACTTTAATTACTTAACTAAATGTTAAGTATCGATTAAAATGGAACGTAATGAGAAAGGAGGTTGTTGTTAATAAAACCGTATGGTTAATGAGGAGTCCTAACGGGACTTAAACACTAAATATTGTGTACCGATTAAAAGGAAAGATTAAGGAATGTAGAGTAGAGTTATTTAAACGGTTACTAAACGTTGCTATGTGACTAATAAATGATGTGCATAATTTATATATTGTGTAGGATACGTAAGACGCAGATAGTTATAAGCTGTTTATGGTAATTGGTAATCTACGAGCCAGGCAAGTCTTTCAGTTCTTAATTGTTATGTGAACTCGATGATTAACTGTTTTAATTTATATTGTAAAAAAAACATGATGTATTATTTATGTTGTACGTACGAAATGTGATGGTCAATTTATGACTACACTGATTGAGTAAAGAATGTTGATTGAATTATGGAATTCAATCTTTATTTGATATATGATGTATAACATGAAAGTTATGTTTATTCAGATGTTTATGTTCTATAAGATGAGTATGTTATTTATGTGCTACGTGAAGCATGAAAACTGTTAGATTTCGCTGAGCTGTCGAGCTCATTCTTACAAATAACTATTTTTGCAGGTTAAGGAGCAAGGTAACGTTAAGTGCTACCTGAATGACATTGATCAAAATGATGCATGAAGATTAACTGTTTTTAGTTGAAATTATTATTTGTATTATGTTAAGAGTTTGATAAATGTAATTATGTCGAGTTATAAAGTTTGTATTGAGATGTAAATTTAATATTATCCGATGCATAAAGGGTATTAAATCTAGAAGTTTTATTTTTGAAGCGAATCATTAAGTAAATATGATTCTAGATTATGTAAATGTTTAAAGGTTATGATTCAGGGAAAGCAAAGAAAGAAAACTGAATAGTTTAAAAAAAAAATTGTTCCGCATTTTAATAAGTTTAACATTGAATAATGTTGTAAAGTCAGAATGAGGATGTATTGTTAACGACCGATGTGAAGAGTTGGATTATTTAGAATTTGGAGTCGTTACAGTTGGTATCAGAGCTGATAGGTTAGAAACCTTAGGTACGAGTACCTTAGGCTATAACCTTAGAGAAGAGAGTTGAAGATGATAGAGTTTCGAGAATAATAAGTTAAGTATGATTATGGTGCAATCGTATTCTTTAATGGTTGATGTATGGTATCTGGGCTAAACAATTCCTTCAGAGAGCGGAGGTTGATACGAACTAGCAACCGATCTAACTCGCTGTGAGAGACAGTGTAGACGAGACGGGAACTAGTTTGTTGGTTGTTTGTGGAAAACCACTCAGGTGCTGTACTGAACACTGTTAGAGACTCGAGGTGTACCGAGTATAGAATTATGGATGCGTGTGATTAAGACGTGATTCTTTTCATATAGGTAGATGTATGAGATGAGTTAAGTCTTAGAAACATTACAAGAAGAAGATGCGAATGACGCAAAGTAAACTCGAATAAAATATTAAATAATATGAATGAAGTTAGAGATTCTTAAAGGAAGAATTGATATTTAAACAAGAAGATTCAAAGAAGAATCTTGAATAGTTATGAAAGATGAGAACTGGGAGTTACTTGACTCCAGTAATAAAGATGGTGTTAATAAATAGACGATATCTATAAGATGAGAATGATATAATGGTAAAAATGAACTCCAATAGAGTTTATAGAATTCATGTGAGATAGATTATGATAAAATGTTTAGGTTCAAAGAAGGACTTGAAGAGCTAAAAGAACAGGGAACACCTGAATTGATTAATCATAAGATAACATGATTAAAGAGAAGAATAAAGAAGATCGTAGGAGGAGACGATCATGAGATAAGAAAGAATCGTAAGAATTGCTGATGATAGAATGAGATCACGACGTGATCTGTTAAAGTTGTAAAATGTCAGAGGATCTTAAATGATTGAATAGTTATAGCATGATGCTATAAATAGATGGTACTATGAAATAGTACAAGATAAACTCACGAGGAGTTATGGATGATGAAATACGAGAAATTTGTATCAAGCAAAGAGTTAAGTTAAGAGTAAGATGAAATTAGGTGGGATTTTAATTGAGGACTCATGTTAGTGGCTGAGTTGTACGATTCCTGGTATGGGACGGGAATTTGTGCTTGGTTTGAAAACTACTTAGCTTCCTATATTAATATAGTAGTTGAGTTGAACAAATCCTGGTATGGGACGAGATTTGTCCATGGTTTAACAACCGCTCAGCTTCCTATATTGATTAGTGGTCGAGTTGGTTCGACAACCACTTAGCTTCCTATATTGATAATCATTGAAATATTGGTGTCGCACTATCGATATACGTATGCCGAGAAGGTGATTCTTTTCTCATATTTATATTTGATATTTAGAGAATATTAAGATTAGGTACGGTTCTTAAAACTCATATTTATGGTAGGATCGTGACTCATAATCGTATGGTGGAACCCCTCAGCGAATGGACGATTTTGGTCTGACTAGGATAAGTTCCTAAAACCATATGATTGTGGTAAGTTCCTGAACTTCCAAAGTGTGGTAAGTTTGATGAACTATATTGGGTATAAAAAAGTTATGGTATAGAGAGCATTGATGATATTGAAGAATGATAGAATGATTGAGTAATGAAGCAATGAAGTAATGATTGAACTTGATGGAGAGAAATGGAGATTTCAAATCTTCTAGCTATGCTAGATTTTCGAAATTTATTGAAATCGTGCTGATATTCGCAATTTTGTGTTCTCCAAAGTATATTGGGTCAATATTTGAACCAATAAGTTTTAAAAAGGTGCTATTATCCGTACGTCTATGCTAATTGTTTCAGCTAGACAAAAATGATTTAAAAATTATCAAAATGTATTTTGAGCAATGGAGTCATCAATGCAATTTAACCTAGTGTTGGATGTGATCAATGGATCGTCAGCCCACTATGGTATGATGTAGTATGACAAAGTCCTAAAATGACGACATCCTCAACGTACTATTAAGACGGTACGGTATCATGACGTCATAAAAGAATTTTGGTTTTCTTTTAAACTATGAAAAGATATGCCAATTGAGTTTGCTTAAAATATTTTAACTAATGTCCGAATTGTTGTTCAAGGTCTATGCCAATTGATTCGGCTAGACAACTATTGAAAGATGTTTATGAAGTTCAAGAATTCGTTGAGATTTTATGTCAAACCAGTTTATTCTGGTGCGGAATTTGTATTAAGTCTGAGGTGAACCAACCCTATAATGGGAGATACGCAATAGCATTAATATGTATGTGCACAATACATAGTACGAAGGGCTGATCACCTGGAGTACGAGAAGAGATGGTCCATAGTCTTTTGACTGTTAAAGGTTACAGTAGAAATATCTGTTAACCTAGGACAAGGTTCAAGTCTTTACGACTCCTCAGCAGAATATTGAAAGTTTTTGAATGAATTTTTAAATTCCCGAGTTATTCATACTACTTCCCAATTATTGAACAATTGTGGAAGATTGTTATTCTTTTGAAAAGGTGGAAGTGGAAAGAAAATATTCCTTAAAAAGGGATAGGATATAGAATGTGAAAAGTAGTGATGAGTAAATTGAGCAAGAAAGAAATGAAATTCCAGAAAGGGAAGGGATAAATTTAGTTGATGGTGAGTAATGATCAGAAATTTTTAGAAGAGGAAGATGAGAAGACTGCAACGATCTTAGAAAGATCCTTACAGAAAGAAATTGGTGTAGAACCCAATGAATAAGTAGAGATTAACGTAAAGTCCATTTCGTTAAATGGAAGGAACGAATATTAGTAAATCAAGAATTTCGAGGACGAAATTCTTAGAAGAAGGGGTGAATGTGATATCCCGAGTATTTATGCGATGCTAAATCAAGATATTAAATGATTACAACGAGTGTGATATGCAATGATCCTTAGAGAAAGGAAATGAATGCGTTAAAGGGTGAAAGAATATATAATACTCGAAGTGTTCCAATAAAACCTATACTAAGGTGATGCGTTGAGTTATTCAACGATAATTGTGAAAGAGATTTAGTGAAAACCGAGTAAGGGAGGTTGTGACGCCCCCAAATTCGGGTCTCCAAATACCCGAATCCGGTTATCACGATCCACTACAAACATTCACCTCTAACAACATATGGTAACTAAAATGCGAAATATAATAAACATACGTTGTTCATTACAAATGTGTTACTAGTCCCAGAATACAAAAACCTTAAACACTTACACAAATCCATACCCTAAATAAAAGTCAGGGTTTAAATTACATTAACAGTAATTAACTACACGTAAATTTAAAATCTGCTACATGAAGTCTATTACTTCATCTTTTCTTTCCCTTTGTTCTTCCCTGATGTCTCGGGTTTAGCTGCAATGAAGTCATGATATAGCAAGGATGAGCAACGAGTTTGCTCAGCAAGTTTAAAGTACAACAATAAGGATATATCATGACGGAAGGGATATAGAAAGAGATTTCAACAATAGAATTATCAGAAGCAATAACAATAAATGCTTTTAGAACAATTGGTAGTCAAATAGACTTTGAACAATAACTTCCAAAGGAGTCAATAGCTAGTTGACCCTCTGGTTACTGGCTACAGAATGAGTACTTGAGGGGATCAGCCTCGCGTACGCTATGTGTATGCATAACATTTAACTCTGCTATTTGTACCTTATATACGGTACCTAGGGTACTCCCCTATAATAAAAGGGGTGTTCATTCAGTCTAAGAATCCTTACCATTGATTGGTTCGGATAGCTTTTATAAATTCTTACATACGTGCCTGACCGAGACAAGGGTTCAGACTTAATCATGAATAGTTCGTGAATTTCAGAACTTAAATAATTATACGAATTCAAATGCACAGGTGCGAATGCCAATGAATACATAGATGTGGAATAATTTTAAAAGTAATTAGACCACTTAAGACATGCTTGGAGATAAGATTCAAGCTTAAAGAATAACTTGCAATAATATATACCTTTTGCACGAATTAAAAATAATGCATAAGGTTTAGAAATATTGCTCAATGTAAAGGTTGAGTAAGATAGAACTTGCATTCAATATACTGAAAGAATGAAGTTAGGGAACTTGCCTGTTTGCTCAGCTACAGATAAATTTTTAGCTTTAATTAATTGATCTTGGATAACCTATCAGTTGATAAAGTCGGTTTATCCATTAGCATTGCATAACTGTATACACTCACTTATGCTATTTATTTAAAAGATAAACAATTCACCATATACATTTAATTTCTGTCTAATCATTAGCTAAACAGAATTTAACTTAATGACCTTTAGCTATTAAAATAATTGATGACTAATCATGCACACTTATTCTTTGAATACTCCGATTATTACCCTTACTTGTCTCTAACTATGGGTTAACAACCTTTATTTAAATCTAGCATGATTTAATAACAACTAAATAATGGTTGATCTCTTACTTAATCTTTTATTTGCTTAATCACTATTCACCTTAAGGGTAATTTAGTAATTATTATACTTGTTCTTTATTCAACATTAATTAAATACTCAATGTATTAATACCACACACACTTAATATTATCATTAAGTGTTTATTACCATTATTTATTAAGGCCAAAATAATTAACTTATTGATCTTCCTCATACTTAATCATTATTCCATTAATGATTAAGTACTTGTTATCCTTATTAGCTTATTCATACCTAATTATAATAATTAGATATTTATTATCTTCATTTATTGTTAATAAATAATAACAAATAATTATTTCATTACCTTTATTCATACTTAAGTAAATAATAAATACGTACTTAATTAATTCGGTTCATACTTAATTATTATTGAATAGCAATAATTAAATATTTATTATCTCTATTTATTATTTATCGATAAATAATAAATAATTACTTTTATTAACTTTATTCATACTTAGTTATTATTTAATATTAACTTAAACAATAACTAAATATTTATTATCTTTATTTATTATTTATTGATAAATAATAAATAATTACTTTATTCATACTTAATTATTATTTAATATTAATTAAATAAAAATTAAATATTTATTATCTTTATTTATTATTTATATAATAATTAATTAATTTATTAACTTTATTTAATTATTATTATCAGTAATAATTAAATGTTTATTATCTTTATTTATTATTCATTGATAATAAATAATTACTTTATTGATTTTATTTATTAGTTCTAGTAACTAACTAATTTACAAGTATATTATTAACCCAAATTAATTAATCAATAACTAAGCCAAGATTTGATTCTCAGCAAAGCTACTGACAGGGATACTCATACTACCTAGTTTAAGCCTTTCATCAAACATTTGGTGAATCCTACAACACTGTGTTGGTTAAACCAAATCACAAGATTAGACTGTCGAACCTTAGGGTTCATCACAACAGATTCCCAACAACAGTACAAGCAATACAATCCAAGTATACAACCAACAATAGAAAATATAATACCCAATATCACATTACCAGATTTCCCAAATCAAAACCAAACAAAGATATTAACAATTCATTACCAGATTTTAAACCCAAAAATTATAATACAATGTTCTGAGTTTCAAACCCAAGCAGTTACAATACTATACAGTGTAACCTAAATCAAACAAAACCATTACAGTAGCTTAATGACCCATTTCTATACCTTGGGTTTGATCACGCCGCTGTCCTCCTCCTTCTCCCACAGTACACAACCCAGTCGGTCATTCACTAATAAATTTCCCTCTCTGAGATTTCAAACCCTAAATTTTCTAATTTGGAACTCACAAAACAAAGGATTCGGCAACTATGGTTTAGGGGATGGGGGGTTCAATTTATAGAAGGAAAATTACCCAAATCAATTGGGTATTACCCCAATCGATTTTCCAAGGACCGTTGGTAGGAAGGAGGCACCCCTGATGGTCCACATCACCCCATCCGATGCACTGGTTCGGTCGCCCTCGAGCCTTGCGCTGCCACGGTCACGTCGTCGGTCGACTCCCTGATTTTCTGGAACCCTTGGTCCGCCGATGGAGCGCTCGGTCGCTTCGATTAACTGCCTTGAACTTTGAACAGTCCGCCGGTCGATCTTCACGTCGTCCGTCTGGTTCGAGCTATCGCCGGCGCCTTGCTCCCGTCTCTCGCTCGATGATTGACTGAAGGGTTGGGTTTCGTTCGATTGATTGGGTTCGGCTAGGCCTACCCCTATTCCTTCTTCCCGTTGCTAACTGGTCTGAGGGTTTGATTTGAGGGTCTTGATCTCGTTTGGTTTTCTTTCCCAATTGATTTCGTTAGTTCTGATATATCCCCAGCCCCAATTGAAGCAACCCGACTGGAATGAAAGAGAATGGATCGACCCGATTGAGATTATTTCAAACCGGCTGGATTTAGGGATTTGGCTCAACCCAATAGGGTTGGGCCGGTTTGAACAAATAAAATAAAAGAAAAGAAATGGGCCAGTCCAATCAAAATAACATTATGCTCTTATCATTTTAATTGAATAATTAATTCAATTAATTAGTTAAATATTTGTTTTACCAATAATTCTTGATTCGAATTATTTAATAAAATAAATTTATTTATTAATTTTTCCTAAATTTCTTGCAAATCAAATCTTAGGGTTAACTCACTAATTTAATCAAACTATTAATGAGTCCCTTTAGTGCACAAAAAATTATTGGACCACATACCTATATAATTAAATAATAATACCCACATGGCTCCAATTAAATTCGTAAAATTAAATAAAACGAATTTTATATATCAAAATAAATCAATACAATGTTTAAAAATTTACTGGACATTACATCCTCTCCCCCTTATAAAAATTCCGTCCTCGAAATTTCAATCTAATGTTATTCGAATAACTGGGGGTAATTCGCTCTCATTTTCTCTTCGAGTTCCCACGTGGCTTCTTCCACTGCGTGATTTCTCCAGAGAACTTTAACAGAATGAATGGTTTTATTCCTCAGCGTCTGTTCCTTCCTATCCAGTATTTGAACAGGAATCTCCTCGTACGATAAGTCCTTTTCGACTTGAATTGGCTCATAGGAAATAACATGATTGTAATCTGGCTTATACGGACGCAACACTGATACATGAAACACGTTGTGAATGTGCTCAAGTTCAGGAGGTAATGCTACCTCGTACGCCACTTCGCCTATTCTCCTCAAAATCTCGAACGGTCCTATGAACCTAGGGCTCAATTTGGCCGTCTGCAACTTCTCCTTTCAAATGCGGCCACCAATAATGCTGAGGAAGATCTTGATACATCTTGGTGCTACCTGGATGTACCGAAAATCTTGTATTATGGGCCTCCTGCAATATCTCCTCCCTTAAGTCTGGTACATATGGTACCCAGATCCTTCCCTCGAACCTCAGCAATCCTGTGCTGTCAATCTTGTACTTCAATGTTTTTCCCTCCGATAGTTGCTCTTTAATGACCAGGCACTCTTCATCAAATTCTTGAGGCTCCTTTATCTTATCCAGTAGAGTCGGACCAACTGTCACGGTAAACAACTTGTCGTCCGTCTCCATTGGATACTTAACCTCCAACTCCAGACGTTCAAAATCCTTTATCAACTCCTCCTGAATTGTCAGCTGCATCAATTTCGCTTTGCCTTTCCTGCTTAAGGCATCAGCCACTACATTTGCTTTGCCCAGATGGTACAGAATTTCACAGTCGTAATCATTGATCAATTCTAACCATCGGCGCTGCCTCATGTTCAGCTCCTTCTGAGTGAAGATATATTTTAGACTTTTGTGATCTGTATATATCTCGCACTTCTCCCCGTACAGGTAGTGCCTCCAAATCTTCAAGGCGAAAACTACCGCGGCTAACTCCAAGTCATGAGTCGGGTAACCCTTCTCATAATCTTTCAGTTGACGTGATGCGTACGCCACGACCTTGCCGTGTTGCATCAGTACACAACCAAGACCTTTGTGTGATGCGTCGCTATACACTACAAAACCCCCAGTGTTGTCGGGTAAGGTCAACACCGGTGCTTGACTAAGTCTCTTCTTCAGCTCCATAAAACTTTCCTCACATTTCTCCGACCAAACGAACTTAACCGTTTTCCTGGTGAGGTTGGTCAATGGCGATGCTATCTTCAAAAAATCCTGTATAAATCTTCGATAATATCCTGCTAATCCCAAGAAACTCCTGATCTCTGTTGGGGTTTTCGGTTGCTCCCAATTGATAACCGCTTCTACTTTTGCTGGGTCCACTGAAACACCATTTTTGTCGATGACGTGACCCAGAAACTGTACCCTCTACAACCAAAACTCACACTTAGAAAACTTCGCGTACAACTTCTCCCTCCTGAGAGCTTCTAATACAATCTTTAAATGTTCAGCATGCTCCTCCTCTGTCTCCGAATACACCAAGATGTCATCAATGAATACGACTACGAACTTGTCCAAGTATTGCTTGAATACTCTATTCATCATATCCATGAATGCTGCTGGTGCATTCGTTAACCCAAATGACATTACCAGAAACTCGAAGTGCCCGTAACGAGTTCTGAATGCAGTCTTCGGGATATCTTCCTGCCTCACCTTCAGCTGATGATAGCCTATTCTCAGGTCGATTTTTGAAAAGTACTTCGCTCCCTTAAGTTGATCAAACAGATCGTCAATCCTAAGAAGCGGACACCTATTCTTAATCGTATCTTTGTTCAACTCCCGATAGTCGATACAAAGCCTCATCGACCCATCCTTCTTCTTTACAAACAGAACTGGCGCTCCCCATGGGGACACGCTTGGTCTGATATAACCTTTATCTAATAGTTCTTGCAGTTGCACCATCAACTCTTTCATTTCTACAGGTGCCATTCGATACGGCGACTTCGATATTGGTGCAGTTCCCAGTGCCAAATCGATAACGAACTCGGTTTCCCTGTCCGGCGGCAGTCTCGGAAGTTCATCGGGGAAGACATCAGCGAACTCTCTCACGATTGGTATTTGACTCATCTCATCCCCGACCTGACGAGTATCAACCACATGGGCCAAATAACATACGCAACCTTTCTTAAGCAATTTCTTGGTTTGCATCATAGTAAGACAACAAGATTGTCTTGGTGTCTTATTACCATAGAATACCACCTTCGACTTATTAGGAGTCTTCAGGTGTACGCATTTCTTCTTACAGTCAATAACTGCTCCGTGAATTGATAGCCAATCCATTCCCAGGATTACATCAAACTCTCCCAGCCGAATTGGTATCAAATCCACATTGAGCTTAAATCCTCGCAATTCAGCACAACAATTCCTATGAATGCATTCTACGGGGATAATTTCCTTGTTTGCTACTTCTACGTTCATAGGGTGTTCTAACTTTTCACGAGGTAAATTTAACTAACTAGCAAATTCTTCGGAAACAAAAGAGCAAGTAGCACCCGAATCAAATAACACATATGCATTTATATCATTGATTGGGATGATACCTGACACCACGTCTCCGGATTCCATTGCATCTTGAACAGTCATGTTGAACGTGCGTGCCATTGGCCTGTTGGCTTGACTGGCTGGTGCCCCGTAGCTCGGCCGGTTGCTGTTTCCGCTGTTATTGTTGCTCCTGTTGCCACTCCCGACATCACCCTTTCTCTTCGGGCAATCCTTAATCTGGTGGTCGGGTGATCCACAAGAGAAACATCCTCCCTTCGACTTGTTCGGACACTGGGGAGCCATGTGCCCCGGTTGTCCACACCGGTAACAAACACTTTTCCCCTTCATGCACTCCCCCGAGTGACTCTTCCCGCAGCTGTTGCACTTGCCACCTTTCTTAGCCTCTCCTCCGGGTTTATTGCTCCCGAACGATTGGCTTTCATTCCATTTGCGCTTATTGGGGTTGCTGCCTCCGTTGCTCCCCGCCTTGGCTACTTCCTGACTCTTCTTTCTGTCCTGATTAAATCGGGCTACTGCTTTATTGCCTCCTTCCGCAATGATAGCCCTCTCCAGCAGTTCCGAGAAGTTCTTAAGCTTCAATATCGCAACTGACTTCTGTACCCACGGTTTCAGTCCCAATTCAAATCTTCTTGCCTTCCTGGCCTCGGTGTTCACCTGGTGTGGGGCAAATCGGGCCAACTCATTGAATTTTGCCGCGTACTCGGCGACAGTCATATTTCTTTGTTTCAGTTCGAGGAACTTCACTTCCATGTCCTGCTGTGTATTCTCCGGAAAGTAGTTTTCGAAGAACAACTCTTTAAATCTTTCCCATGGAATGACTCCCTCACCTGCTCGACCCTTATTAGCCTTCCACCAGTAGTTCGCCTCGCCCTTCAGCATGAACGTGGCGAATCCCGTCTTTTGTTCCTCGGCCACCCGTGCGACCTCGAAGACCTTTTCTATCTCTTCGATCCAGGTCTGTGCTTCTATCGGGTTAAGAGTTCCCTTGAACTCGGGTGGTCCAACCAATTTGAAGTCTTTAAAATTTAGCAGATGATGCGCTGGCTCGGCTGCTGCTTGGGTCCCTCCAGGTGGCGGTCTTGATTGCATGGCTTCTGCCAGCATTTCTGCGAACATTCTCATTGGATTGGATTGATTCCCAACCTCACTTTCTGATTCTTCAACCTGTCGGTTACGTGGTCGTCCTCTTGGCGGCATGATTTAAATTCTGGCCAACTTTTACCTATAGTTTTATATTTTACACAATATGTCATTAAAATCAGCAATCAAGGGTAAAATATCTATCAACACATTTGATTTAAGTGAAACATCTGCATTTATATTCATATTGTTAGGTTTGTATATAGTGCAAACATGCAATCAAATTACATAAATAGTGCGGAAGCACGAAAAATCGAATTTTAAAATTTTATACAAACCATCACCAAGATCAATCTATGTGCTCAATTAACGATATAAACGAAAGAGAAAGAGAATAAGAATTATACCCTCGTAGAACAAAGCTTCCTCGGGTACAAGTTCAACTCCTAGTCCTTCGTGTTCTTCTCGAATGCTACGGTGTGATTCCTTCCTTTGATCAACGTTAGCCACCCAAGTGTTTGGCCTCTAGAGGTGATCCACCAAGGAAGAACAAGTATTCAAGAAGTTGGGTATTTGGCAAAACCCTAGTTTCTATCTCTATAGAAATTGTAAGTACTCTCCACAATCTAATGCAAGAGTGTGTAACCCCAATCTATGATAAGACCCCTCTTATTTATAGATGTAGGAATAACCCTTCCCTAAACTATTTAGGATTAGGGTTTGTATTATAATTAAACTCCTTTAATTAATAATGCTCCTAATCCAATTAGGAATCCATGGGAGAGTACTTCTATTAATTAATTCTCAATCCCTATTAGGAATTAAATAATAGTAAAAGTAATAATAATAATAAGACTCCTCTTATTAATTTATATTTAATATTTCCAAAATATTAAATAATAAATATTAAGCTATTTAATTTATTCTATCTCCATAGAGTAAATTAAATACACTTAACTTATTATTACAATTATGCCATTTACTTCTTAAATAAATATTTTCCTTTTGCGGTGTGACCCTTTAGGTTCTCTGTTGCCTCTTTTTAAGTCTTAAATAAAAGAGCTCTAACTCACGCAAGTATACGTGGTCAACAAGTAATACAGAAGAAGTAGAGTATCGTCCCACAGAGACAGGATTAAATTAATTCACTATACATCAGTCCTATCACTATACTTATTTGCCTAAACTATTGACTTACTTTTGGTGACAAAATTATTTTTATATCAATTAATAACTAAATATGCAAATACTAACGAAATATATCAAGCTTGGAATTAATGGGATCCTAACTTCATTTAATAATTCATCTAATTACCACTATCATGCTAGTAAGTTCACATTTCACAGAAAAGTAGCCAAGGACACTAAAATAGACATAACCATTTGTCAATGCATTATGACCAACTCACGTAATATCCATACTCGATAGACATCTTGTAATCACCACTATAACCAAAATCACTATATTTCTATGTGAAATTGCAATTATATTGATTTTAAGCACAAATCCTTATTTTGACTCTTACGGTGAAACAGTATATTTCTATCTGTCCCACACAATATTAAGCTATCCCATTAAGCCTCATATTCGCAAGCTATCATGATTACAATCCATACTTATATGTTATTTTTCAATTCCATACAAGTACTACAATCGAATGGTGATCAAGCATTCACACGTGCAAAACAATCATGATAGAAAATCCTTATGATAAGTAAATCAATCTAGCAATCAAGACTGTAAATAAACTACATATTAAAATCCGTTAGAATCCCATAATGGAGATTAGTTCATGACTGAACCAAAAGCCATTATGGGATCAAAACTATCCATGGAAAATAAACAATTAATTGAATTAAGAAGAAGTAGTTTTATCAAACCCAATTGTGAATAAATTCCAAAGTAAGCTTAACCCACATCAAAATCCTGAGCTTGAACAAAAGTAATCCACAAAAATATCTCTAAGTTCTCTCTAAAGAAAAATAGAATAGTAATCAATCCTCCCCTTCTATTCTAATGTTGCCCTAATTACATAAGATAAGCATTAAGTCCTTTTTCGTATCCAATTCTGCTTCTAGTAGATAAACTACCGCGCCTAAACTGCCTTTGGCGCCCCGGCGCCATATCCAGTTCATTTATAGCGCCCCGGCGCCATATCCAAAATTACCAAAATGCCCCTAGCTTCAAGTTTAGTTACCAAACACCTGAATTGACCTTGTTACCCTTCCAATTCCCTCCTGCACAACATAAACACAAAAACGAATAAAATGATAATAAAAATACTCAAAGATAACAACAAATTAAGCTCAAAAGCACTAAATTCGTAGGTATAAAACCTACTCATCAAATACCCCCAAACTTAACCGATTGCTTATCCCCAAGCAATGCAATATGCAAATCACCCTAACTATACGAATCCTAATCAAGCAACAAATAATGCAATACTCAACTTTGGCCTCAAAGATAATACCACTATTCAAATAAAGTATTCAACTAATGCAAGAGTTCCGACACAAACCAGTTAGCCAAATCTCACTTGTCAACACCCATGCTATGCGCGAACCAACAGCTTCAGTCAATCTTAACTCAAATCACAAACTTAATCAATTTCTTAGAAAGAACTCCAGTTTTACTTAACTCTACCAGTGAACACGACCAATCTACCTACTGTAAGCAATTACTACGCACAGGATCGTCACCAAGGTTTAATTACCACATTTAAATCGTTTTTTTTTCAACCCTTCCCCAACTTTCAACTTTTTAGTGAGTGCATTTTATGCTCTGTCTCACTTTCTTTTGAACGAGTGCGTTTTACGCTCCATCTCGTTACACGTGTTTAAGAATGAGTGCGTTTTACGCTCCATCTCATTCCACCACATGTTCCATTCTTTAATCGGGAAAAGTTCAAAATTTTCCATTTTTTTTCTTGGACTCCCCCAAACTTAGGTCCTTGCTTACATTAGCCTTCAAAGAAGATTCACCGATTTCATCACATTATTCCCAAAGTTCGTACCAGAAATAGAGTATGTAAGGATTTAAATTAGATTAACCAATACATCAATTTTTAAGATTGCTAACATGAGTATTAAACTAGCCAAATTAACTCACTGGTTACATCATCACTTCCATCAGCTTTCAACTCTAAGTGAATCTCAAATTATCAATCAATTCTCATCATTGGCCCAAAATTAAAGGACTACACATCATATATCGCTCGATTCATGCAGCTAAATGCAAAACACAACCTAAAATGCAATCCTAATCTATCAATGTCATGCAAACATAAATATAACTAAACATAAATGAATGCATCAATAACAACGTGCACCTACTCTATATGCATTAACTATCAACAACTCAAACACAAAATAACAGAAAACAACCCCCAAACTTAAGTACAACAATGCCCTCATTGAAAAAACATAAAAAAAAACGAAGAATGGGGGACTTCCCTGAACAAACTACTCTGCAGGAGGAACCTCCTCATCATTCTGGTCCTCATCATCACTGCGCTCCAAATCAGACGGAGGGAACACAGGTAAAACAGGTGCAGATGGGAACTGACTGGAATCAACCGAAGGATTCAGCCGAGCAAACATATTGACCATGGAATTGTTGAAGGAAACATTATACTCGTACATGGTATCTTGTCGCTCAGCCAAACGAACATTTTGGGCTTCTATATTGTAGAACCACCGATCAATTTCACGTTGGACCTCAAACGGGACTTCAAAACGAGGCGGTGCAGTATAAGAACTAGATGATGCAGGGTTAGGTGCTGGCTGAGCTGCAGGATCTGGCTGTGAAACTATAAATCCTAACCCACGCGGATGACTTTGACCTCCTGTCCATTTAACAGTATAGCGTATAATCATCTTGTGGTCCAGAACAGGCATAGGCGGCTGCATCATCTCATCATCCTTCCATTTGACCCTCGCCCGTGCACAGAGAGCACAAATAAGAGAGGGGTGTGGTAACCCACCAGTGGTACCACCCTCTGCAGCACGGATAATGGAGTTCCTAATAATAAGGCCAACGTTCATGGTCTTCCCAGTCACCAAACAATACAAAAGCACGGCTCTTTCCTTTGTCACATCGCTCACATGACTAGACGGCATTAGTTTAGCACACAAGAAAGCATACCATGCCTTTCCATACTGACTGAGCCTGGATTGCGGAAAGTTCATGCTACCGCACCCACGAGCTTTCCATGTTGTACCTGGCTGACACAATTCTTGAATTATCTGATCGTAGTCAGGTCCATTACGCACAAAAGCTGTGTACTCATTATGAGAACCCGAATCTGCCAAGTCATAGATGTGATTAATCTCCGAGCAATCAAAATTCACAGTCTTTCCTCGCACTCACACCGTAAACCCGTCACGGTCCTTAACATGCGCATAAAATTCCTTTACCACGGCTATAACTACTGGATCCGGTTGTGCCGTGAACAAATCCCATCGACGCTCAGCAATCATTAAAACCATCTCGCCATCTTGTGCAGTTGGTTGCAACCCCCGTTCTGGAACTAATGACCGCTGTGCGAATTTAAGATATCTATCTTGCGCTTCTGCACTAGCAAATCGCTTCTTGTCAAAGGTCTTAGTTGGAGTAGAAGTAGATCCTTCCCCACGTTGTCTTTTGGATGCCATAGTTACCTTGACGTACCGTTGAAAGAGAGAAAAAGTAGGGAGAGAGTGCTTAATCCAGACCCTAAATCCGTGCTAGCAAAATTGCTTGTGTGCAAGTACTACTTGGGAACAAAATTCTTGGGAGAAATTGAGATATATGGAAGAAAAAGGGAAGAAACAAGAACAAAGGCTGCTATTGTGGTACCTGTTTAGGGCTGGAAGCCCTATTTTTTTTCTAAATGCCGATTATAGAGCCGGGGCGCCATATTTTGCCTTACCTTCAGCGCTGGGGCTCCATAAGCAGTGTCTGGGAATTAGCTATAGCGTCGGGGCGCCATACCCTTTGTTTTATAGCGCCGGGGCGCCATAAACAGTACTAGTGAGGGAGCCTTAGCGCCGGGGCGCTATTCTTCTTAGTATTATAGAGCCGGGGCGCTATAACTTTTTAGACCGTTCTGCTTTTGGCGCGGGGGCGCTGGATTTGTGCTTGATGACTACCTTCTTCCCATACGTAAGCAAATGTTGTCCAATTCAAGGTTCTACATGCTACAAAATACCCAAACACCCAAGTTAGTCCTAAAAAAATATATATATATATATATAATCAATTAACTAAACAAAGGAAAAAAAAACACAAAATTAAACCGTTGGGTTGCCTCCCAGGTAGCGCTAAGTTATAGTCAATTAGCTTGACTTTCTCTGAAGATCATGTTGTAGAAAGGACTAAGGTGACTTTCTGTCTGTCCACTTCATCCCCAAAGTAATGCTTCAACCTCTGTCCATTCACCTTGAACGATTGATCCGGAAATTTGTCGTATACTTCAATCGCGCCATGTGGAAAAACCGTCTTCACTGTGAATGGTCCTGACCATCTTGATTTCAGCTTCTCGGGAAAAAGTTTGAGTTTGGAGTTGAAAAGTAAAACCCTTTGACCCGGTTCAAATGTTCTTTATATGATCTTACGATCATCATGCCATTTCTTCACCTTCTCCTTGTACAGCTTCGAGTTTTCATATGCTCGTAATCGAAATTCGTCCAACTCATTGATTTGAAGTAATCATTTTTCCCCTGCAGCTGTTGAATCAAAGTTTAATTTACGAATTGCCCAATATGCCTTGTGCTCGAGCTCCATAGGAAGATGACAAGCCTTTCCATAAACAAGCTGAAATGGTGACATGCCCAACGGAGTTTTATAAGCAGTCCGATAGGCCCACACAGCATCATCCAGTTTCAAGGACCAATCCTTCCTCGTCGGATTCACAATTTTTTTCGAGGATTCTTTTTACTTCTCGATTGGATACTTCAGCCTGTCCGTTCGTCTGGGGGTGATAAGCTGTAGCAATACGATGATTTACCCCATACTTGGCCAGCAACGCTGTGAACTGCCTGTTGCAGAAATGACTACCTTCATCGCTAATAATAGCCCTAGGAGTCCCAAATCTAGTGAAAATACTTCGATGCAAAAACTTTAGGACTACCTTGGCATCATTTATCGGGAGTGCTGCCACTTCTACCCATTTAGACACATAGTCAATGGCTAACAAGATGTAGAGATTACCGCACGAAGACACGAAAGGGCCCATGAAATCAATCCCCCAAACGTCGAAAACTTCTACTTCAAGGATTGTATTCAAAGGCATTTCATTCCTCTTTGAAATATTACCTACTCTCTGACATCTATCACACCGCTGAACAAAACTGTATGCATCTTTAAAGATTGTCGGCCAGTAAAATCCTGCTTGAAGTACTCTAGCCGTTGTTCTCTCTCCGCCATAATGTCCTCCATACACAGAAGAATGGCAATCATGTAAAATCCCTTCGGTCTCACTATACGGGATACACCTTCTTATCATTTGATCCGCACACTGTTTAAACAAATACGGCTCATCCCATATATACCATTTAACATCATGCAGGAACTTTTTCTTTTGGTGTCCCACCAAGTCAGAAGGTATCATCTTACTCACCAAGTAATTTGCATAATCCGCGAACCATGGCACTTCCCCTTGCACCACAAATAACTGCTCATCCAGAAAGGATTCATTAATTCCAACTTTGCTGTCTACCTCCCTTTCTGGCTGCTCTAGTCGAGACAAGTGGTCTGCCACTTGGTTTTTGGTACCCTTCCTATCCTTGATCTCCAAATCAAATTCTTGCAAAAGCAATATCCACCTGATCAACCTGGGCTTTGCATCCTTCTTCGCCACTAGGTGTCGAATTGCCGAGTGATCCGTATACACTATCACCTTTGTGCCTATCAGATATGACCTAAATTTATCAAAGGCGTACACCACTGCCAATAACTCTTTCTCTGTGGTGGTGTAGTTTAACTGTGCATCTGTAAGGGTCTTGCTGGCATAGTATATCACATGAAACATCTTTTCCTTTCTTTGCCCCAAAACAGCCCCTACTGCGTATTCACTGGCATCACACATAAGCTCAAACGGCAACTCCCAATCTGGTGCTGTGATAACTGGTGCTGACGTTAACTTATTCTTCAAATGCTCAAATGCCTGCATGCAAGCCTCATCAAAATTAAACTGTGCATCCTTCTCCAATAAACTGCACAATGGTTTAGTTATCTTGGAGAAGTCCTTGATGAATCTACGGTAGAAGCCTGCATGTCCAAGAAAACTGCGGACACTTTTTACTGACGTAGGTGGAGGTAAATTTTCAATAGTTTCCAGCTTTGCCCTATCCACCTCAATGCCTTTCTTCGACACTTTGTGTCCCAGTATGACTCCTTCTTGTACCATAAAATGGCACTTCTCCCAATTCAATACTAAATTTGTTTCAACACATCTCTTTAAAACCATTACCAAATTTTCAAGACATAGATCGAAAGAATCACCAAATACCGAAAAGTCATCCATAAATACCTCAACATTCTGTTCGACCATATCTGAAAAAATCGCTGTCATACATCGCTGAAAAGTGGCTGGAGCATTACACAACCCGAAAGACATTCTTCTAAAGGCAAAAGTGTCGTATGGACATGTAAACGTAGTCTTTTCCTGGTCTTCTGGAGCTATCGTAATCTGATTGTATCCTGAATACCCATCCAGAAGGCAATAGTACTCATGACCCGCCAGTCGGTCCAACATCTGATCGATAAATGGAAGTGGAAAATGGTCCTTCCTTGTAGCTTTGTTAAGCTTGCGGTAGTCCATGCAAATTCTCCACCCTGTTACGGTTCGCGTTGGGATCAGCTCGTTATTCTCATTGGTGACAACGGTCATTCCACCCTTCTTTGGTACGCACTGCACAGGGCTCACCCATGCACTATCCGAGATAGGGTAGATTATTCCCGCATCCAGCCATTTCAGTATCTCCTTCTTAACCACTTCTTTCATTATAGGATTTAGCCTTCTTTGCTGTTCAACTGTCGGCTTGCTACCGTCTTCCAGTAAGATCTTATGCATGCAAAAAGACGGGCTTATCCCCTTGATATCGGCTATGGTCCATCCAATAGCTGATTTAAACTCTCTAAGCACTCGTAGCAGTTTTTTCTCCTGAAAAGATGTTAGTGCAGAAGAAATAATCACAGGTAGCTTTGAATCTTTATTTAAAAATGCGTACCTGAGATGTTCTGGAAGTGGTTTAAGTTCAAGTTCAGGAGGCATCTCTGAAAGTAGTATGCACACAAGCCAATCATATTTGATATGATGTAGCATATACTTTGTAATCTTATTCGTCTATTAAAGGCATTTTACTTTATCTACATAGTGTTGTTATATTAAATGTGATAAACCCATAGTTTTGAGCAGTGCTTTTAGAATCATGATGGTGATTATGCTAATGAGATCTAAATTCTAGATAGCTCACAAACTAAAATAGTTCATAATCGATGGATTACTAAAAAGGGGATTAGTGAATCCGGATAGATTAGTACATACGTTGCTTGCTCTTATGAAGAGGATGATTGATCTCATAATCATTTGTGTGGAGACACTAAAGCAAGTATGTAGGTGCTTATTAGAGAATAAGTTCACTGAACGTGGCTCGCTAAGGAATACCTAATGGAGTTTTACTCGCCTGTCAATAGGAATTCCTCTAGTGATAGTAGTACAAGTGATCCTTGGACTTGAGATCATCATAGTATCTTGTGTATGATGAGTTATACTTTGACATGTCCCTTAAGACCCTTAGGGTATATCAAAGGGTATGATTGGGTATAATAAGTTATACATGGAGATAGGTGAATGATCAACAAAGAATCTACCACTTCTAGTAAAAGGAGTGAATGTCCTATGTGATTCGATAAATGACGACTCAGAAGTCTTTGGCCAAAGCAGAATGAAATTAGAAAGGAGTTTCTAATTTGCATTATCAGAGTTGTGCATTTGAGAATCGAAATACATATAATTAAATAAATAAGACTTGACAGTAATTCCATGTCTTATATTTAATTGGGACATTGTATGGTAGAAGGATTGAATTATACGGTAACTATTCACTGAAAGGTTCTTTTGTGATTAATGTTGAAATCTATATTATCTGGAAAGTCGTTGATCGCTAAGGGGGCTTACCCTTATTGTAGAATAAATATTATTTATTTAAATGAATGAAATAGTTTAATTTATTTATTTAAATAAAATTAGAATTGTTCTAATTGATTTATTCACAACCGGTTTAATATGGAGAACCTAAAGGGTCACACCGCAAAAGGAAAATATTTATTTAAGAAGTAAATGGCATAATCGTAATAATAAGTTAAGTGTATTTAATTTAATCTATGGAGATAGAATAAATTAAATAGCTTAATTTTTATTATTTAATATTTTGGAAATATTAAATATAAAATAATAAGAGGAGTCTTATTATTATTATTACTATTACTATTATTTAATTCCTAATAGGGATTGAGAATTAATTAATAGAAGTACTCTCTCATGAATTCCTAATTGGATTAGGAGTTCAATTAATTAAAGGAGTTTAATTAAAATAAAAACCCTAATCCTAAATAGTTTACGAGGGTTCCCTATATCTATAAATAAGAGGAGCCTTATTATGGTTTAGGGTTAGACAGTCAGACAATTAGATTGTTAGACAATTTACACACTCTTGCATAAGAATTGTAGAGAGTACTTACAATTTCTATAGAGATAGAAACTAGGGTTTTGCCAACACCCATCTTCTTGAACAAGTATTATTCCTTGGCGGATCACCTCTAGAGGCCAAACACTTGGGTGGCTAACGTTGATCAAAGGAAGGAATTTAATCGGTGGAATTCAAGGAGAACGCGAAGGAATTGGAGGTGAACTTGTACCTGAGGAAGCTAGAATTCTACAAGGGTATAATTCTTATTCTTCATCTCTTTCGTTTAATTAATAATTGTGCATAAAGAAAGATCATGGTGATGGTTTGTATAAAATTTTAAAATCTGATTTTATCGCGCTTCCGCTTTATTAATGTAATTTGATTGCATGTTCGCGTTATACAAACCTAACAGTGGTATCAAGAGCCAAACTTTATGCGAATTATTAATTGTTTTGATTCTGTATATACATTGATATGTGTTAAGAACAATTTAATTGGGCATAATTGTTTGTGTAAAATTATTTTATTTATTTTATTTATTTTTTTATTTATTTTGATTTTATTTATTTTTAATTAAGATAAAAGGTTTATTTTGAATTGGAATATAATTAAAATTAAAAGTTTTATTTGAACTTGGAATTGGATTCTACGTTAACTAGAATAAAGGAGTTTATTCAGATATGGAATAGGATTCCATGTTTCCTAGAATAAAGGAGTTTATTCACATATGGAATAGGATTCCATGTTTCCTAGAATAAAGGAGTTTATTCACATATGGAATAGGATTCCATGTTTCCTAGAATAAAGGAGTTTATTCACATATGGAATAGGATTCCATGTTTCCTTAAAAAATAAAGATGTTTATTTTGATAAGGAATAGGATTCAACATATTTTATTTTCCAACAATTTTAAGTTAAAAATAAAGGTGTTTATTTTAAACTTGAAATTGGTTTCCATATTAATTAAAATAAAGGAGTTTATTTTGATTTGGAATTTGATTAAAAATAAAGGAGTTTATTTTATTCAAAAAATTGGATAAATTAAATAAAAGAGTTTATTTTGATTTGGAATATGATTAAAATAAAGAAGTTTATTTTAATTGAAATTGAATTTCATGATAACTAATTAGAGTTGGAATTAGATTCCATGATAACTAATTGGAGTTGAAATTGAATTTTATACTAACTAATATTGCCCATTAAATGATATCAATGCATATATGGAATGATTTTATTATTCATGGGATGAATGTTATTTATTGATACATATAGAGATATGTATGATAATAAATAGGGATTGATTATGGACTATTGACCAATGTGTGATTGGATTTATTTTAGTGGATGCTTGAATGTATGGGTTTTTATAAATGGGGTCTGCGTACCTCGTCTTCTCTAATTTTTTCTTAATGCAAATTCTATCTCCCTCCTATGTACTTCCCCTTGACTGCTGATCAAGGTTTCTATTTATTGTAAATAGTTTTTGTAATAGGACTAGTTAGAATTAATTTTGAAGAATTGAAGACAAAGGAGCAAGGAGCGCTTGAAGACCCGTTTGTAATGGAGCCCGGGTTTAAATGTAATAGTTATATTTAAATTTAATTCTTGCACCCTAGGTTTGACCTTTTGGTTCACTTGGTGGCTCTAGTGAACCAAACTAGAATAAAAGTCCATAATCAATCCAGGTAGAATATAATATTCTATATGTGCATGCTTACTATGTATATATTATATATTATACAACATGCTTCGCATGTTTAATAATATGACGCGTATTTTATATATATATGTGCATGCGCGCTAAACAAGATGAGACAAATAATAACAAACCCCTCAAAGAAATTATATTAAGTCCTAAGCGTTCAAAGATATTTGGAATATCGAACGTCGCCTTCTAGCATGGTAAAGCGATAGAGTATTAAATATTTAATATAAGTTTGTTGTGTCACACAAGGCAAGTATTAAATATTTAAGATGTTGCTTTATCACATTTGATGCTTATACATAGACTGAACGATGCTGTTTTGTTGTGTCACACAAGGACAGTGTTTTTCTTTCGAATATATGGAAGTGCTAGGTTGGACTTAACTTGGATAATTTTGATTCGGATGTGTCACACTTGATCAAAATAATCTAAGAGGCAAATTGAAAGGAGTTACATAGTGATGTAATTGACAATAGTTGTCTACCTATTTATTTATATATCGTTTGTTGTGTCACACAAGGCTATATACATTTGAAATGGGATCCTTATTCTCACTAGCAAATCTTTAATTAGATTTGTCGAACTGTATATTGAGGGTAATATAGTTTGATGAAAATAGTGGGAGATACCAATTTAAAATAAAGACCTAATTTATTTTGGTAATTAATTAAAATGAATGTATGCTAAAATGTTGTTAAATTACAAATTCATTTACAGAATTTTACGATGTCTAATTCACTATCACTGCGGAGCATATTAGATGCTAATTAACCGGACCAAATTAAAAGGACTAGTTAAAAAATTTGAGAATAGTTCTCAAGGCTGAAAAGCTATCTTATGTCTTTAATATGCTTATCCCTGCAATGGTTGCAGACAATGCCTCTGAGGAAGAGATTGCTACTTTTAGAAAGTGGCAAGATGATGCACAGTTGGCTCAATGCATCATGCTCGCATCCATGAGTAACGAGCTTCAACGTCAGCATGAAACTATGGATGCTCCTACTGTACTCCGGCACCTTCAAGGAGTTGAAGGGTGAGGAAAGTAGGACTATTAGATATCAGATATCTAAGGAGCTCTTCCGATCTAGAATGATCGATGGCACTACAGTATAGACAAATGTCCTAAAATGATCAATATGATTGAACAATTGGGACAACTGGGTCTTAATGGATGGAGAGTTGATCCAAGATTTGATCTTGCAATCACTTCCTGACTCTTTCTCACAAATTGTTGTGAATTTCCACATGAACAAGCTATATGTCAGCCTGCCTGAGTTGCTTAAACATGTTGAAAACTGTAAAGAGTCACTTTCCAACCAAGAAAGACCAAGTCTTACTGGTAGATGATTCTTCCAGGAAGCGGAAGAGGGCCAAATGATCTTCTTAAAAGAAGAACAATTCAAAGAAGGTAAATGGAAAGGCAAAAACAAAGGACAATAAGAACAAGACTGATGCAAATAGCAAAGGAGTTTGCTTCCAATGCAATAAGCCTGGACACTGGAAAGGAAACTGTAAGGAGTATCTTACAGAGGCTAACCAGAAGAAGCTTAATGAAGCTTCGGTTACAGATATAGATTTGTTCATGATTAAAAATAAATTTTTCTATAAGTCAAGGTTCTACTTGGGTATTGGATACCGGCTGTAGTTCTCACGTATGCAATCCAATGCAGAGACTAAGCAGAAGTAGAAAGCTAAACAAAGTAGTAATCTTATGTGTTGTAATGGAGCAAAGGTTGCTACATTAACCATAGAAACTTATAGTTTAGCAGTGCCTACGGGCAATTCTATTAAGTTAATAAGTTGTTATTATGTTCCAGTTCTCTTTAGAAACATTATTACTTCCGTTGTTGGACAAGGAAGGTTTTGGTATTATATTTAAGAACAATTGTTGTTCTATTTATAATGATAATGTTTTGTTTGAAACTGAAAGATCACTTGATAGACTTTGTAAACTTGACTTACATGAAAAATATTTTGCAAATTGAACAAACTAATAAAAGAAAAAGGAGATGGTCATTCAAAGAGTTGAATGTGTGTATTTGATGAAATACAAGTCTGAATCATTTGAAATGTTCAAAGAATTCAGAAGTGAAACAAATTGACAAAGTATTAAGATTCTTAGATCAGATCGAGGAATAGTATACTTGTGCAATAAGTTTCTAGATCATCTCAAAATGGTATTTTCTCATAATGGAAACCTCATGATACGCAATAATTGATTGGTGTATCTAAAAGGAGAAATTGTACCTTGTTGGACATGGTGCAGTCCATAATGATTTTTACCGACATTCTAGTATCCATCTGGGGTTATGCCCTAGAAACGGCTGCATATCTACAAAATAAGGTAACCTCAAAAATCTGGCCCCAATACTCCATAAAGGTTATGGATAGGGAGGATTCCTATTCTTAAGTATGTTAAGATAAGGGGTTGTCCAACTTATGTGAAAAGGTTTCAAAGATAAGTTTGGGACAAAATCTGACAAGTGCAGATTTGTGGGATATCCTAAAGAAAGTTTAGGGTATTATTACTATAATCCTACACGCTGCCTTCTTAGATAAAGGTGTTTATCATTGAAGAAGCTAGTGGGAGGGTAATAGATCTTGAAGGAGTTCAAGAACCACAAAGCACTTTAAGTCGAACCGAGGAACCTGTAGATAGACCTATTGTACCACAACCGAATCCTAAATCTGGAAGAGTACCGAAGATACCTGGGAGGTATGGATTCATCATAGAGGATGATGATGAGGTACGCATCATAGAGGATGATGATCCAGTTATATACGATAAGGCTATGAGTATAAGATACTCAGAGAAATGGTAGATGGCCATGAAATCCGAAATGGACTCCATGTATGAGAACCAAGTATAGACTCTGGTTACTCCACATAAGGGCTTAGTGCTTAGAGTGTGAATATGGGTCTTTTAAGAGAAAGACTAGGGCAAATGGCAAGGTAGAGACCTATAAGACCAGACCTGTTTAAAAGGTTTTTCAAGTCAAGGAGTTGACTGTGATAAAACCTTATTACCGGGTAATGCTCAAGTCCATTTGGATTTTACTTGCGATTGCAGCTTATTACGAAATCTGGCAAAATGGATGTGGAGACGTCCTTCCTCAGTGAAGACTTGAGGAGAATGTATGTATGATACAGCCAGAGGAATTTGTTTCAAAGGTTGAAGCAAATCGTGTTTTAAGCTACAATGATCCATTGATGGATTGAAGCAAGCTTCTCAAAGATGGAACATTCATTTTGATGAGACAATCAAAATAGTTTGATTTTATCAAAAACGGGAATGAACCTAGTGTATACAAAAGGGTCAGTGGGAGCGCTGTGACATTCTTGGTATTATATGTTGATATACTACTGACAAGGAATAACACACAAATGCTACAATCAGTAAAGATAAAATTGTCTAAACATTCCTCCATGAATGACTTGGGAGGAGCATCCTATAAATTGGGGATATAAGTCTATATAGATAGATTTAAAAGGATGTTCGGCTTGACCCAAGGAACGTATATTCATTTGATGCTAAAGGCGTTTAGCATGGCAAACTCCAAGAGAGGTCTCATGATGATGAGCCATGGAGTGTATCTCTCTAAAACTGTCCCCAATTGAAAGAGAGATCACATGAGTTACTATCATGTATGCAATGAATATACTAGGCTTGATGTTGATCAGTCATATTTTGGAGAAGATCACTGTAAGACAGTGATAAATATCTTTAAGTACTTAACCGGTATTGAAGATGTAATCATAATTCATGGTAGGTTTGAATTAAAACTAGAAGGCTAAACAGACTCAAGTTTTTTCAGACTGACCAAGACGATAACAAATCCACTTTAAGGTAAATCGTTACCTTGAAAGGTGGTGCAGTGAATTGGAAAGGTTCCAAACAGCAAAGAGTTGCTGGTATAGTGACAAAGACAAAGTATATAGCTGTAAATGAAGCTGCAAGTTGATTGTTTGGATGAAAAGTTCATCACAGAACTAGGAATAGTCCCTAAGTCTCATCTTGGATTCAAACATGTGTTGCGGCACTTTCATTTGATTAGTAGAATCATTGAAAGAGAAGAAGTCACTATAGAGATAGTGGACTCTCAAGAATAACATTGCATATCCATCTACTGAAGCTTTATCCAAACAACAGGATGATCGTCACTTAGAGAAGAAGAGTATTAGATACCATGACGATTGGCTTTAGTGCAAGTGGGAGATTGAAAGTAGTATGCACACAAGCCAATCATATTTGATATGATGTAGCATATACTTTGTAATCTTATTCGTCTATTAAAGACATTTTACTTTATCTACATAGTGTTGTTATATTAAATGTGATAAACCCATAGTTTTGAGCAGTGCTTTTAGAATCATGATGGTGATTATGCTAATGAGATCTAAATTTTAGATAGCTCACAAACTAAAATAGTTCCTAATCGATGGATTACTAAAAAGGGGATTAGTGAATCCGGATAGATTAGTACATACGTTGCTTGCTCTTATGAAGAGGATGATTGATCTCATAATCATTTGTGTGGAGACACTAAAGCAAGTATGTAGGTGTGTAGACACCCAAATTTTGCGTTTCCTTCTACTAACCATGACAGGAGGGCGAAATCGTCAATTGAACCGGCTTGCGGGAGCAAAGGAGCGGGCACAAGGGCAAGCGCCCGGCACCGCCGCAATGTTTTGGGCAACCCAAATTTACGTGACAATAAAGCCGTCCGAGGCAGGCATTTCCGAATGAGGTGGCACGTCTCCCGGAAATTCTCGGACTGCAGAATACGGGCCTGTCAGCGAAGACCGACGTTGCGGCACGAAAATCGAGGCGTGGCACGAAAATCGAGAAAGTCAGGCCCGCCAGCCGCGGATAGATCTGCGGCCAAGTGGGTGCGCCAGCACGGAAACCAGGAAATCAGCACTACCAGCTGAGTGCGATGGGAGGCGCGCCAGCTGGCCAGCCGCAGATCCATCTACGGCCAGCCGCAGATAGATCTGCGGCTGGCTTTGGCCAGCCTATTTAAGCCCAGCTTCGGGCAGCATACAGGGGGTTGGAAGAATTTGAAGGAAGAAGAATTCTGCAGCAGCAAGAACACGGGAATAGAGAGAAAAAGGAGCAAATTTTGCAATCAAATAGGAAGAAAAGAGAGGAAAAAAAGAGAGGATTTATATTCTTTGATTTTGATTGTACCAAATATACTCCTTATCTTAGTCAAATACACAAGTTCACATCCATTTGAGATCATTTGCAAGGTGAAAAATTCCCTTTGTTCTAGCAATTTATATCATATTGTTTGGTTAAATTAAATGTAGTTTTTCTTGTATATTGTTGTGGATCTATGGATTGAGGACTATTAGGGAGGGTTCCAATTGGAACGAAAATTCTTCCTAATGGCCCGATGATATCCATTTGGTGAATTTTAGCTCGTTGTAATGATGTACTATGCATAGTTTATTTAGATTGTTATTTTTAGGATCTTGTGGGTGTGTAGCGATTTTGGATGTGAGCCTAGGAGCGCGACCCCGTGGTCCAAATCCGATGATGGACATCGTTTGATATATGTAATAAATTCGATGTACCTTTCATTGTAAATATGTAATCGTCGGGCCTTAAAACGACGCCAAGGCGAGAATCGTGTTTAAGGCCCCGAAATAGTGAAGCTTGTGATTGTAGGCGTTTGGGGTTATTTTGATGGCTTACATGCCCATGAATAACTCCGATGCGTGTTTATGCTCGATTTGATTTATGAGATGAAATTGATTTCAAAGCTAAACGATAAGATTTTCATAAAATCAATCAAACTAGGTTATTAGCATCACGAGGCTTAAAATGAGAAGTGCTAATGAATGTCGATTTCTATGTAAAGGAGAAAGCTAAAGAAAATCGTTTTCAAACGTCACACAAAATGATTTTATAAATAAATGACGTTTTATTAAACCGTTGTGCATAGGGTTAAAGAGATCCTAGAAATTGCCCATTATTTGAATTACGAAGGCAACGTATAGATCTCAATTCCTATTTTGACGAAGGTTTAAAACTCTTGTTTTGCCAAAACGACACCTAATGGAAATCTTGCAGTTTTGACAATTAAAATCAAACCTTTCTCATAGAGCTTTCTCGTGTATGCTGAAAAGACATTCCGAAGCGTTTTTAAATTAAAGCACGACTTTCCCTAAAAATCCAAATGATTCTTTCATACAAACTCACCACAACATTCACATAGGCACAGACACACACATGCGCACATACACACACACACATTTCAAGAATTAAAGGATAGGAAAGTATCAAGATTGCGGTAACCGTGCTTCACGGAAGACGGGGGGTGCCTAACACCTTCCCCTCGCTTAAGCAAGCCCCCGAACTCTATGAATCTCGATTCGCAGACCAATTAATTCGGAGTCACATATGAGCCAGCGATTTATAAAAAAACGAAAACTCGGATGAGTTGGTACATCCATTTCAAATATACCAACTGGCGACTCTGGTTAATTGGCTCATCATAAAAAACGATCGTTCAAAACCCCGTCGACATCAATGCCGATCTTTTCCAAAAGAATCATTAAATCAAAAGGCTAAAATTGGAAAAGGACGAAGGAAGAGAGAAAACCCGGCGTCGACAGCTGGCGACTCTGCTGGGGACATTAGAGGGCTTAAGCCGTTTTCAAATCTTGATGCTATCCTATCCTTCAAATATTCATGAATATGTGTGTGCGTGCGATATTTTGATTTTTTACCTTTTGTTGTGTGAATGTGTGTGTTGTCCAATAAATGAATGATTGAATGAAATTGCTTTACTTTAATCATTTGCATACGGTGAGGACGATGAATGTGAATGTATGTTGAGAGAGTACCTCCTCCTGAGGCGAACCTGTCGGTTGCTTATTACTGGACTCGAAGGGGCTGCTCCCCGGAGATGGCTCAGGAAACGCACCACCCACATCCGCTCCAATCGAAAGGATTCAGACGAGTAGATTGCGAAGATTTGGGAACCTTCATGCCGAAAAGCCCGCGAGAGTAACCCTAGGGTAGGTCAGCCTCTGATAAACCTAACGAAAGGGAAGCTTCTTCATGCTCTTTTATCGTTCAGTCAAATAAATAAATGTCATGTAAATGACATACAACTGTCATACCGATATCATCGTAATAAATATGTCCTGTATCACGTGATTACATCACCTGCACATATAAAGAGAATACTGACATGGTTTTGCAGGAAGGCAATCCGTGCCACGAACCAGGGTTTTCTAAAACTTCTAAATACTATCCTGTCATCAAACACTGACCTTGTTTTGCAGGATAAGATTGAGAGAGCCGTGAAAGCATGGCATAATGATCACAAAGAACCCGGAGTAGGGGCATATTCGACCACGAAAAAAAAAAAATGAAATAAAAATCAAGTATCAGTGTTAACATGCATCTGCCAATTTGTAGCTGGCACAGTGCTAAACTACGACCCTTGTTTGTTTTGTGAGATTGCCCCAAGGATCCAACTGAGAGGCCATAAAGTCCATACTCCATCCATCCAAATGGCAGAAGCCTGTAGCCATGAAATTACAGTTCTGCCACTCCAACAATACGGCCGAATACGAGGGATGCATCCTAGGACTGAGATTAGCCCTGAGAATTGTGGTACAGACTTGTCCGGCCTATGATGATCAGATCGGAGAGATCTCCCATAGTGACACCCCTCCTGAATGGGCTTGGTATCAAAACATTAAAGAGTTCCTTCGAGACAGCTCCTCTCCCGAAAATGTAAATCTGACCAGGGAAAGAGAATCCAAAGAGGGGCAGTGAATTTCTTCCTAAGCTACGGGACTGCTGAGATATCTGGAAGCCGAAGAAGCCCACAGATTAATGAACGAAGTACATGGCAATGTGTGCAGAGCCCATATGAACAGAGCACTTTTGCAAAGAAAAGCGTGTGAACGGGTCGCTACGGGCTAACCATGAAAACTGATTGCGATACTCATGTCAGGAAATGCCATCAATGTTAGATCCATACCAATGTGATCCATGCACCTCCTAATAAGCTCCATTGCTTGACCTCACCGTGGCCAGTTGGACCGTGCATCAGGTGATATCCAGGAAGGGGTAAATCCAGGAGTATGACAGTGAATCCCGACCAGTAGAAGATCAATGGGTTTTAAAATTCTGAATTTATTTCAAATCCCTGCACGCTCATGTCATTTTGTCATGTTATCCAAAAAGAAGATCATGTGCTGAAATGTTTTATATCTATGACAAGCATCCCTGTTTTATTTCAGGTACCCCGATTTGAGGCATTCTAGCCTGACAAGCAATAGGCCAAATTTGAAGGAGGATCACGATTTTGGTATAGAGCTAGATTTCGATCTGATGGGGATTGAGCAGGGCGAGACAGATATCGACGACACGCCTGACGAAATCAGTGGATGGGTCGAAGGTAAACCCAAACCCGACTTAGGCCAAATCTTCGCCATCAAACAGCAGAACCCCTAACGGATACAAAGAACCCGGAGTAGGGGCAAATTCGACAACAAAAAAAAAAAAAAAAAAAAAAAAAAAAATCCCCCAAACCTTTCAACAAGTCAAAGGACCGGATCTTTTGTTAGCCCAACGAGATACCAATGCAACCAGTACGAGGGAGATCACAAGAAAAGCAACTTAACACTGGGGCATTTATCAACTACCCAGGAAATGATGACGTGCAAATTGGCACCCATGCAACAATCCCATCGACATGCACCATCGTCATCAAATGCTACCTCATGGCAATTAAATCTTCAACGGTACGATCATCTGGCATTTGTCAAGCATAGTTTTCCCGGGATACGATGATCCGCGTGAAAGGGGGATCTTATTTTGGCTTGATAGGAATCGGATTAATTCTGACAAGCAACCGTGGAGCACGATCGTGAGTATGATTAAACGAAGAAGGCTATTCAACCTTTTGATCGGGTACAAAGCCTTAATTCAAAGCAACGTTTGCGACAGAATCGACCTCATGTGACAGCCTTCACTTTGCATTTGCACAAACTTTCAGTTGTGGGGTATAAAGCTATGACGACGTTGATGGCGATTAACACGTAGTCAGACAGTCGATAATTATCAAGCTAAAATCAAGAAGTCAGACAATAAATGATCATCAAGCTAATGTCTCGAATCGTGGCCTGGGTTATTCGAGTAATTAAGCCCGAGGGGTGTCTCTACACCTGGTGCCCTAAAGCCACCTGGTTTGGGAGTCGCTGGCCCAACACTCGTTACATGGGTAACTCAGAGCCTAAGAAAACGAGCATTACAGTAGAGGAGGCCCTAGCAGATTCGAATCGTGGCATGGGCTACTCGAGTAATTAGGCCTAAGGGGTGTCTCTGCATCTGGTGCCCTAAAGCCGTCTGGTTTGGGAGTCACCGGCCTAACACTCGCTACATGGGTAACTCAAGCCTAAGAAAACGAATCTTGCGCAAGGTCAAGCAAAGAATGAATGGGGCAGACCACCAGCTTGTCTCGAACCGTGGCCTTTGTTACTCGAGTAAATAAACCCGAAGGGGTGTCTGTACACCTAATGCCCCAAAACCGTCTGGTTCGGGAGTCATTGGTCCAAAACTCGTTAAATGGGCAACTTTGAATAGCCTAAGAAAACGAGATAAGTGAAGTGGGCTGATAAAGAGAAAAGATAATATGAAAAAAAAAAACTCTCGGCCTTAAACAAAAAGTCATGAAAGAGAAACCCCTACTGAATGCTGCATCGCACAGTGCATTTGTCATATGACGTCAATCCTGCTAAGGACGTTGTCGAGGATGGAGACAGAGTGCCTTTGACGAGGGAAGGTAGTTCTTTTGAATCCGACCTTACTCATGTACAATGACCATGAATGCTTGAAGGTGTTCTTACGATTTCATAACTCGTCAAATAGAAAATCATCAACTCATGAGGGATTTAAAAAAAAAAATAAAATAAAAAAGGAAGATAAAGAATAAAAAATAAAAAAGAATAAAAAAAAAATAATAATAATAATTCCAATCTAGTACATTCACGGTTCACAACTTGCTAGATTGTGCGATCAACAGATATTCAATTTCATGTGCTTTAACTGCATTTTTGTCGAGATTAGAATATCTTTGTGTTGAACTGACACTAACGGCCCGAGCCTTTAAGTTTTGGCATTTGTTAGTAATATGATATGCAGGATCTTGCAGAGCTGTGGATAATTCAGCACGGTCAATATCGCGAGTTTTCAATAGAAATTCTTGGTAACAACACGCGCCAAGGCTGGGGCAGTTAAGAATCGTGAAATGGAAGGAAGATGAGGCTGCACAGAACTTCTCGTCATTGGACCTCTCCCCAATCCTGACTATCATTGCCTCGACATCCAAATGATCCGCGTGCATGAGCATATACAGGGATGATATAATGCGGGACAACAACATAGCGGCGGCCGAGCAGCAATGATCAAAAGACCAAAGAGCCCAACACAGTTGTCGATCATCACAGAGAGCGAAACAGACTGCCTCAACTCGATGAAATGAAGACGACCAAGAACAGGCAGAGTACCAAACCAATGTTGAAGTCTAGGAACTACACTTCCCGATGAGGCGTGATCCAATCAAATGTTGGCAAACAACGACTACTGTCGAATAGTATCATTTGACTGAACAGGGGTCACTTCTATCTAAACATATGTTGTGCACATGCATCTGTCCATAACATATCTGCCGGATCATGCATAACATCTTTTTCATGCATGCAGGTACGATCAAAATGAAAATCTTCAAGAAAGTACAAGCACGTCGTTTTCAACCTCACGAATGATCAGACTGTGATGGCTTTTGCGGCATGATACGTGGACGATGTTGGTGGGTGATCCGGGACATGAAGCCGATCACATATCCCATTTCAAAAAAAAAAAAAATAAAAAAAAAAAAAAAATAAAAATAAATTCACTCAAATCCAATTAATGACCCCTGGGAAGGGTTGGTATCCAAACAAGATGGTGAACACCCCTGGGAAGGGCTGATATCCACAAAAAAAAGAAAAAAGACAAAAAACAACAAACCATGGGAAGGGCTGAGATCCACGCGAACCACAACAAGATGGTGAGCACCCCTGGGAAGGGCTGATATCCACAAAAAGAAAAAGACAAAAAATAACAAACCCTGGGAAGGGCTGATATCCACGCGAACCACGACAAGATGGTGAGCACCCCTGGGAAGGGCTGATATCCACCAAAAGAAAAAAGACAAAAAACAACAAACCCTGGGAAGGGCTGAGATCCACGCGAACCACGACAAGATGGTGAGCACCCCTGGGAAGGGCTGATATCCACAAAAAGAAAAAAAGACAAAAAACAACAAACCCTGGGAAGGGCTGAGATCCACGCGAACCACAACAAAGATGGTGAGCACCCCTGGGAAGGGCTGATATCCACAAAAAGAAAAAGACAAAAAACAACAAACCCTGAGAAGGGCTGAGATCCACGCGAACCACAACAAAGATGGTGAGCACCCCTGGGAAGGGCTGATATCCACAAAAAGAAAAAGACAAAAAACAACAAACCCTGGGAAGGGCTGAGATCCAAGCAAACCACAACAAGATGGTGAGCACCCCTGGGAAGGGCTGATATCCACAAAAAGAAAAAAAGACAAAAAACAACAAACCCTGGGAAGGGCTGATATCCACGCGAACCACGACAAGATGGTGAGCACCCCTGGGAAGGGCTGATATCCACCAAAAGAAAAAGGACAAAAAACAACAAACCCTGGGAAGGGCTGAGATCCACGCGAACCACGACAAGATGGTGAGCACCCCTGGGAAGGGCTGATATCCACAAAAAGAAAAAAAAGACAAAAAACAACAAACCCTGGGAAGGGCTGAGATCCACGCGAACCACAACAAAGATGGTGAGCACCCCTGGGAAGGGCTGATATCCACAAAAGAAAAAAGACAAAAAACAACAAACCCTGGGAAGGGCTGAGATCCAAGATAACCAACCGGTGACGATAGCCGGGGGTTACGAGATGGGTAACCGGCGACGACACCCGGCCCCGACAAGACAATCGACCGGCGACGATAACCGGCGATTACGAGATGGATGTCCGGCGACGAAAACTGGCTCCGACAAGATAACCAACCGGCGACGATAACCGGGGGTTACGAGATGGGTGACCGGCGACGATACCCGGCCCCGACAAGACAATCGACCGGCGACGATAACCGGCGATTACGAGATGGATGTCCGGCGACGAAAACCGGCTCCGACAGGATAACCAACCGGCGACGATAACCGGGGGTTACAAGATGGGTGACCGGCGACGATACCCGTCCCCGACGAGACGATCGACCGGCGACGACAACCGGCGATTACGAGATGGATGTCCGGCGACGAAAACCGGCTCCGACAAGATAACCGACCGGCGACGATAACCGGGGGTTACGAGATGGGTGACCGGCGACGATACCCGGCCCTGACGAGACAATCGACCGACGACGATAACTGGCGATTACGAGATGGATGTCCGGCGACGAAAACCGGCTCCGGCAGGATAACCAACCGGCGACGATAACCGGGGGTTACAAGATGGGTGACCGGCGACGATACCCGGCCCCGACGAGACGATCGACCGGCGACGACAACCGGCGATTACGAGATGGATGTCCGGCGACGAAAACCGGCTCCGACAAGATAACCAACCGGCGACGATAACCGGGGGTTACGAGATGGGTGACCGGCGACGATACCCGGCCCCGACAAGACAATCGACCGGCGACGATAACCGGCGATTACGAGATGGATGTCCGGCGACGAAAACCGGCTCTGGCAAGATAACCAACCGGCGACGATAACCGGGGGTTACAAGATGGGTGACCGGCGACGATACCCGGCCCCGACAAGACAATCGACCGGCGACGATAACCGGCGATTACGAGATGGATGTCCGGCGACGAAAACCGGCTCCGACAAGATAACCAACCGGCGACGATAACCGGGGGTTACGAGATGGGTGACCGGCGACGATACCCGGCCCCGACGAGACAATTGACCGGCGACGATAACCGGCGTTTACGAGATGGATGTCCGGCGACGAAAACCGGCTCCGACAAGCGGTGACACCTGTAGAATCGTATCAAAAGACTGTACAGGGGTCATTTTTTATTTTAAATGTTGTGTCACATGCATTGAATAAGTGATAATTCTGTACGTGATCCATGCAGGTTAGGTGTCAAGGTCCTAGCCTATCAGAGTCAAAAGCAATGGTTGCCAAGAACGATGTGCGAGGACGAATTCCAAGGATGCCCTTCAAAGCTAGTCAGGAGAATAACTTCCTTTTGATGACAATGGGATGGAATAATGTGATTACGAGAGGGGTGACCGGATACGAGACCCGGCACTCACAGGACAATCGACCGGATACGAGACCCGGCGATTACGAGACGAGCGACAGGTTAGGGATTGATGCATTGACACCTTTACGAATGTGTTGCATGCCTTACATCTTGCGTTGCATCATAAGTTGTATGTGTTACATCATGTATGCACTGTCATTCTTATGCACTGTCATTCATGCATCGTGTGTCTACTTCTTTATCATGTTCATTTCATTTAACATTTCATAAACATGATAAAGAGGGGCAGCTGTAGACACCCAAATTTTGCGTTTCCTTCTACTAACCATGACAGGAGGGCGAAATCGTCAATTGAACCGGCTTGCGGGAGCAAAGGAGCGGGCACAAGGGCAAGCGCCCGGCACCGCCGCAATGTTTTGGGCAACCCAAATTTACGTGACAATAAAGCCGTCCGAGGCAGGCATTTCCGAATGAGGTGGCACGTCTCCCGGAAATTCTCGGACTGCAGAATACGGGCCTGTCAGCGAAGACCGACGTTGCGGCACGAAAATCGAGGCGTGGCACGAAAATCGAGAAAGTCAGGCCCGCCAGCCGCGGATAGATCTGCGGCCAAGTGGGTGCGCCAGCACGGAAACCAGGAAATCAGCACTACCAGCTGAGTGCGATGGGAGGCGCGCCAGCTGGCCAGCCGCAGATCCATCTGCGGCCAGCCGCAGATAGATCTGCGGCTGGCTTTGGCCAGCCTATTTAAGCCCAGCTTCGGGCAGCATACAGGGGGTTGGAAGAATTTGAAGGAAGAAGAATTCTGCAGCAGCAAGAACACGGGAATAGAGAGAAAAAGGAGCAAATTTTGCAATCAAATAGGAAGAAAAGAGAGGAAAAAAAGAGAGGATTTATATTCTTTGATTTTGATTGTACCAAATATACTCCTTATCTTAGTCAAATACACAAGTTCACATCCATTTGAGATCATTTGCAAGGTGAAAATTCCCTTTGTTCTAGCAATTTATATCATATTGTTTGGTTAAATTAAATGTAGTTTTTCTTGTATATTGTTGTGGATCTATGGATTGAGGACTATTAGGGAGGGTTCCAATTGGAACGAAATTCTTCCTAATGGCCCGATGATATCCATTTGGTGAATTTTAGCTCGTTGTAATGATGTACTATGCATAGTTTATTTAGATTGTTATTTTTAGGATCTTGTGGGTGTGTAGCGATTTTGGATGTGAGCCTAGGAGCGCGACCCCGTGGTCCAAATCCGATGATGGACATCGTTTGATATATGTAATAAATTCGATGTACCTTTCATTGTAAATATGTAATCGTCGGGCCTTAAAACGACGCCAAGGCGAGAATCGGGTTTAAGGCCCCGTAATAGTGAAACTTGTGATTGTGGGCGTTTGGGGTTATTTTGATGGCTTACATGCCCATGAATAACTCCGATGCGTGTTTATGCTCGATTTGATTTATGAGATGAAATTGATTTCAAAGCTAAACGATAAGATTTTCATAAAATCAATCAAACTAGGTTATTAGCATCACGAGGCTTAAAATGAGAAGTGCTAATGAATGTCGATTTCTATGTAAAGGAGAAAGCTAAAGAAAATCGTTTTCAAACGTCACACAAAATGATTTTATAAATAAATGACGTTTTATTAAACCGTTGTGCATAGGGTTAAAGAGATCCTAGAAATTGCCCATTATTTGAATTACGAAGGCAACGTATAGATCTCAATTCCTATTTTGACGAAGGTTTAAAACTCTTGTTTTGCCAAAACGACACCTAATGGAAATCTTGCAGTTTTGACAATTAAAATCAAACCTTTCTCATAGAGCTTTCTCGTGTATGCTGAAAAGACATTCCGAAGCGTTTTTAAATTAAAGCACGACTTTCCCTAAAAATCCAAATGATTCTTTCATACAAACTCACCACAACATTCACATAGGCACAGACACACACATGCGCACATACACACACACACACATTTCAAGAATTAAAGGATAGGAAAGTATCAAGATTGCGGTAACCGTGCTTCACGGAAGACGGGGGGTGCCTAACACCTTCCCCTCGCTTAAGCAAGCCCCCGAACTCTATGAATCTCGATTCGCAGACCAATTAATTCGGAGTCACATATGAGCCAGCGATTTATAAAAAAACGAAAACTCGGATGAGTTGGTACATCCATTTCAAATATACCAACTGGCGACTCTGGTTAATTGGCTCATCATAAAAAACGATCGTTCAAAACCCCGTCGACATCAATGCCGATCTTTTCCAAAAGAATCATTAAATCAAAAGGCTAAAATTGGAAAAGGACGAAGGAAGAGAGAAAACCCGGCGTCGACAAGGTGCTTATTAGAGAATAAGTTCACTGAACGTGGCTCGCTAAGGAATACCTAATGGAGTTTTACTCGCCTGTCAATAGGAATTCCTCTAGTGATAGTAGTACAAGTGATCCTTGGACTTGAGATCATCATAGTATCTTGTGTATGATGAGTTATACTTTGACATGTCCCTTAAGACCCTTAGGGTATATCAAAGGGTATGATTGGGTATAATAAGTTATACATGGAGATAGGTGAATGATCAACAAAGAATCTACCACTTCTAGTAAAAGGAGTGAATGTCCTATGTGATTCGATAAATGACGACTCAGAAGTCTTTGGCCAAAGCAGAATGAAATTAGAAAGGAGTTTCTAATTTGCATTATCAGAGTTGTGCATTTGAGAATCGAAATACATATAATTAAATAAATAAGACTTGACAGTAATTCCATGTCTTATATTTAATTGGGACATTGTATGGTAGAAGGATTGAATTGTACGGTAACTATTCACTGAAAAGGTTCTTTTGTGATTAATGTTGAAATCTATATTATCTGGAAAGTCGTTGATCGCTAAGGGGGCTTACCCTTATTGTAGAATAAATATTATTTATTTAAATGAATGAAATAGTTTAATTTATTTATTTAAATAAAATTAGAATTGTTCTAATTGATTTATTCACAACCGGTTTAATATGGAGAACCTAAAGGGTCACACCGCAAAAGGAAAATATTTATTTAAGAAGTAAATGGCATAATCGTAATAATAAGTTAAGTGTATTTAATTTAATCTATGGAGATAGAATAAATTAAATAGCTTAATTTTTATTATTTAATATTTTAGAAATATTAAATATAAAATAATAAGAGGAGTCTTATTATTATTACTATTACTATTATTTAATTCCTAATAGGGATTGGGAATTAATTAATAGAAGTACTCTCTCATGAATTCCTAATTGGATTAGGAGTTCAATTAATTAAAGGAGTTTAATTAAAATAAAAACCCTAATCCTAAATAGTTTAGGAGGGTTCCCTATATCTATAAATAAGAGGAGTCTTATTATGGTTTAGGGTTAGACAGTCAGACAATTAGATTGTTAGACAATTTACACACTCTTGCATAAGAATTGTAGAGAGTACTTACAATTTCTATAGAGATAGAAACTAGGGTTTTGCCAACACCCATCTTCTTGAACAAGTATTATTCCTTGGTGGATCACCTCTAGAGGCCAAACACTTGGGTGGCTAACGTTGATCAAAGGAAGGAATTTAATCGGTGGAATTCAAGGAGAACGCGAAGGAATTGGAGGTGAACTTGTACCTGAGGAAGCTAGAATTCTACAAGGGTATAATTCTTATTCTTCATTTCTTTCGTTTAATTAATAATTGTGCATAAAGAAAGATCATGGTGATGGTTTGTATAAAATTTTAAAATCTGATTTTATCGCGCTTCCGCTTTATTAATGTAATTTGATTGCATGTTCGCGTTATACAAACCTAACAATCTCAAGAGATGGTTTCAACTTTACTGATGTCTCTCCCGCTTTCGTAAGTGTCTCGATAGGTGTTCTGAATTTTTTGAATTTGGGGGTGGTATTCAGATATTGCACAAGTTCAGCACATTCTTCATCCTCCAAACCTGAATTTTCAGCAATCACTCGCTGCAGTGGTTCATATCCCAACAAACTTCCAACTTCATCATGCACTATACTATCCACCAAATCTACTCTGAAGCATTCTTCTTCATCGGTTGGAAGCTTCATTGCTTTGAAAACGTTAAACGTCACCTCCTGGTCATGTACACGCATTGTAAGCTCCCCTTTCTGCACGTCTATCAAAGTCCTCCCAGTGGCTAGGAATGGTCTCCCTAGTATGATTGGTATATTTTTGTCCTCTTCATAATCCAGAATGATGAAGTCCGCCGGAAAGCATAAATTTGTCCACTTTCACCAGTACATCTTCCACTATCCCCCGTGGATATGTGATAGATCTATCGGCTAACTGCAGAGATATATTTGTTGGTCTTGGTTCCGGCAATCCCAACTGACTGAATACTGACAACGGCATCAGGTTGATACTTGCCCCAAGATCACACAAACATTTATCGAAGCTCATCTTTCCGATCGTGCATGGAATTGTGAAACTTCCCGGATCTTTCAGCTTTGGAGGTAATTTACGTTGAAGCACTGCACTGCATTCCTCTGTCAAGGCCACTGTCTCAAACTCGTCTAACCTTCTCTTCCTTGACAGTATACCCTTCATAAACTTTTCATAACTTGACATTTGTTCTAATGCCTCCGCGAAAGGTATGTTGATCTGCAGTTTCTTAAAAACCTCCAAAAACTTTCTGAACTGTTTATCATCCCTCTGTTTATTCAATCTTTGCGGATATGGAACTCGAGGGTGAACTTGCGGTACTGTATTCACGGGCTTCCCATCTGAACTAGCTTTCTCCTTCTCTACTAACTCGTAGTTATCCTTCTTCTCTCTCTGTTCATCTCCAATTTTTATCTCAGTTTCTATCTCAGTGTCATCCCCTTGTAAACTCGGTGCTGTTGAGTCTGGTTCATTTCCTGAATATTGCTTTCCCGATCTGAGTGTAATGGCCTGACACTGTTCCTTACCTTCTCTCCGTGGATTTGCCTCTGTGTTACTTGGCAATGAACCCTGGGGCCTGCTGTTAAGCATAGTTGCCATTTGCCCCATCTGAGCTTCCAGATTTTTAATAGCCACTGCCTGGCTTTTGATCATCACCTCTGTATTTGCCATGCACTTTAACATCATCTCCTCCATTTCTGATTTCTTTTCCTGCAGAGGTGCATATGGAGTAGGATGTTGTTGTTGAGAATATCCCGGTGGAAAAGGTGGTCGTGGAGCATACTGTTGCTGCGCTAGCTGGAACTGATTGTTCTGTTGAAACTGCTGCTGCTGATTTCCTTGGTTGTTTGACCAGCTAAAGTTTGGATGATTGCGGTTGTTGGGGTGGTATGTGTTCTGAAACTGACCTTGGTCTTTCTTATAAGTGTTCACATACTGCGCCGACTCCGAGTTGATAGCACATTGATCTGTTGAATGCGACCCGCGCAAATCTCACATACGAAGGCAACTGACTTGTCTTTGCTTTCCGACAACGAATCTATTTTCTTTGCCATAGCAGCCATCTGTGCTGACAACTGGGTAATAGCATCCACTTCCAACACACCTGCAACTCTGGGCTGTGACGTTCTGGCTGTAGGATTTTGAAAATCATTTGCTGCCATAGTCTCAATAAGGTTATAAGCCTCGTCATAGCTCTTTGCCCCTAAAGCTCCACCCGCAGCTGCATCTACCATCTGCCTAGACTGCCATCCCAATCCATTATAAAATGTGTTGATCACCATCCAATCTAGCATCCCATGGTGTGGACACTTCCTTAGCATCTCCTTGTATCTATCCCAAGCCTCGTATAAGGACTCACCCTGTTGTTGCTCAAATTGAGAAATTGTTGTCCTTAGTTTTGCAGTTTTAGCCATTGGGAAAAACTTGGCTAAAAATTTTTGTGCTAGGTCCTCCCATGTAGTAATTGATCCTGCAGGCAAAGAATGGAGCCAACTTCTTGCTCTATCCCTTAATGAGAATGGGAATAGCCTTAGTCGGATAGCATCCTCCGTCACTCCATTGTACCTAAATGTATCACAAATTTCAATGAAACTCAAAAGATGCTCATTAGGATCGTCTGTAGCAGCACCCCCAAACTGGACCGAATTCTGCACCATTTGAATGGTTCTTGGTTTAATCTCAAAGGTATTTGCTGCTATTGCCGGTCTGACTATGCTAGACTGCAATCCCGTGATGTTTGGCATAGAATAGTCCCTCAAAGCTTTATGTTCCTCTCTTTGCTCGATTCTCTGTTCCTCCGCCATCTTCGGAATAGTTCTTTCTAACTGTGCTTGTAAATTCCTACGCACTCTTGCTTTCCAACCTCTTCCGTCAATATTATCCTGAGCTGGTGTTAATTCTGAGTTGGATGAGCGTGTGTGCATAAAAATTCTACAAGTACCTAAAACCAAAACAAAAATAAAAATAGAAATGAGAAAAGATTAGAGTTGTCTAAGTCAAACAATATAGCTTAAAACTGATGATAATAATAAAAATCTAACGCCTGTCCCCGACAACGGCGCCAAAAACTTGTTGCCTCTTTTTAAGTCTTAAATAAAAGAGCTCTAACTCACGCAAGTATACGTGGTCAACAAGTAATACAGAAGAAGTAGAGTATCGTCCCACAGAGACAGGATTAAATTAATTCACTATGCATCAGTCCTATCACTATACTTATTTGCCTAAACTATTGACTTACTTTTGGTGACAAAATTATTTTTATATCAATTAATAACTAAATATGCAAATACTAACGAAATATATCAAGCTTGGAATTAATGGGATCCTAACTTCATTTAATAATTCATCTAATTACCACTATCATGCTAGTAAGTTCACATTTCACAGAAAAGTAGCCAAGGACACTAAAATAGACATAACCATTTGTCAATGCATTATGACCAACTCACGTAATATCCATACTCGATAGACATCTTGTAATCACCACTATAACCAAAATCACTATATTTCTATGTGAAATTGCAATTATATTGATTTTAAGCACAAATCCTTATTTTGACTCTTACGGTGAAACAGTATATTTCTATCTGTCCCACACAATATTAAGTTATCCCATTAAGCCTCATATTCGCAAGCTATCATGATTACAATCCATACTTATATGTTATTTTCCAATTCCATACAAGTACTACAATCGAATGGTGATCAAGCATTCACACGTGCAAAACAATCATGATAGAAAATCCTTATGATAAGTAAATCAATCTAGCAATCAAGACTGTAAATAAACTACATATTAAAATCCGTTAGAATCCCATAATGGAGATTAGTTCATGACTGAACCAAAAGCCATTATGGGATCAAAACTATCCATGGAAAATAAACAATTAATTAAATTAAGAAGAAGTAGTTTTATAAAACCCAATTGTGAATAAATTCCAAAGTAAGCTTAACCCACATCAAAATCCTGAGCTTGAACAAAAGTAATCCACAAAAATATCTCTAAGTTCTCTCTAAAGAAAAATAGAATAGTAATCAATCCTCCCCCTCTATTCTAATGTTGCCCTAATTACATAAGATAAGCATTAAGTCCTTTTCTGTATCCAATTCTGCTTCTAGTAGATAAACTGCCGCGCCTAAACTGCCTTTGGCGCCCCGGCGCCATATCCAGTTCATTTATAGCGCCCCGGCGCCATATCCAAAATTACCAAAACGCCCCTAGCTTCAAGTTTAGTTCCCAAACACCTGAATTGACCTTGTTACCCTTCCAATTCCCTCCTGCACAACATAAACACAAAAACGAATAAAATGATAATAAAAATACTCAAAGATAACAACAAATTAAGCTCAAAAGCACTAAATTCGTAGGTATAAAACCTACTCATCATTCTCCATATTAAACCGGTTGTGAATAAATCAATTAGAACAATTCTAATCTTATTTAAATAAATAAATTAAACTATTTAATTCATTTAAATAAATAATATTTATTCTACAATAAGGGTAAACCCCCTTAGCGATCAACGACTTTCCAGATAATATAGATTTCAACATTAATCATAAAAGAAGCTTTGAGTGAATAGTTACCGTACAATTCAATCCTTCTACCATACAATGTCCCAATTAAATATAAGACATGGATTTACTGTCAAGTCTTATTTTATTTAATTATATATATTTCGATTCCCAAATGCATAACTCTAAATAATGCAAATTAGAAACTCCTTTCTAATTTCATTCTGCCTTGGCCAAGGACTACTGAGTTATCATTTATCGAATCACATAGGACATTCACATCTTTTACTAGATGAGGTAGATTCTTTGTTGATCATTCACCTATCTCCATGTACAACTAATTATACCCAATCATACCCTTTGATATACCCACAAGGTCTTAAGGGACATGTCAAAGTATAACTCATCATACACAAGATACTATGATGATCTCAAGTCCAAGGATCACTTGTACTACTATCACTAGAGGAATTCCTATTGACAGGCGAGTAAAACTCCATTAGGTATTCCTTAGCGAGTCACGTTCAGTGAACTTATTCTCTAATAAGCACCTACATACTTGCTTTAGTGTCTCCACACAAATGATTATGAGATCAATCATCCTCTTCCTAAGAGCAAGCAACGTATGTACTAATCTATCCGGATTCACTAATCCCCAATTTAGTAATCCAACAATTAGGAACAATTTTAGTTTGTGAGCTATCTTGAATTTAGATCTCATTAGCATGATCACCATCATGATTCTAAAAGCATTGCTCAAAACTATGGGTTTATCACATTTAATATAACAGCACTATGTAGATAATGTAAAATGTCTTTTAAGAAAATCAATTCTTTTATTAATAAATGAATAAGATTACAAAGTATATGCTACATCATATCAAATATGATTGGCTTGTGTGCATACTACTATCAATCTCCCACTTGCACTAAAGCCAATCGCCATGGTATCTAATACCCATCTTCTCTAAGTGACGATCAAACTGCTGTTGAGTTAAAGCTTTAGTAAATGGATCTGCAATGTTGTCTTGAGAGTCCACACGTTCCAGGGTGACATCTCCTCTTTCAATGATCTCTCTAATCAAATGAAACCGCCGCAAAACGTGTTTGGATTTCTGATGAGACCTGGGTTCCTTAGCCTGCGCAACAGCTCCATTGTTGTCACAGAATAAAGGTACGGCTCCTCTAATACTAGGAACCACTCCAAGTTCAGTTATGAACTTCTTCATCCAAACAGCTTCCTTTGCAGCTTCACTTGCAGCTATGTACTCTGCCTCTGTCACTGAATCAGCAACTGTTTGCTGCTTGGAACTCTTCCAACTCACCGCGCCACCGTTTAAGGTAAACACATACCCCGAAACGGATTTACTGTCATCTTGGTCCGTTTGAAAACTTGAGTCTGTATAGCCCTCTAGTTTCAATTCAGACCCACCGTAGACAAGAAATACATCCTTAGTTCTTCTCAAGTACTTTAGAATGTTTTTCACAGCCTTTCAGTGCTCTTCTCCTGGATTCGACTGATATCTGCTGGTTACACTAAGTGCATGAGCGACATCTGGTCTAGTACATATCATACCGTACATGATAGATCCTATTGCGAAAGCATAAAGAATCTTACTCATACGGTCTCTCTCCTCAGGTGTCTTTGGGGCCTGTTTCTTGGAGAGATGTATTCCATGGCTCATCGGCATGAGACCTCTCTTGGAATCTTCCATGCTAAACTTCTTTAGCATTGAGTCAATGTACTTTCCTTGGGTCAAGCCCAACATCCTTTTAGATCTATCTCTATAGATCTTTATCCCCAAAATATAGGATGCCTCACCCAAGTCCTTCATGGAGAAGTGTTTAGATAACCAAATTTTGATCGACTGTAGCATAGGAACATCATTCCCTATCAGTAATATGTCATCAACATATAATACAAGGAATGAAACAGCGCTCCTACTAACCTTCTTGTACACACAAGGTTCATCCTCATTTTTGATAAAATCAAACCTTTTGATTATCTCATCAAAACGGATGTTCCATCTTCGAGAAGCTTGCTTCAACCCATAAATGGATCGTTGTAGCTTACAGACTTGGTTTGTTCCAACCGTTGAAACAAAACCCTCTGGCTGTATCATATATACATTCTCCTCAAGCTCTCCATTGAGGAAGGCCGTTTTCACGTCCATTTGCCAGATCTCGTAGTCATAATAAGCTGCAATTGCAAGCAAAATCCGAATGGACTTGAGCATAGCTACTGGTGAGAAGGTTTCATCATAGTCAACTCCTTGTCTTTGTTTGAAACCTTTTGCAACCAGTCGGGCCTTATAGGTCTCTACCTTGCCATCTGCTCCAGTCTTTCTCTTAAAGACCCATTTACACCCAATAGGCTTAATGCCCTCAGGTGGTGAAACCAAAGTCCATACTTGGTTTTCATACATGGAGTCCATCTCGGATTTCATGGCTTCTAGCCATTTCTCTGAGTCTTCACTACTCATAGCCTCTTCGTAAGTCAATGGATTATCATCATCTATGACGCGTACCTCATCATCATCCTCTATGATGAATCCATACCTCTCAGGTATCTTCGGTACTCTTCCAGATTTACGAATAGGTAGTGGTACATTAGGTTCTTCTACTTGGTCAGGTACCTGACTTTGATCCGGAGTATTTTGTGGTTCTTGAACTTCTTCAAGATATATCTTACTCCCACTGACCCCTTCGAGGATAAACTCCTTTTCCAAGAAGGCAGCGTGTTTCGCTACAAACACCTTTTGATCATTGGGATGATAGAAATAATACCCTACAGTTTCTTTAGGGTATCCCACAAATCTACACTTGTCAGATCTAGTCTTTAGCTTATCTTGTTCAAACCTTTTGACATAAGCTGGACAACCCCAAGTCTTAACATACTTAAGATTTGGTTTCCTCCCTGTCCATATCTCATATGGGGTCTGTGGGACAGATTTGGTAGGTACCTTGTTAAGTATATATGCAGCCGTTTCTAAGGCATAACCCCAGAATGATACTGGAGGGTCGGTAAAACTCATCATGGATCGAAACCATGTCCAACAATGTTCGATTTCTCCTTTCAGATACACCATTCAACTGTGGCGTCCCTGGTGGAGTCCATTGTGAGATTATACCATTTTCTTTGAGACAATTGAGAAACTCATTGGTTAAGTATTCCCCTCCTCGATCCGATCGAAGAATCTTAATACTCTTACCAGTTTGTTTCTCTACTTCACTTCTGAATTCTTTGAACTTTTCAAACGATTCAGATTTGTATTTCATTAAATACACATATCCAAATCTAGAATGATCATCAGTGAAAGTAATAAAATAATAATACCCTCCTCGTGCATTCGTTGTCATAGGTCCACAAACGTCTGTGTGTACCAACGCTAACAACTCTGCAACTCTTTCTCCTTTTCCACTAAAAGGAGATTTAGTCATCTTACCCATGAGACAAGATTCACAAGTTGGATATGATTCGTAATCAGATAGCTCTAAAAGCCCATCTTTATGCAACTTAGATAATCTTGTTTCATTGATATGACCGAGTCTATAGTGCCACATAAAGGTATAATTAACATCATCTCTTTTTCTTTTCTTAGTTTGTTCAATTTGAAGTATATTTTTATGCAAGTCAAGTATGTAAAGTCCATTCAGTAAATTGCCAACACCATATAAAACATTTTTATTATAAATAGAACAACTGTTGTTCTTTATTATAATATCAAAACCATCCATATCCAATACAGAAATTGAAATAATGTTTCTAATGAGTGTTGGAACATAATAACAATTATTTAAACTAATGAACTTGCCCGAAGGCAGTGCTAAACAATAAGTCCCTACAGCCAATGCAGCAACCTTTGCTCCATTTCCCACTCGTAGGACGACTTCATCCTTGTTCAGCTTCCTACTTCTGCTTAGTCCTTGCATATTATTACATATGTGAGAACTACAGCCGGTATCCAATATCCAAGTAGAATTTTGACTTTCAGAAAAATTAATTTCAATCATGAACAAACCTAGATCGGAAGTCGAAGCTTCCCCAAGCTTCTTTTGGCCCGCAAGATACTCCTTGCAGTTCCTCTTCCAATGTCCCGGCTTATTGCAATGGTAGCAAATTCCTTTGCTATCTGGATCAGGTTTCTTTTTATCCTTTCCCTTCGCCTTTCCCTTAGCCTTCTTGTTTTTCTTCTTTTCAGAAGATACCTTGGGCCTCTTCCTTTTCTTGGAAGAATCATCCACTAGTAAGACTTGGTTCTTGTTGGATGAGAAGTGACCTTCAGTAGTTTTCAGCATGTTAAGTAGCTCAGGCAAGCTGACATCCAACTTATTCATGTGAAAATTCACAACAAATTATGAGAAGGTGTCCGGGAGTGACTGCAAGATCAAATCTTGACTTAACTCCCCATCCATCACGAACCCAAGCTGTCCAAGTTGTTCAATCAGATTGATCATCTTAAGGACATGAGTCTCAACAGCAGTGCCCTCGGTCATACGAGATCGGAAGAGCTCATTAGATATCTGATATCTAGCAGTCCTACTTTGCTCACCATACAACTCTTTGAGGTGCAGCAATATAGTAGGAGCATCCATAGTTTCATGCTGACGCTGAAGCTCGTTACTCATGGATGCGAGCATGATGCATTGAGCCAAGATTGCATCATCTTGCCACTTTCTAAAAGTAGCAATCTCTTCCTCAGAGGCTGTTTTCTGCAACACTTGCAGGGACTGGCGAATTTAGGACATAAGAAAATCTTTTCAGCAGTGAGAACAATTCTCAGATTCCTTAACCAGTCCGTGTAATTCGGTTCCGGTCAATTTGTTAGCATCAAGTAAGCTACGCAGTGATAGTGAGTTTGACATTTTTAAATTCTGCATGTGAAATAGACAACATTTTAGCATTCATTCATTTAGTTAATTACCAAAATAAATTAGGTCTTTATTTTAAATTGGTATCTCTCACTTTTTCATCAAACTATATTACCCTCAATATATATATAGTTCGGCAAATCTAATTAAAGGTTTGCTAGTGAGAATAAGGATCCCATTTCAAATGTATATAGCCTTGTGTGACACAACAAACGATATATAAATAAATAGGTAGACAACTATTGTCAATTACATCACTATGTAACTCCTTGTATTTTGCCTCTTAGATTATTTTGATTAAGTGTGACACATCCGAATCAAAATTATCTAAGTTAAGTCCAACCTAGCACTTCCATATATTCGAAAGAAAAATACTGTCCTTGTGTGACACAACAAAACAGCATCGTTCAGTCTATTTATAAGCATCAAATGTGATAAAGCAACATCTTAAATATTTTAATACTTGCCTTGTGTGACACAACAAACTCATATTAAATATTTAATACTCTATCGCTTTACCATGCTAGAAGGCGACGTTCGATATTCCAAATATCTTTGAACGCTTAAGACTTAATATATTACTTTGAGGGGTTTGTTATTATTAGTCTCATCTTGTTTAGCGCGCATGCACATATATATATAAAATACGCGTCATATTATTTTACATGCGAAGCATGTTTGATAATATATAGTATATATATAGTAAGCATGCACATATAGAATACTATATTCTACCCGGATTGATTATGGACTTTTATTCTACTTTGGTTCACTAGAGCCACCAAGTGAACCAAAAGGTCAAACCTAGGGTGCAAGAATAAATTTAAATATAACTATTACATTTAAACCCGGGCTCCAATACAAACGGGTCTTCAAGCGCTCCTTGCTCCTTTGTCTCCAATTCTTCAAAAAATTAATTCTAACTAGTCCTATTACAAAAACTATTTACAATAAATAGAAACCTTGATCAGCAGTCAAGGGGAAGTACATAGGAGGGAGATAGAATTTACATTAAGAAAAATTAGAGAAGACGAGGTACGCATACCCCATTTATAAAAACCCATACATTCAAGCATCCACTAAAATAAATCCAATCACACATTGGTCAACAGTCCATAATCAATCCCTATTTATTATCATACATATCTCTATATGTATCAATAAATAACATTCATCTCATGAATAATAAATCCATTCCATATATGCATTGATATCAATTAATGGGCAAAAGTTTTGCTAATATTTAGTTTTGAAACAAAATAAACTCTTTTATTTTAATCAAAAACCAAATCCAAATTAAACTCCTTTAATTTTAGCAATCTGAAATCCTATTCCAGATAAAATAAACTCTTTATTTTAAACTTATATCAATTAAATAAACCATTTATTTTAATTGAAGAAAAAATATTTTTCAGATTCTGCTTACCGGCGTAGCTGCGCCCAGAATGAACTGGGCAACGGCGCAGCTGCGCTGCTCCCCAGATAAAACCGATTCTGGGTTTCGGCGCAGCTGCGCTCCAGAATGAACTGGAGGTGGCACAGCTGCGCCGCAACGCTGATTCAGAAAATTTTTTATTCTGCCCAAAAATTCGATCCAATCGCATATCAAGCATACATGGAATTATCAAAATCGATAATTAGCACAAGATTAGGCTCTGATACCACTGTTAGGTTTGTATATAGTGCAAACATGCAATCAAATTACATAAATAGTGCGGAAGCGCGAAAAATCGGATTTTAAAATTTTATACAAACCATCACCAAGATCAATCTATGTGCTCAATTAACGATATAAACGAAAGAGAAAGAGAATAAGAATTATACCCTCGTAGAACAAAGCTTCCTCGGGTACAAGTTCAACTCCTAGTCCTTCGTGTTCTTCTCGAATGCTACGGTGTGATTCCTTCCTTTGATCAACGTTAGCCACCCAAGTGTTTGGCCTCTAGAGGTGATCCACCAAGGAAGAACAAGTATTCAAGAAGTTGGGTATTTGGCAAAACCCTAGTTTCTATCTCTATAGAAATTGTAAGTACTCTCCACAATCTAATGCAAGAGTGTGTAACCCCAATCTATGATAAGACCCCTCTTATTTATAGATGTAGGAATAACCCTTCCCTAAACTATTTAGGATTAGGGTTTGTATTATAATTAAACCCCTTTAATTAATAATGCTCCTAATCCAATTAGGAATCCATGGGAGAGTACTTCTATTAATTAATTCCCAATCCCTATTAGGAATTAAATAATAGTAAAAGTAATAATAATAATAAGACTCCTCTTATTAATTTATATTTAATATTTCTAAAATATTAAATAATAAATATTAAGCTATTTAATTTATTCTATCTCCATAGAGTAAATTAAATACACTTAACTTATTATTACAATTATGCCATTTACTTCTTAAATAAATATTTTCCTTTTGCGGTGTGACCCTTTAGGTTCTCCATATTAAACCGGTTGTGAATAAATCAATTAGAACAATTCTAATCTTATTTAAATAAATAAATTAAACTATTTAATTCATTTAAATAAATAATATTTATTCTACAATAAGGGTAAACCCCCTTAGAGATCAACGACTTTCCAGATAATATAGATTTCAACATTAATCATAAAAGAAGCTTTGAGTGAATAGTTACCGTACAATTCAATCCTTCTACCATACAATGTCCCAATTAAATATAAGACATGGATTTACTGTCAAGTCTTATTTTATTTAATTATATGTATTTCGATTCCCAAATGCATAACTCTAAATAATGCAAATTAGAAACTCCTTTCTAATTTCATTCTGCCTTGGCCAAGGACTACTGAGTTATCATTTATCGAATCACATAGGACATTCACATCTTTTACTAGATGAGGTAGATTCTTTGTTGATCATTCACCTATCTCCATGTACAACTAATTATACCCAATCATACCCTTTGATATACCCACAAGGTCTTAAGGGACATGTCAAAGTATAACTCATCATACACAAGATACTATGATGATCTCAAGTCCAAGGATCACTTGTACTACTATCACTAGAGGAATTCCTATTGACAGGCGAGTAAAACTCCATTAGGTATTCCTTAGCGAGTCACGTTCAGTGAACTTATTCTCTAATAAGCATCCTACATACTTGCTTTAGTGTCTCCACACAAATGATTATGAGATCAATCATCCTCTTCCTAAGAGCAAGCAACGTATGTACTAATCTATCCGGATTCACTAATCCCCAATTTAGTAATCCAACGATTAGGAACAATTTTAGTTTGTGAGCTATCTTGAATTTAGATCTCATTAGCATGATCACCATCATGATTCTAAAAGCATTGCTCAAAACTATGGGTTTATCACATTTAATATAACAACACTATGTAGATAATGTAAAATGCCTTTTAAGAAAATCAATTCTTTTATTAATAAATGAATAAGATTACAAAGTATATGCTACATCATATCAAATATGATTGGCTTGTGTGCATACTACTATCACATATACCACTGTTTTGTTACAAAGACTAAACCTGTGGCATACTTCTATAAATGCGCCACTGTGTGCCCTATCAATCATTCCCCTGAGACGAAAGTGGGGAATCCTAACCTTTCATCCCTCAAGACCACAAAAGTTGGGGTTTAACTGCTACCCCAAGCATAAATACAAATATAAAGTTTCACAAGACAAACATGAATACATCCCTAATATAACAAAAAGTGGGACTGACTGTACTAAAGACAAAGCAACCATCATATCACGTCACTGCACGTCGTGACGAATCCGTGCCTGCTGACCAGAAGAGAATGCTCCACCCCCGACCCTGCGACGAACAGAGCGGCTAGACTCCCCTACCTCAGTCCGGGGCCTCCTGTAGGCTGCATCTAAAGCATCTCCTAGGGTTTCTATCCTCACTGCTCTGGCCTCCAACTGGTTCTCTAACCGATCCACCCTTCTGGCTTCCCTGACCCAGGCCTCTCTAACATGCATCCTCTCAGACACCTCCAACCCAACCTCGAACTTCATGGCCTCCTGCTTGGCCTTCAGGTGGGCGATCTGCAGATCCTTCTGCTCCAGCCTCTCTCTCAGCTCAGCGTTCCGGGCCACTAGCTGATGTAGCAGTGGTCCGATCTACTGCGCTGAGGACTCGTATCCCTGCAGCTGTATCTTCGCTACTCCCAGGTCATGCTCGAGTTGGTAAGCCAGATCCCTATATTGGTCCTTTCTAAACTGGTGGGTCTGATTCTGCTCCTCCAGATGAGCTATTCGATCCTCCAGCTCCTCGTTCCTGCTGGTTAGTCCCTCAATGATATCGTCGGTAGTGGACCCCATGCCATCCACGTAAGCAGATGGCTCCTCTCCCTCGGTCTCGGGGTCCTCCTCCTCAGCATCTGGGTCCTGACTGCCGGACCTCATAACTCTACCTACAACCGGCTCTGGTAGCTCCCTCTGGTAGTCCTCCTCCTCCGGCTCGGACTCCTCCAGCGGTACTCCTGGGGCAATAGGAGCATACCCCATCAACTGCTCAGCGACTACTGGTATATTTATGAATGTCTCCTCCTCCTGGGTCCCACTAGTCCCTCCTATGTCAGTCATCCTACAATCACACCGAAAATCAACATTAGTACAGCAATAAAATATATTCATTGAAGAAATGAAATTATATTTCATTGGGTACTACTCGACTCGATGAATTCCCCAATTCATCAAAACCACATATAATAAATCTCCTCGCTTTATCTCCTAACACTCAATACGAGTTTACTATGAAGGTTATAACCTAGGTTTCGCGATTCTAAAGTTTATAACCTACAGCTCTGATACCAACCTGTGACGCCCCCAAATTCGGGTCTCCAAATACCCGGATTCGGTCATCACGATCCACTACAAACATTCACCTCTAACAATATATGGTAACTAAAATGCGGAATATAATAAACATACGTTGTTCATTACAAAGGTGTTACTAGTCCCAGAATACAAAAACCTTAAACACTTACACAAATCCATACCCTAAATAAAAGTCAGGGTTTAAATTACATTAACAGTAATTAACTACACGTAAATTTAAAATCTGCTACATGAAGTCTATTACTTCATCTTTTCTTTCCCTTTTTTCTTCCCTGACGTCTCGGGTTTAGCTGCAATGAAGTCATGATATAGCAAGGATGAGCCGTTAGTTTGCTCAGAAAGTTTAAAGTACAACAATAAGGATATATCATGACGGAAGGGATATAGAAAGAGATTTCAACAATAGAATTATCAGAAGTAATAACAATAAATGCTTTTAGAACAATTGGTAGTCAAATAGACTTTGAACAATAACTTCCAAATGAGTCAATAGCTAGTTGACCCTCTGGTTACTAGCTACAGAATGAGTACTTGAGGGGATCAGCCTCGCGTACGCTATGTGTATGCATAACATTTAACTCTGCTATTTGTACATTATATACGGTACTTGGGGTACTCCCCTATAATAAAAGGGGTGTTCATTCAGTCTAAGAATCCTTACCATTGATTGGTTCGGATAGCTTTTATAAATTCTTACATACGTGCTTGACCGAGACAAGGGTTCAGACTTAATCATGAATAGTTCGTAAATTTCAGAACTTAAATAATTATACGAATTCAAATGCACAGGTGCGAATGCCAATGAATACATATATGTGGAATAATTTTAAAAGTAATTAGACCACTTAAGACATGCTTGGAGATAAGATTCAAGCTTAAAGAATAACTTGCAATAATATATACCTTTTGCACGAATTAAAAATAATGCATAAGGTTTAGAAATATTGCTCAATGTAAAGGTTGAGTAAGATAGAACTTGCATTCAATATACTGAAAGAATGAAGTTAGGGAACTTGCCTGTTTGCTCAGTTACAGATAAATTTTTAGCTTTAATTAATTGATCTTGGATAACCTATCAGTTGATAAAGTTGGTTTATCCATTAGCATTGCATAACTGTATACACTCACTTATGCTATTTATTTAAAAGATAAACAATTCACCATATACATTTAATTTCTGTCTAATCATTAGCTAAACAGAATTTAACTTAATGACCTTTAGCTATTAAAATAATTGATAACTAATCATGCACACTTATTCTTTGAATACTCCGATTATTACCCTTACTTGTCTCTAACTATGGGTTAACAACCTTTATTTAAATCTAGCATGATTTAATAACAACTAAATAATGGTTGATCTCTTACTTAATCTTTTATTTGCTTAATCACTATTCACCTTAAGGGTAATTTAGTAATTATTATACTTGTTCTTTATTCAACATTAATTAAATACTCAATGTATTAATACCACACACACTTAATATTATCATTAAGTGTTTATTACCATTATTTATTAAGGCCAAAATAATTAACTTATTGATCTTCCTCATACTTAATCATTATTCCATTAATGATTAAGTACTTGTTATCCTTATTAGCTTATTCATACCTAATTATAATAATTAGATATTTATTATCTTCATTTATTGTTAATAAATAATAACAAATAATTATTTCATTACCTTTATTCATACTTAAGTAAATAATAAATACGTACTTTATTAATTCGGTTCATACTTAATTATTATTGAATAGCAATAATTAAATATTTATTATCTCTATTTATTATTTATTGATAAATAATAAATAATTACTTTTATTAACTTTATTCATACTTAGTTATTATTTAATATTAACTTAAACAATAACTAAATATTTATTATCTTTATTTATTATTTATTGATAAATAATAAATAATTACTTTATTCATACTTAATTATTATTTAATATTAATTAAATAACAATTAAATATTTATTATCTTTATTTATTATTTATATAATAATTAATTAATTTATTAACTTTATTTAATTATTATTATCAGTAATAATTAAATGTGTATTATCTTTATTTATTATTCATTGATAATAAATAATTACTTTATTGATTTTATTTATTAGTTCTAGTAACTAACTAATTTACAAGTATATTATTAACCCAAATTAATTAATCAATAACTAAGCCAAGATTTGATTCTCAGCAAAGCTACTGACAAGGATACTCACACTATCTAGTTTAAGCCTTTCATCAAACATTTGGTGAATCCTACAACACTGTGTTGGTTAAACCAAATCACAAGATTAGACTGTCGAACCTTAGGGTTCATCACAACAGATTCCCAACAACAGTACAAGCAATACAATCCAAGTATACAACCAATAATAGAAAATATAATACCCAATATCACATTACCAGATTTCCCAAATCAAAACCAAACAAAGATATTAACAATTCATTACCAGATTTTAAACCCAAAAATTATAATACAATGTTCTGAGTTTCAAACCCAAGCAGTTACAATACTATACAGTGTAACCTAAATCAAACAAAACCATTACAGTAGCTTAATAACCCATTTCTATACCTTGGGTTTGATCGCGCCGCTGTCCTCCTCCTTCTCCCACAGTACACAACCTAGTCGGTCATTCACTAATAAATTTCCCTCTCTGAGATTTCAAACCCTAAATTTTCTAATTTGGAACTCACAAAACAAAGGATTCGGCAGCTATGGTTTAGGGGATGGGGGGTTCAATTTATAGAAGGAAAATTACCCAAATCAATTGGGTATTACCCCAATCGATTTTCCAAGGACCGTTGGTAGGAAGGAGGCACCCTTGATGGTCCACATCACCCCATCCGATGCACTGGTTCGGTCGCCCTCGAGCCTTGCGCTGCCACGGTCACGTCGCTGGTCGACTCCCTGATTTTCTGGAACCCTTGGTCCGCCGACGGAGCGCTCGGTCGCTTCGATTAACTGCCTTGAACTTTGAACAGTCCGCCGGTCGATCTTCACGCCGTCCGTCTGGTTCGAGCTGTCGCCGGCGCCTTGCTCCCGTCTCTCGCTCGATGATTGACTAAAGGGTTGGGTTTCATTCGATTGATTGGGTTCGGCTAGGCCTACCCCTATTCCTTCTTCCCGTTGCCAACTGGTCTGAGGGTTTGATTTGAGGGTCTTGATCTCGTTTGGTTTTCTTTCCCAATTGATTTCGTTAGTTCTGATATATCCCCAGCCCCAATTGAAGCAACCCGACTGGAATGAAAGAGAATGGATCGACCCGATTGAGATTATTTCAAACCGACTGGATTTAGGGATTGGGCTCAACCCAATAGGGTTGGGCCGGTTTGAACAAATAAAATAAAAGGAAAAGAAATGGGCCAGTCCAATCAAAATAACATTATGCTCTTATCATTTTAATTGAATAATTAATTCAATTAATTAGTTAAATATTTATTTTACCAATAATTCTTGATTCGAATTATTTAATAAAATGAATTTATTTATTAATTTTTCCTAAATTTCTTGCAAATCAAATCTTAGGGTTAACTCACTAATTTAATCAAACTATTAATGAGTCCCTTTAGTGCACAGAAAATTATTGGACCACGTACCTATATAATTAAATAATAATACCCACATGGCTCCAATTAAATTCGTAAAATTAAATAAAACGAATTTCATATATCAAAATAAATCAATACAATGTTTAAAAATTTACTGGACATTACAGAGGTTTCGTTGATTCCGAGGACGGAATCCTTATAAGGAGGGAAGGATGTGACAACCCAGATTTTTAAAAATTATTATATAAGAATTTAATAAATAAAAATTCTTATTATGTGACGTTTTGAGTTTTGAGTATGTGTATATGTGATATATATTTTGTGAAATATATGTTTTAATGTGAAGAGAATTATATGTTCGTGTATTTGAGAAAAGAGGTTTAATAGTTAATCTAACTATTGAATGAAATGAAGGAAATTGTTAAAAAATATTTATTAAATATTAGTAAGTTGAAAATTATATTATAAAAGAATATAATATAATTGTTATGTTTTGTGAACAATGGAAATCATTGTGAATTAAATTTCATAATAATGTGAGTGATTTATTTAATTAAAATAAGGAATTAATAAGAATATAATTATTTTAATAAAATGAGAGAGTAATGTGTTGCATATAAATGTAACATGTTAATGTAATATGATTGTGAATTTCATAGATTAAAATGTTTATCGAATAAACATTTGATGGAAATTATTGTAGAATAATTTAATTAAGCGTTTTGGTGCGTATTTTATTACGCGAGTAATATTCTAATTTAATTTAATAATTAAATTAGAGGAATAATGATTTATTAAATTTGAAATTATAATTATACTTGTCTAATTTGAGATTGTAAATTTTGGTTAGTAAGATTTAATTAGATTTATTAATATAATAAGTTTAATTAAGATTTAATAGGTGTGACAAAATATCATATAGTAAGAAGGAATATTAAAATAAAGAGAAAAATAGATTATTATTTTTTGTTCTAGCCAAACGTGGCCTAGACCCTTGGTATTTTGTAACTGACTAAACCTTAAGCCTTCTAGTAACTGAAGGAGGAATTTTATTCTTACGTTTTTTTCTTAGGCCTAAGACTAAGAATACAGAGAAAGAAAAAGAGAGAAAGAAAGAGAAAAAAAAAGAGAGAGAAAGAGAGAAATTGAGAGAGATTTCTGTAGAATTGGAAGAGGAAGAAGAATTCTAGGAATCAAGAAGATGAATAATCAAACCTCTCTACCATCTATACAAACTAAGGAAGGAATCAAAGAGGTAATTTTTATATTTTTGGTTCTTCACTATGTTTTCTTAAATTTTTGTATAAAGTTCATGTTGGTTAAATGAATTGATGAATGATATGAGGTTATATGTGTTTGTGTGTGTGTGTGTATATATATATATATATATATATATATATATATATATATATATATAATATTATGTATCATCTTTACATGATTTGGAGTAATCGAATTTGGGTTTTTGTTTTAAAAGAAGAAGTTGAAGAACAAATTCGCAGAAAATGAGTAACCAACCCGTTATTTTTTGTAAAAATCATATAAAATCGAGTTTTAGGAGTTAGAGAATGGGCTATATATCAAATTAAAGATATGAAAGTAAGCTAAACACAGGAATAAGAATCGCATAAAAATTCCTTTTGGTTTGTCCGTAGCGACTGATTTAGTGAGGCTGGTTTAGAACATTTACAGTCTGCTGAAGCAGAAAATCTGTTACGGTTTCTGACTTTGTAAAAATCGTATAAATTCGTGTGTTTGGAATTTGAAGAAACTTAAAACTGCAAAGTTGTAGATATTGAAGTTTTCTTATTGTACTCTTGAGTTTGATCCATTTTCATGCAGTAAGCTATCTTTGAGAAATTATTTTGTACGGCTGGTCAAAAAAAATTATACTTTCTGACCTAAGTTGAAAAACATGAAAATCTATTTTAATTGGAAAGGAACCCAAGGTTTGGGCCATAGTGGTCTGAAAGTAGAATTAGTAAGGTTTAATTTTCCGTAAGGATGGATAAAAACGGATAAGTAACGAATGAGTTGGGATTAAAACAAAAACAGTATAAGATAGGACTTTGGTTAATATTTATAGATAACCTTGTTTGGGTTGTGGGAGTTTGAGCTGTTGAAGAGGAAACATTGCGTTGGGGCGCGGTGTTCAAAAAAAATATATTTATTATTTTCAATTTTAAAATATTTACATGAGGTTTAATAAAAACAAATGATGTTTTAAAGGTTGTGTTTTAGTAAGTTATATAAAACTTAAGTTTGATGTTCGTGAGATATAATAATGTTGTTTAATTGCTAAGCCATATGTTTATGCTATTTAAGGTTCCGAATTGAATTGAATAAGCCTAATATACTTATAATGCAATGTGTATGTAAACTTTAATTACTTAACTAAATGTTAAGTATCGATTAAAATGGAACGTAATGAGAAAGGAGGTTGTTGTTAATAAACCGTATGGTTAATGAGGAGTCCTAACGGGACTTAAACACTAAATATTGTGTACCGATTAAAAGGAAAGATTAAGGAATGTAGAGTAGAGTTATTTAAACGGTTACTAAACGTTGCTATGTGACTAATAAATGATGTGCATAATTTATATATTGTGTAGGATACGTGAGACGCAGATAGTTATAAGCTGTTTATGGTAATTGGTAATCTACGAGCCAGGCACGTCTTTCAGTTCTTAATTGTTATGTGAACTCGATGATTAACTGTTTTAATTTATATTGTAAAAAAAAACATGATGTATTATTTATGTTGTACGTACGAAATGTGATGGTCAATTTATGACTACACTGATTGAGTAAAGAATGTTGATTGAATTATGGAATTCAATCTTTATTTGATATATGATGTATAACATGAAAGTTATGTTTATTCAGATGTTTATGTTTTATAAGATGAGTATGTTATTTATGTGCTACGTGAAGCATGAAAACTGTTAGATTTCGCTGAGCTGTCGAGCTCATTCTTGCAAATAACTATTTTTGCAGGTTAATGATCAAGGTAATGTTAAGTGCTACCTGAATGACATTGATCAAAATGATGCATGAAGATTAACTGTTTTTAGTTAAAGTTATTATTTGTATTATGTTAAGAGTTTGATAAATGTAATTATGTCGAGTTATAAAGTTTGTATTGAGATGTAAATTTAATATTATCTGATGCATAAAGGGTATTGAATCTAGAAGTTTTATTTTTGAAGCGAATCATTAAGTAAATATGATTCTAGATTATGTAAATGTTTAAAGGTTATGATTCAGGCAAAGCAAAGAAAGAAAACTGAATAGTTTAAAAAAAAATTGTTCCGCATTTTAATAAGTTTAACATTGAATAATGTTGTAAAGTCAGAATGAGGATGTATTGTTAACGACCGATGTGAAGAGTTGGATTGTTTAGAATTTGGGGTCGTTACAGTTGGTATCAGAGCTGATAGGTTAGAAACCTTAGGTACGAGTACCTTAGGCTATAACCTTAGAGAAGAGAGTTGAAGATGATAGAGTTTCGAGAATAATAAGTTAAGTATGATTATGGTGCAATCGTATTCTTTAATGGTTGATGTATGGTATCTGGGCTAAACAATTCCTTCAGAGAGCGGAGGTTGATACGAACTAGCAACCGATCTAACTCGCTGTGAGAGACAGTGTAGACGAGACGGGAACTAGTTTGTTGGTTGTTTGTGGGAAACCACTCAGGTGCTGTACTGAACACTGTTAGAGACTCGAGGTGTACCGAGTATAGAATTATGGATGCGTATTATTAAGACGTCATTCTTTTCATATAGGTAGATGTATGAGATGAGTTAAGTCTTAGAAACATTACAAGAAGAAGATGCGAATGACGCAAAGTAAACTCGAATAAAATATTGAATAATATGAATGAAGTTAGAGATTCTTAAAGGAAGAATTGATATTTAAACAAGAAGATTCAAAGAAGAATCTTGAATAGTTATGAAAGATGAGAACTAGGAGTTACTTGACTCCAGTAATAAAGATGGTGTTAATAAATAGACGATATCTATAAGATGAGAATGATATAATGGTAAAAATGAACTCAAATAGAGTTTATAGAATTCATGTGAGATAGATTATGATAAAATGTTTAGGTTCAAAGAAGGACCTGAAGAGCTAAAAGAACAGGGAACACCTGAATTGATTAATCATAAGATAACATGATTAAAGAGAAGAGTAAAGAAGATCGTAGGAGGAGACGATCATGAGATAAGAAAGAATCGTAAGAAGAGCTGATGATAGAATGAGATCACGACGTGATCTGTTAAAGTTGTAAAATGTTAGAGGATCTTAAATGATTGAATAGTTGTAGCATGATGCTATAAATAGATGGTACTATGAAATAGTACAAGATAAACTCACGAGGAGTTATGGATGATGAAATACGAGAAATTCATATCAAGCAAAGAGTTAAGTTAAGTGTAGACACCCAAATTTTGCGTTCCCTGTACTAACCTTGACAGGAGGGCAAAATCGTCAATGGAACCGGCTTACGGGAGTGAAGGAGTGGGCCCAAGGGCGAGCGCCCGACACCACCGCAGTGATTGGCAATCAAGGACGATGTGACAATAAGGCCATCCGAGACAGACATCCCCGAATGAGGTGGCACGTCTCCCGGAGATTCCCGGACTGCAGAGTACGAGCCCTTCAACGGAAATCAACGGTACGGCACGGAAATCGAGACGAGGTGCGGAAAATGAGAAAATCAGCACAGTCAGCCGCAGAGCAATCCGCGGCCAAGGACGGAACTCGAGACGGCACGGGACTCGAGCGCGGCTGGGGGGAGAACCAAGGGCCAGCCGCAGATCAATCTGCGGCCAGCCGCAGATCCATCTGCGGCTGCCCTTGGCAGTCCCTTATCAGGCCATTTCGCATACAGAAACAAGAGAGGGGAAGAAGAAGAAAAATCCAGCAGCAGCAGCAGCTCGGGAAGGGAAGAAAAACAGCAAGAAAAACATCAAAAATAAGAGAGAAAAGAGTGAGAAATAGGGAGAAATTGTACCCATTTTTGTGAGATCATACCTCATATTTTCTACTCTAATCAATACACAAATTCCTACATATTGTGGGGATTATTTGCAAGGTGAAAATCTTTTGTTTTGACATTTGCTTGTACCATTTTTGATAGGCTCTTATTATCCGAATCCTCTTAAATGTATCCTTTTTTGCATTGTATTGTGAAATCATGGATTAGGGATTATTAGTGAGGGTTCCATCGGAACAAAATTCTTCCTAATAACCCGAGGATATCCAATTGGTGAAATTTCTAGCTTATTTATGGTGATTTCTTGGATGTAATTTATTTAGACTATCATTTTCGGATATCATGGTGTATTAGGCAAATCCGTGTTGTATTAGTTTCGTAGTATTCATTTTGCGGGTATGTAGTAATCTTGGATGTGAGCCTAGGAATGCGACCCCGTGGTCCAAATCCGATGATGGACGTTTTGATATATGTAAGGGATGCAAGGTATTCATTTTGTTGTAACGTGTAATCGTTGGGCCTTAAAACGACGCTAGAGCGAGAATCGGGTTTAAGGCCCCGTAGTAGTGAAATATGTGATTGTTGGCGTTAGGGGATATTTTGATGGCTTACATGCCCATGAATAGCCCCCTACGCGTTTGATATGTAGTTCGATTTGTAACATCCAACAAAATGATTTCAAAACCAAAACAATCAAGATTTTGCTAAAATTAATCAAAGTAGGATATTAGCGTCACGAGGCTAAAAATTGGAAGTGCTAATGAAAGTCGATTCCTATTTTACGAGAAAGCCAAAAGGAAGTTGTTTCCAAAATGTCACAAAAAATGGTTTTATAAAGAGAAATAAACGTTTTACTAAACCTTGATACATAGGGCGAAAGAGATTCTAGAAATTGCCTATCATTTATGAAAGCAACGTATAAATCTCGATTCCTATTTTGGCTAAGGTTTAACAAACTCACGTTTTACCAAAACAAACACTTAATAAAAATCTCCTAGCTTTTGTCAATTTAAAATCAAACCTTTCTCAATAAATAAGGCTTTCTCGTAAATACCGAAAAGACATTTTTAAGCACTCTCAGAACTAAAGCACGATTTTCCCTAAGAAATCCAAATGATTCTTTCATACAAATTCACCACAACTTTCATTTAGGCACACACACACACACGCACACATATACGTTTCATGAATTAAAGGATAGGAAAAGCATCAAGATTGCGGTAACCGTGTTTCACGGAAGTCGAGGGGTGCCTAACACCTTCCCCTCACTTAAGCAAGCCCCCGAACTCTATGAATCTCGATTCGCCGACCAATTAATTCGGAGTCACATATGAGCCAGCGATTTAAAAAAACGAAAACTCGGATGAGTTGGTACATCCATTTCAAATATACCAACTGGCGACTCTGGTTAATTGGCTCATCATAAAACACGATCTTTCAAAACCCCGTCGACATCAATGCCGACCTTTTCCAAAAATCATCTAAACCCAAAAGGCTAAAATAGGAAAAGGACAAGAGAGACGAGAAAACCCGGCGTCGACAGCTGGCGACTCCGCTGGGGACATTAGAGGGCTTAAGCCGCGTTTAAATCTTGATGCTATCCTATCCTTTAAAATTCATAAAAATGTGTGTGCATGCGATATTTTGATTTTTTTGTTTCTTTTGTTGTGTGATTGTGTGTTTTGTCCAAATAGATGAATGATTGAATGGAATTGCTTTACTTTTAAGTAATCATTTACATACGGTGAGGACGATGAATGTGAATGTATGTTGTGAGAGTACCTCCTCCTGAGGCGAACCTGTCGGTTGCTTATTACTGGACTCGAAGGGGCTGCTCCCCGGAGATGGCTCAGGAAACGCACCACCCAAATCCGCTCCAATCGAAAGGGCTCAAACGAGTAGATTGCGAAGATTTGGGGACCTTCATGCCGAAAAGCCCGTGAGAGTAACCCTAGGATAGGTCATCCTCAGATTAACCCAACGCAGGAAAAGTCTCTTCATGCCTTTTTACGTTTATATGTCTAAATGTCATGATCTCATTCAATATTCATATATCCTTTTCCTGTGTCAAAAGAGATTACTAACCTCTGTGAATTGCAGGGAATAGTTGGGGAAGCATAATAAAGCATGTTTAGCGTTGGTCATTGCATTAAAGGACTACTAACTTTCTGTTTTACAGGGAAAGATTAAAAAACCCAAAGCACAAAAAGTTACAGTTTTTGCATGCATCCATATCCTTTCATTTCCCCGGACTAAACTTCGAACCGTTGTTTTGTAGGATTGCTCCTCAAACCCGTTCGCAGTCTAAGAAAGCCCAAAGTTCTACATCTGAAATGGCTGATCTTCCTAATCATGGTTCCATATCTCGGGAAGAGTTTGATGACTTCAAAAAACAGATGATGGAAATGGCCACGATGCTAAAAGAGCAGTTCCTACTCAGACAGGATCCGCCAAGCCAAGGACAACATAATATTCCACCACCAGGGGGTGACCAGAATCCTCCTAAAAATATTGCAAGCCTGGGTAAGGATGACCAACCCCAACTCAAGGACGAGCTAGTCATTCCAAGGGCCGTTTCCATACCTAACAAGACACTGATTACTATCCCAGAGGAAGGGGACACTGACGACCTTCGGAAAAAAATGAGACACATGGAGGAGACCATCCAATCTCTGCGAGGCATAGGCTCCCTGGGTAGGGTCAATTACTCGGATCTGTGTGTTTTCCCCGGAACCAGATATCCAGAAAAGTTCAAGGTCCCCGAGTTTGAAAAATATAATGGAAAGGGAGACCCCTACACGCATTTGAAAATATACATTGGAGAACTCGGGTCTTATGCCGAGGACGAGGGGTTGAGGATGCAGCTATTCCAGAAAAGCTTAACAGGGGAGGCGAGGATCTGGTATGCCCGCCTTGACAACGCCCGAATCCACAACTGGGAGGAATTGGCCCATACTTTCTTAACCCAATACAGCTTTCAGGCCCAGATGGCCCCTGACAGGTACCAAATGACAAAGGTTAAGAAGCAGCCTAGGGAATCCTTCAGGGAATATGCGCAACGATGGAGGGGCATGGCCGCGCAAGTGAACCCCCCGATGAGCGAATCGGAGATGGTGATGACTTTTGTAGACATTCAGGAGGCACCGTATTATGAACGAGTCATATCAGGGATTGGAAGGCCTTTCGCCGAAATGTTAAAACACGGAGAAATGGTGGACATGGGTTTGAAATCCGGCAAAATTCGGGATCTCACGGCTTTGGAAACGGCTGCGGAGCAGATCCAAAGCGGTAATTATGGCAGCACTTCCCGAAGGGTGCAAAAGAAAAAAGAGGAGGACGTTTCCCTCATCCTTCAGGGCTCGTCCAAAAAGGCAGAAAGCCATCTTCCGGTACAGGTACAGAGGGTAGGGCCATCCCGGCAGCCCAACTTCACAGATCAAAGAGCAGAGGGACGAAGGAGATATGAGGCCTCGCAAAATCGAGTATTCACCCCGCTCGGGGAGCCGCTTGAACGAGTGTTAGCGGTATTAGTAGCCCAAAAGAAAATAGTTGGTCTGGCACCACCGAGTGACCCAAAGGGTAGAAGGTTTGACCCGGGCAAGCGATGTGCATACCACTCCAGCTCCCCTGGCCATGATACACAAGACTGTTGGACGCTGAAGCATCGAATCCAAAACCTGATTGACAGTGGGGAAATTGTGGTGGAACAGCCAGACTCCCTGAATGTTAAAGCAAATCCCCTGCCAAGACACGATGGAGGGGGGGTCAATATGACGGATGACAGTGAAGCTGGGGGGCCGCCGAGGTTAAACTATGTGCAGGAAATTGAGGGGACGATCAACGTGATACATGAGCATGGGAGTGCACGGGGAGTGCCCATCAGATTGATGGGGGTGAGTCCGAATAGCACGGAGGGACCTGTCAAGTTGACAGCTCCGAGGCCCCTCATCCTTGCCGCGAGGCCGCAAATCCCTATCAGTAGTCTAAAGACGGTACCCTGGAATTATGGGGGAACGCCAGAGGAAGCGGCCAGTTGTGCTTCTCTGACGACAAAGGGGAACCCCTTATATCTTCCCGGGCGAGTCCTTGAGAGCCAAAAAGAAAAAAATGACGAGATTTCCGAGGAAAGGGCCATAGAATTCTTGAAAAGGATGGATCATCCAGAAACGAGGGGGATCCAGATTTTAAATGAGGAGTCAACCTTAACATCGGTCATGGACCTGGTGTTGTCATCCAATGAGCATCGCAAAACCTTGACGAAGGTTCTGGAGGAGGCATACGTACCCAAGGAAATTAGTGAGGAAGGTTTCGGCCAGCTGGTGGGCCACCTATTGGAGAACGATGTAATATCCTTTACGGATGAGGACATACCCAAGGAAGGAAGGGGACACCGGAAACCGCTACATATTGTGGTAATCTCCTCGGGGTATATCATGAATGGGGTATTGATTGATGGGGGATCGGCATTGAATATTTGTCCCCTCAGCACATTGCAGAAGATGAACGTTAATCCAAGCGCCTACGGGCCAGTCACGTGGTGGTGCGAGCCTTCGATGGTTCCCGAAGGGATACAATTGGAGAAATAGAATTACCAGTGGAAATAGGACCCTGTACTTTTGATATCTCTTTCCAGGTCCTAGACATCACCGCCAGTTATAACCTGTTACTAGTGAGGCCGTGGATACACATGGTCGGGGCAGTGCCTTCTACGCTCCATCAACAAATCAAGCTAATCATCAATGGGAATCTGGTAACAATCTCGGCCGAATGTGATGACCATTCTCCTCCCAGGGGTGGCCTACCAGTGATCAATGTGGATGAGTCGGCGACACCAGCCAGTTTTCAGGCACTAGAGATTAGCACTCCCCAATACAGATGCTTGGGGGCTCCAGCCGTGAAGCCAGGGGTCTCTCCAGAACTTACTTTTGTTGCAAAGGAAATGATAAGGATGAAGTTCCAGCCTGGACAAGGGTTAGTGTAGACACCCAAATTTTGCGTTTCCTTCTACTAACCATGACAGGAGGGCGAAATCGTCAATTGAACCAGCTTGCGGGAGCAAAGGAGCGGGCACAAGGGCGAGCGCCCGGCACCGCCGCAATGTTTTGGGCAACCCAAATTTACGTGACAATAAAGCCGTCCGAGGCATATACTTCCGAATGAGGTAGCACGTCTCCCGGAAATTCCCGGACTGCAGAACCCGAGCCTGTCAGCGAAAACCGACGTTGCGGCACGAAAATCGAGGCGTGGCACGAAAATCGAGAAAGTCAGGCCCGCCAGCCGCGGATAGATCTGCGGCCAAGTGGGTGCGCCAGCACGGAAACCAGGAAACCAGGCACTACCAGCTGAGTGCGATGGGAGGCGTGCCAGCTGGCCAGCCGCAGATCCATCTGCGGCCAGCCGCAGATAGATCTGCGGCTGGCTCTGGCCAGCCTATTTAAGCCAGCTTCAGGCAGCATACAGGAGGTTGAGCAAATTTGAAAGAATTGGGGAAGAAGAAGGAAATTCCAGCAGCAAAAGAGCACGGAAATAGAGAGAAAATAGTGAGATTTTGCTACAAAAATAGGAGAGAAAGGAGAGAAAAAGGAGAGAATTCAATCCTTTTAATTTTGATTGTATCAAATACACTCCTTATTCCTATTCAAATACACAAGTTCATATCCATTTGAGATCAATTTGCAAGGTGAAAATTTCTATTTGTTCTAGCAATTCATGTCATATTGATTGGGTAAATTAGATGTAACTTTCATGTATCTTGTTGAACAATGAATTAGGGATTATGAGTGAAGTTTCCATCGGAATAAAACTCTTCCTAATAACCCGATGATATTCGTTCATTAATTTCTTTGTTTGTTTTAAGGTGTTATATTTGGTATCAATTCCTTTAAATCGTTATTTTAGGATGTCTTGGTATTGTTAGATTATCCGGGTTGGTTTATTTTCTTGTAATATCCGATTGTTTGTGTGTGGATACTTGGTTGTGAGCCTAGGAAAGCGACCCCGGGGTCCCAATCCGATGATGGACATATCTTGATGTAAGAAGTAGAAATGACGTAGTTCTCATTGTAAATATGTAATCGTTGGGCCTTAAAACGACGCTAAGGCGAGAATCGTGCTTAAGGCCCCGAAATAGTGAAATTTGTGATTGTTGGCGTTCGGGGACATTTTGATGGCTTACATGCCCATGAATAGCCCCGACGCGTGTTTATGCTTGATTTGATTTATGACACGAAATCGATTTCAAAGCTAAATGATAAGATTTTCATAAAATCAATCAAAATAGGATATTAGAATCACGAGGTTAAAATTTGAGAAATGTTAATGAATGTCGATTCCTATCTAACGAGAAAGCTAAAGAAAGATCGTTTTCCAAAACGTCACACAAATTGATTTTACAAATAAAATGACGTTTTATTAAACCGTTGTATATAGGGTTAAAGAGACTCTAGAAATTGCCCATCATTTTATGAAAGCAACGTATAGATCTCGATTCCTATTTAGACGAAGGTTTAAAAACTCTTGTTTTGCCAAAACGATACTTAATGAAAATCTCATAGTTTCGGACAATTAAAATCAAACCTTTCTCATAAAGAAACAAAGCTTTCTCGTGTATACCGAAAAGGCATTCCGAAGCGTTCTCAAATTAAAGCACGATTTTCCCTAAAATCCAAATGACTCTTTCATACAAACTCACCACAACATTCACATAGGCACACATACACACACACACACGCGCACCTACACACACACATTCATGAATTAAAGGATAGGAAAGCATCAAGATTGCGGTAACCGTGTTTCACGGAAGTCGAGGGGTGCCTAACACCTTCCCCTCACTTAAGCAAGTCCCCGAACTCTATGAATCTCGATTCGCAGACCAATTAATTCGGAGTCACATATGAGCCAGCGATTTGTAAAACACGAAAACTCGGATGAGTTGGTACATCCATTTCAAATATACCAACTGGCGACTCTGGTTAATTGGCTCATCATAAAACACGATCTTTCAAAACCCCGTCGACATCAATGCCGACCTTTTCCAAAGCATCATTAAATCAAAGGGCTAAAATTGGAAAAGACTAAAAGACCAAGAGAAAGCGAAAAACCCGGCGTCGACAGCTGGCGACTCTGCTGGGGAACATTAGTGGGCTAAGCCGCGCTTAAATCTTGATGCTATCCTATCCTTAAAAAATTTTATGAATATGTATGTGCGTGCAACATTTTGACCTATTTTACTTATTGTTGTGTGAATGTGTGCTTTTGTCCAATGAATGAATGATTGAATGGAGTTGATTTACCTTAAAGTAATCATTTGCATACGGTGAGGACGATGAATGTGAATGTATGTTGAGATTGTACCTCCTCCTGAGGCGAACCCGTCGGTTGCTTATTACTGGACTCGATGGGGCTGCTCCCCGGAGATGGCTCAGGAAACGCACCACTCAAATCCGCTCCAATCGAAAGGGCTCAAACGAGTAGATTGCGAAGATTTGGGAACCTTCATGCCGAAAAGCCCGTGAGAGTAACCCTAGGATAGGTCAGCCCCAGATTAACCCAACGCAGGATAAGTCTCTTCATGCCCTTTTACGTTTCTGCGTATAAATGCCATAATTCCATTGCAGCATATTCATATATGCTTCCCCTTTATGTCAAAAGAAAATACTAACCTCTGTGTTTTGCAGGGAACGACACGGGAAGCATAAATCATATCTAGCATGTATTATTTCAATAAAGAACCGCTAACGAGTTGTTTTGCAGAAAAAGATTAAAAAACCCAAAAACACACAAAGAGGTTACGGTTTTAGCATGCATCCATTCTTTCATTTCCCCAAGACTAAACTTCGAACCGTTGTTTCGCAGGATTGCTCCTCAAACCCGTTCGCAGTCTAAGAAAGCCCAGGTCTCTACATCTGAAATGGCTGATCTTCCTAACCATAATTCCATATCTCGGGAGGAGTTTGATGATTTTAAAAGACAGATGATGGAAATGGCCACGATGCTAAAAGAGCAGTTCCTACTCAGACAGGATCCGCCAAGCCAAGGACCACATAATATTCCACCACCAGGGGGTGACCAGAATCCTCCTAAAAATGTTGTAAACCTGGGTAAGGATGACCAACCCCAACTCAAGGACGAGCCAGTCAGTACAAAGGCCGTTCCCATACCTAGCAGGACAGTGGTTACTATCCCAGAAGAAGGGGACAATGACGACCTTCGGAGAAAAATGAAACACATGGAGGAGACCATCCAATCTCTAAGGGGCATAGGCTCCCTGGGCAGGGTTAATTATTCGGATCTATGTGTTTTCCCCGGAGCCAGATATCCAGAAAAGTTCAAAGTTCCCGAGTTTGAAAAGTACAATGGAAAGGGAGACCCCTATACACACTTGAAAATATACATTGGAGAACTCGGGTCTTATGCCGAAGACGAGGGGTTAAGAATGCAACTATTCCAGAAAAGCTTAACAGGGGAGGCAAGAATCTGGTATGCCCGCCTCGACAACGCCCGAATCCACAAACTGGGAGGAATTGGCCCATACCTTCTTAACCCAATACAGCTTTCAGGCCCAGATGGCTCTTGACAGGTACCAAATGACAAAGGTTAAAAAACAGCCTAGGGAGTCCTTCAGGGAATATGCGCAAAGATGGAGGGGCATGGCCGCACAGGTAACCCCCCCGATGAGCGAATCAGAGATGGTAATGACCTTTGTAGACATTCAGGAGGCACCGTATTATGAGAGGGTCATCTCGGGGATTGGAAGACCTTTTGCTGAAATGATTAAACATGGAGAGATGGTAGACATGGGGTTGAAGTCGGGTAAAATCCGGGATCTTACTGCTTTTAGAAACTGCTTTCTGCCGAGCAAATACAGAATGGAAACTATGGCAGCACTTCCCGGAGGGTCCAAAAGAAGAAGGAAGAGGATGTCTCCCTCATCCTACAAGGGTCATCCAGAAAAGCAGAAAGCCATCTTCCGGTACAGGTACAGAGGGGAGGGCCATCCCGACAGCCAAATTTCACAGATCAAAGGGCAGAGGGGCGAAGAAGATATGAGGCCTCGCAGAATCGAGTATTCACCCCGCTCGGGGAGCCGCTTGAAACGGGTACTAGCGGTATTAGTAGCCCAAAAGAAAATAGTTGGTCTGGCACCACCAAGTGACCCAAAGGGTAGAAGGTTTGACCCGAGCAAACGATGTGCATACCACTCCAGTTCCCCTGGCCATGATACACAAGATTGCTGGACGTTGAAGCATCGAATCCAAAACATGATAGACAGTGGGGAAATTGTGGTGGAACAACCGGACTCCCCGAATGTTAAAGCAAATTCCCTGCCAAGACATGATGGAGGGGGAGTTAATGCGACGGAGGCAAGTGAGGCTGGGGGGCCGCCAAGGTTGAACTATGTGCAGAAAGTTGAGGAGATGATCAACATGATACATGATCATGGGGATGCACGGGGAACGCCCATCAGGTTGATAGGGGTAAGTACGAATAACATAGAGGGACCTGTCAAGCTGACAGCCCCGAGGCCCATCATACTTGCAGCAAGGCCGCAACTCCCTATCAGTAGTCTGAGGACTGTACCCTGGAATTACGGGGGAATACCCGAGGAAGCGGCCAGTTGTGCTTCCGTGACGACCAAGGGGAACCCCCTATATCTTCCCGGGCGAGTCCTTGAGAGCCAAAAGAGAAAAAATGAAGAGGTTTCCGAGGAAAGGGCCATAGAGTTTTTGAAAAGGATGGATCACCCGGAAATGAGGGGGATCCAGATTTTAAATGAGGAATCAACCCTAACATCAGTCATGGACTTGGTGTTGTCATCCAGTGAGCATTGCAAAACCATGATGAAGGTTCTGGAGGAGGCATTTGTGTCCAAAGAAAATTTAAGTGTGAGGAGGGTTTCGGCCAGCTGATAGGCCACTTATTGGAAACCGATGCAATATCCTTTACGGATGAGGACATTCCCAAAGAGGGAAGGGGGCACCGAAAACCGCTACACATCGCGGTAATCTCCTCAGGATATGTCATGAATGGGGTGTTGATCGATGGGGGATCGGCATTGAACATATGTCCCCTCAGTACGCTAAAGAAAATGAACATCAGTTCCAAACGCCTCCGAGCCAGTCATGTGGTGGTTCGGGCTTTTGACGGATCCCGGAGGGATACCATCGGAGAGATAGAATTGCCAGTGGAGATAGGGCCCTGTACTTTTGATATATCCTTCCAAGTCCTAGATATTACGGCAAGCTACAACCTGCTGTTAGGGAGGCCGTGGATACACATGGCCGGGGCAGTTCCTTCCACGCTCCACCAACAAATCAAGTTGATCATCGATGGGAATCTGGTAACAATCTCGGCCGAATGTGATGACCCTTCTCCTCCCAGGAGTGGCCTACCAGTAATCAATGTGGATGAGTCAGCGGCGCCTGCCAGCTTTCAAGCACTAGAGATTAGCACTCCCCATTATAGATGCCTGGGAGCTCCAGCTGTGAAACCAAGGGTCTCTCCGGAACTCACCTTTGTGGCAAAGGAAATGATTAAAATGAACTTCCAACCTGGACAGGGGACTAGGGAAAAAGCGAGTCAGGGAATCACCAAACCCATCCACCTACCACAGCAGATAGGCAAGGCAGGATTGGGATACCATGTGGGCGCAGTGCGGGGACACCGTCAGGGTGCGACTCCGATTCGACTAGTTGGCAGTCCAGTGACCAAAGTCGACAATAAGCAGGGGATCAGCGGACCTGTGATTGGGGCAGGGAATGAAGAGTTAACCCCCACATGTAATGAGTCGGCCCAGAGGGAAAGTTTCCTGCAGGAGGTCGCAAAGGAGTTTGAAACCAAATGCTACATCCCCGGACAATCAACAAGCAGTAAGGAGGGGACGAATGTTATCGCACCACCGGGAGCCCAACAAGTTGTGCCTGTCATCGATTGGGCAGGGCTGATTATTCCTGGAGAAGATATGGAGAAGGACTCGGGTGACGTATCCGTAATCATCGGGGAGGTGTCCGATGTGAGGCCCTCCTTTATCCAGCGCATTTCATCTGACCTGACTATCGATAATTGGACCCGGAAACCAGTGATATCCAAACAGGGGTAAAGCTCGACGTCAGGGTGGTTAACCCTAGAGAATAGGGGAATGAAGAAGTTTTATTTTGTTGTTGTTTTATTTCTGCATAATTGTGTCGTTTCTTCGTGTTATTTGAAATTGCGATCGTCGTAAAAAATGATTTATATATGACAAGTACTTTGTTTTATGTCAGGTGTACCAATTTGAGTATTCCTTGCCTAACAAACGATCTTTCAAATTTGAATGGTGATTATGATTTTGACATTGAGCTGGATTTCGATTTGATGGGCATTGAGCAAGACGAGACAGATTACGACGACGCACCTGATGAGATCAAAGGATGGGTCGAAGATAAACCCAAACCCAATTTGGACCAAACCATCACTATAGATATCGGAACCCCTGACAATCCAAAAGAACTCAAGATAGGGACAGACCTTACCCCCAGCCAAAAAGCAGAAATAATCGAGTTACTAAGCCAATATGAGGATATCTTTGCCTGGTCGCACGAGGATATGATCGGATTGTCCACCGACATTGTGGTGCACCGGTTACCTATCAAGGAGGGTTTCAGGCCTGTCAAGCAGAAACTAAGAAAGTTGAAACCTGAGTGGAGCTTAAAAGTGAAGGAAGAGATCATCAAACAGTTCAGGGCGGGAATCATTATGGTGTCCACTTACCCGGAATGGCTATCCAATGTGGTCCCAGTGGCTAAACCTGGAGGAAAGGTGAGGGTGTGTGTAGACTACAGAGATCTAAACAAGGCCAGTCTCAAGGATAACTTCCCGGTGCCTTTCATACACATCCTGGTAGATAACACGGCCCAGTACGAAATGTATTCCTTTGTGGATTGCTTTGCGGGATATCATCAGATAATGGTGGCGGAAGAAGACCGGGAAAAGACCGCATTCATCACCCCTTGGGGCACTTTCTGCTATAGACGACTGGCTTTCGGTCTCACAAATGCAGGGGCTACTTATCAGAGAGCCATGATGGCCTTGTTCCACGATATGATGCACAAGGAGATAGAGGTCTACGTGGATGACATTATTGTGAAATCAAAGGAAGAATCCGATCATATAACCCATCTCAAAAAGCTATTCGATCGGCTCAGAAAGTATAATTTGAAACTCAATCCAGCCAAATGCGCTTTCGGAGTGCAGTCGGGCAAGCTCTTGGGTTTCCTGGTTAGTGATCGGGGCATTGAGTTGGACCCAGCAAAGATTAAGGCCATTGTGGAGATGCCAGCACCTCGCACAGAGAACGAGATAAGGGGATTCCTGGGGAGAATAAACTTCATCAGCCGTTTTATATCTCACTTGACGACTACATGTGAGCCGATTTTTAAATTGTTAAGAAAGGGTGCTTCCCAAGAATGGAATGAGCAGTGTCAGAGGGCTTTTCAGATCATTAAGAAACAATTGACGGAGGCACCAGTGCTGGTACCCCCGAAGGATGGGATCCCTCTGTTTATGTATATATCGGTAAATGCCATCGCGATGGGATGTATGTTGGGACAGAAGAATGAGGCGGGAAAAGAGCAGGCCATCTATTACCTCAGCAAAAGATTTAGCCAATGTGAGCAGAATTACACTCCCATTGAGAAGACCTGTTGTGCTCTGGCCTGGGCTGCAGGGAGATTACAGCACTACCTCCATGGGCATACAACGTACCTGATATCAAGAATGGATCCCCTGAAATATATTTTCGAAAGGCCCATGCTGAATTGTCGACTCTCAAGATGGCAGTTGATTTTACAACAGTTTGACATGGTGTACGTGACCCAAAAGGCCATGAAAGGGCAGGGAATTGCGGATCAGTTGGCAGAAAGCCCCGGCAGGAGGGGATGGAGCCGTTAGAAACTCCTCTCCCGGGCGAAGATATATTTTGGGTATCGCGGGCGAAAAATGTGATGACGAGGGACAATTTTGGAAGCTGTATTTTGATGGTGCCATGAATGCCGAGGGGGCAGGAGCCGGAGCGGTCCTAGTCTCTATCACCGGAGAACAATACCCCGTGGCCACTAAGCTTCGTTTCAGCAATTCGAACAACACCGCTGAATACGAGGGGTGTATCTTGGGACTCCGATTGGCCCGTGACATGGGAGTAAAAAGACTAGCGGTGTTCGGGGATTCAGAATTGGTAATCAGACAAGCAATCGGGGTATACAACACTAAGGAGCTTCGGTTACTTCCCTACCATCGTTGTGTCACCCAGCTTATGCAAGAGTTCGAAGATATCGCCTTCCGCCATATTCCTCGGGGACGAAATGATTTTGCCGATGCATTGGCGGACTTTGGCTTCCTTAATCCACGTGATCAAGAGTAGGGACAGTCCACAGATTGAGATCACCGTACAGAATACCCCGGCATATGAGGAAAATGTGGCAGTGTTATCAAACGAGGTGGTGTTGACAAGGCAGCCCTGGTATCACGACATCAGGGAATATCTGAGAGACAGATCCCTTCCCGATCAGGCAAATCGGGACTGAAAGGATGAGAATTCAAAAGATGGCGATGAAGTTTTACCTGAGTGGCGATTCACTTTACAAAAGGGATGCCGGGTTGGGACTGTTGCAATGCGTAGACGAAACGCAATCCCAAAGGATTATGAATGAAATCCATGGCGGGGTGTGTGGGCCACATATGAGTGGACCGATGCTAGCCAAAAAGATTTTGAGAACAGGGCATTATTGGTTGACCTTAAGAGCTGACTGTGATGATCATGTCAAACGGTGTTACCAATGTCAGGCGCACGGTAATGTGATCCATACGCCCCCCAATGAACCGCACTGTATGACCTCCCCGTGGCCATTCTCAATGTGGGGAATGGACGTGATCGGACCAATAGAGCCCAAAGCAAGCAACGGGCACCGATTCATTTTCGTCATGATCGATTATTTCACCAAGTGGGTAGAGGCAGCCTCTTTCCCCAAAGTCACTCAGGAGGTTATCGTTGGGTTCATCAGGAATAATGTCATTTGTCGATATGGGCAACCTGAGGTTTTGGTCTCCGACAATGCCAAGAATTTGAATAACGCCCTCATGAAGGGGTTGTGCGACCAGTTTAAGATCAAACACCTCAATTCTGTTATTTACCGTCCCAAGATGAATGGGGCAGTGGAAGCTGCAAATAAGAACATCAAGAAGATCATGGCAAAAATGTCTGCTAATCATCGAGGATGGCCGGATCTGCTACCCCTCACCTTGCTAGCCTACCGAACCTCAACGCGTACTTCCACAGGGGCAACCCCCTACGCCTTGGTATATGGAATGGAGGCTGTCCTGCCAGTTGAAGTTGAGATGGCATCCCTCAGAATAGTGATCGATGCTCAGATAAGCGAGGAGGATTGGATGCAAAGCCGATACGACCAATTGGCCCTAATTGATGAAAGGAGGGTGGCTGCTATTTGGCACGGCCAGCTATATCAACAGAGGATCTCCTGATCATACGACAAAAGGATCAGGCCTCGGAAATTCAAGGAGAATGACCTGGTGCTAAAGAGAGTCATGTCTTGTCAGGACGAAGCCAAGGGGAAGTTTGCCCCGAATTGGGAAGGACCATTCGTGATTAAGAAAGTGCTATCCGGAGGAGCCCTCATATTGCAAGAAATGGATGGTGAGGTATTTCCACAACCCCTCAATTCTGACTCGGTGAAGCGGTTCTACGCTTAAATCATCAGTTCTTTTTTTCCTTTGAGAGCGAACTACGTAGGACCTGATCTCCCAACTTGTGGGGGTACGTAGGCAGCCATCATGGCGCGGTCCGATCCTTTAAAAAATAATCCTTTCCCTAACCGAAACAAATTTTCGATAGCCAGATAAAACCTTCCTACACCCTCAAAACCTTCCCGAAACCAATTGCCTAACTAGTTTCATCCCAAGGTACATACCCTGATCCAACCAAACAGTTATCCAAAATTCGAGATTCAATCCGATGAAATCAAAAGGTGTGCGGCAATATCTGTCAAATCTCCATCAAGGCTTGAGAAAAGAAAGAAGGCGAGATGTCAAAATCGTGGTCAATTGGATAAAATGATGATCCAATGGAAGGCAATGATACGACAAAATGGGAAGATGACTAAATTTAAATGCATGTCTATATATATAAGTCGTTTTATTACAAGATTTTCTCTTTCAATAACTGATGAAACCAACATAGCCTATGCAGGAAATAAAATAATCTACAAATCTGAAACTAGCCGAAGCAGGATGGACAGGGTGGTGGATAGATCTGAAGCATCAGCATCTCCTGCAATCTGCTGCCCCATCATATCAATACGATCCAGTAAAGCAGTAGCTCGGCTGACAGTCCCAAAATGAGCATCTACCACTGCCCTGGTCTGAAATACAATGGCCTCTCTATCAGCAATGGCAGCATCTCTAGCCCGAATGGCCTCATCTCTCTCGGCAAGGGCGGCATCCCTCTCGGCTTCAGTATTAATCAGCGCCAGGCGGAGTCGGGAATCCTCAGCGACCCGACTCGGGGCAGAATCGGCTGAAATGGAGTGGTCTGTGGTATCTTCTGTGAAAATCACTCCAGAGTCATCAAAGGCCCCAGTCCGACTCAAACTAGCCGAATCCAGGTCTCCACGCAACCACTGTACGTAGGCAAATGTCTGGATGTGACAACTCGCACTATATTCGGCAAAGATCCTGTGATTCCAAAGCTCGTATACCTGCAATAGATCCCTCTCTGTACAGGATGATATAAGGAATCGGTATGCGGCTGCACCCGCGAAGGGGTGTAAATCCTGTGTCTGATCAAACTGCCCCATAACCGCCAGGGGATGATAGGTCGTCACGCCCCTTAACCCAGCAATGGGAATGAAGTCCATGCCAGGCACATGAGTCAAGAAGCTCATGAAGGAGCAATAGCCCGAGTAAACCAATAGATGAAAGGGGGTCCTCAATGATAGACAAAAATGATGTCCAGGAGGCCACATCAGTACAACTCGCGGGACCGAAGCGAAAACTGCGTGGTTATGTCATGGCTGAAGCAAAACCCTTGGCGACGGAAATGGCCGATGGGACTAAGATGACTCATGAACCACATATACAATAAGGTCGAACTCCCTCTGAAGAATCTCCCTCGGAAGGACTGGCAATATGTGGCCGACATATAGGTATCCGCCAATATCATGGGGAGAATGGTGTGATCCTCCTGAAGGGCCCTAACGGCCGCAACAATCTGCATGTCCAAATGATCGGATCCTGCAGGCAAATACAAAAACTGAGATGACACAGGCCATCAGAACGCCCACTCTCAAGGCATCCCAGCGCTCCTCGGACACGGAAAAAATCACCGAGGAAAAGACGAAAACTGTCAGGTGAGCCAAATCGGTCAATCAAGAATTGAAGAGGAACCATATGGTCTGATGTGATTACCGGTAATAAGACAGCCCTCCGCAAACCGGTGAAAGTCAAGAATTGACGGCGCATGGAACCAACGGTAACCCTAGCACAGGGACCATCCAACGGCAAGCCGGTGAAGCGAGCATACTCCTCAAGGGTGGGGGTCAGCTCTACTGTCCCAAACCTAAACACCTGACGGGCAGGGGCCCAATAGCTCAGAAGGCCATCCACGAAGCTCGCTGGCACCTGAAAGGTTAATAAGGACCAAGAATGTCCCAAAAGGCCATCTACGATAACCCTATCTGCTGACAGTAGACTGTCCAACCAGCGGAAGAGGCTGCCAACCAACCCTGTGGGGAGAGTGGAATCCAAACGAACCACGGCATCTGAGGACGACATCTGTGAAAAAAATAGTATCAAAAAGACTGTACAGGGGTCATTCTCTATCCATAAATAAAAGAGCATGCATCATACAGTTAATAATAAAGCAGGTGAATCCCATAAAAATGAAAAAGAAAACTGTGCATAAATAAATAAATGAGTTCAGTACATAGTGCATAAATGAAAAAGAAATCTAAGCAGGTGCTGATACAAAAGACCCTATCCTATCCTGGTCTAAATAAAATCAGTATCATCTATGAAAGCAGGATCCTCGAACTGATCCCCTGGAGTCGTCGAGCTCGGAGGACCAAAGTTCATATCAGGGATGTAGGGATGCGCCGTGGCATCAGATGAACTCGGGCCTGCATCATAACCTGCACCGTCAGGATCGTAGGTGTAAGCCTCCTCCGGGGCCCGGCCCAACCCCCGAATAAACAGCGACAACTGATCTACCTGACGGGTCAATGAGGCGATCTGCTCAGCGTGGGTAGGGGTCCGAACACAGGCAGCCCAATCGGTCATCGTCACCGAGCCTGGAACCATGTCTCCAAGGAAGAAAGTGGCCCGAGTCTGAGGACCGATGGTACGGGGCACCCACCATGTACGGAATGCATCACTCGTAGTGGGACCCGTGGAAAGCATCCGACCATCCTCCCCGGCGAGCATGATCTCCGAGGGCTGAGAATCCAGCGGCCAGAAAGTAGTGAAAGAAAGGGAGTGCGGGATGCGGATCTCTCCAGTGACGCATCTGAATGCGCGCTCTCCCAGATACATCACCCAGCCTCCAACACTCTGCAAAGTGAGGCGACGGGTGGAAAGCTCGAACTCCGGGCCGGAGGGATGCCCGTCAGCAAACCCCACAGTCAGATGCTCGGAGAGGTAGGGAATCCAGACAACGTCGGCAGCCGTGATCAACTCCAGCTGAATACGACAATGTGCAAAGCTGCCCGACACGGGGACCTCCTCCAGAGTGCTGTGATGCCATCGCCGACCCCGTGGATAAGTGTCCGGGCCCAGAGTAGTGATAGGCCTCAGACATGGCAGCCGCTCGTAAGCCCAGAACTGTGAATAGAAACAAGGCAAGGCATGAGTCACTATCAAATACAGAAAAGAGATGAAAGGAAAAGAAATACAGTAAGAGAGAGGAGGAGGGGACTCACCAACAGAAAATGGTAGAAGCCGAGCCAGGCATCAGTCTGTCCCTCTGAGCGTAGACGCATGCCATGGAGGAAATAGGCAAAGGTGAATGAACCCCAGTCATAATCACCGATGCGGTCCACGTCTCTGACCGCTCCTACGACGCTGAAATGAATGGTGGAGGAGTTGTTCCCCAGAAAACAACCCCTCATGATGGTCAGGAACAGGCGTCGTAGCAGAATGTCCCTGGTGCCCTGATCTGCTGGAATAGGCAGCGCATAGAGACCCCCGACATGACGATCGACCGGCGACGATAACCGGCGATCACGAGATGGAGGACCGGCGACGATAACCGGCTCCGACAAGATAACCGACCGGCGACGATAACCGGAGGTTACGAGATGGGTAACCGGCGACGATACCCGGCCCCGACATGACGATCGACCGGCGACGATAACCGGCGATCACGAGATGGATGACCGGCGACGATAACCGGCTCCGACAAGATAACCGACCTGCGACGATAACCGGAGGTTACGAGATGGGTAACCGGCGACGATAACCGGCCCCGACATGACGATCGACCGGCGACGATAACCGGCGATCACGAGATGGATGACCGGCGACGATAACCGGCTCCGACAAGATAACCGACCTGCGACGATAACCGGAGGTTACGAGATGGGTAACCGACGACGATAACCGGCCCCGACATGACGATCGACCGGCGACGATAACCGGCTCCGACAAGATAACCGACCGGCGACGATAACCGGAGGTTACGAGATGGGTGACCGGCGACGATATCCGGCCCCGACGAGACGATCGACCGGCGACGATAACCGGCGATCATGAGATGGATGTCCGGCGACGATAACCGGCTCCGACAGATAACCAACCGGCGACGATAACCGGGGGTTACGCGATGGGTGACCGGCGACGATACCCGGCCCCGACATGACGATCGACGATCGACCGGGCGACGATAACCGGCGATCACGAGATGATGACCGGCGACGATAACCCGGCTCCGACAGATAACCAACCGGCGACGATAACCGGGGGTTATGAGATGGGTGACCGGCGACGATACCCGGCCCCGACCATGACGATCGACGGCCGGCGACGATAACCGGCGATCACGAGATGGATGACCGGCGACGATAACCGGCTCCGACAGATAACCAACCGGCGACGATAACCGGGGGTTACGAGATGGGTGACCGGCGACGATACCCGGCCCCGACATGACGATCGACCGGCGACGATAACCGGCGATCACGAGATGGATGACCGGCGACGATAACCGGCTCCGACAGATAACCAACCGGCGACGATAACCGGGGGTTACGCGATGGGTGACCGGCGACGATACCCGGCCCCGAACAAGACGATAGATTGAAAGAGTGAACCCAAGGACTAACAAACACGGTCAAGGGGTTAATACATTGACACTCTTACGAATGTCTCGCATGCATTACATCTTGTGTTGCATCATAAGCTATATGTGTGGCATCATGTATGTACTGTCATTCTTACGAACTGTCATTCATGCATCGAGTGTCTATTCTTTATCCTGTTCATTTCATTTATCATTTCATAAACATGATAAAGAGGGGCAGCTGTAGACACCCAAATTTTGCGTTTCCTTCTACTAACCATGACAGGAGGGCGAAATCGTCAATTGAACCAGCTTGCGGGAGCAAAGGAGCGGGCACAAGGGCGAGCGCCCGGCACCGCCGCAATGTTTTGGGCAACCCAAATTTACGTGACAATAAAGCCGTCCGAGGCATATACTTCCGAATGAGGTAGCACGTCTCTCGGAAATTCCCGGACTGCAGAACCCGAGCCTGTCAGCGAAAACCGACGTTGCGGCACGAAAATCGAGGCGTGGCACGAAAATCGAGAAAGTCAGGCCCGCCAGCCGCGGATAGATCTGCGGCCAAGTGGGTGCGCCAGCACGGAAACCAGGAAACCAGGCACTACCAGCTGAGTGCGATGGGAGGCGTGCCAGCTGGCCAGCCGCAGATCCATCTGCGGCCAGCCGCAGATAGATCTGCGGCTGGCTCTGGCCAGCCTATTTAAGCCAGCTTCAGGCAGCATACAGGAGGTTGAGCAAATTTGAAAGAATTGGGAAGAAGAAGGAAATTCCAGCAGCAAAAGAGCACGGAAATAGAGAGAAAATAGTGAGATTTTGCTACAAAAATAGGAGAGAAAGGAGAGAAAAAGGAGAGAATTCAATCCTTTTAATTTTGATTGTATCAAATACACTCCTTATCCTATTCAAATACACAAGTTCATATCCATTTGAGATCAATTGCAAGGTGAAAATTTCTATTTGTTCTAGCAATTCATGTCATATTGATTGGGTAAATTAGATGTAACTTTTCATGTATCTTGTTGAACAATGAATTAGGGATTATGAGTGAAGTTTCCATCGGAATAAAACTCTTCCTAATAACCCGATGATATTCGTTCATTAATTTCTTTGTTTGTTTTAAGGTGTTATATTTGGTATCAATTCCTTTAAATCGTTATTTTAGGATGTCTTGGTATTGTTAGATTATCCGGGTTGGTTTATTTTCTTGTAATATCCGATTGTTTGTGTGTGGATACTTGGTTGTGAGCCTAGGAAAGCGACCCCGGGGGTCCCAATCCGATGATGGACATATCTTGATGTAAGAAGTAGAAATGACGTAGTTCTCATTGTAAATATGTAATCGTTGGGCCTTAAAACCGACGCTAAGGCGAGAATCGTGCTTAAGGCCCCGAAATAGTGAAATTTGTGATTGTTGGCGTTCGGGGACATTTTGATGGCTTACATGCCCATGAATAGCCCCGACGCGTGTTTATGCTTGATTTGATTTATGACACGAAATCGATTTCAAAGCTAAATGATAAGATTTTCATAAAATCAATCAAAATAGGATATTAGAATCACGAGGTTAAAATTTGAGAAATGTTAATGAATGTCGATTCCTATCTAACGAGAAAGCTAAAGAAAGATCGTTTTCCAAAACGTCACACAAATTGATTTTACAAATAAAATGACGTTTTATTAAACCGTTGTATATAGGGTTAAAGAGACTCTAGAAATTGCCCATCATTTTATGAAAGCAACGTATAGATCTCGATTCCTATTTAGACGAAGGTTTAAAAACTCTTGTTTTGCCAAAACGATACTTAATGAAAATCTCATAGTTTCGGACAATTAAAATCAAACCTTTCTCATAAAGAACAAAGCTTTCTCGTGTATACCGAAAAGGCATTCCGAAGCGTTCTCAAATTAAAGCACGATTTTCCCTAAAATCCAAATGACTCTTTCATACAAACTCACCACAACATTCACATAGGCACACATACACACACACACACGCGCACCTACACACACATTCATGAATTAAAGGATAGGAAAGCATCAAGATTGCGGTAACCGTGTTTCACGGAAGTCGAGGGGTGCCTAACACCTTCCCCTCACTTAAGCAAGTCCCCGAACTCTATGAATCTCGATTCGCAGACCAATTAATTCGGAGTCACATATGAGCCAGCGATTTGTAAAACACGAAAACTCGGATGAGTTGGTACATCCATTTCAAATATACCAACTGGCGACTCTGGTTAATTGGCTCATCATAAAACACGATCTTTCAAAACCCCGTCGACATCAATGCCGACCTTTTCCAAAGCATCATTAAATCAAAGGGCTAAAATTGGAAAAGACTAAAAGACCAAGAGAAAGCGAAAAACCCGGCGTCGACAGTTAGGAAGAAGCAGTCAAGGAATCACCAAGCCCATTCAACTGCCCCATCAGATAGGCAAGGCCGGTTTAGGATATCATGGAGGTATCACATGGAGAAGCCGTCAGGGCATGGGCCCGATTCGATTGATTGGCAGCCCGGTGACCCCGGTCAACAATAAGCAGGGGACTAGCGAGCCTGTGACTAGAGCAGGGGGTGAAGATCTGTCCCCCACAAATGATGAATTAACCAAAAGGGAAAGTTTCCTACAGGAGATCGCGGAAGAGTTCGAAACCCAGTGCTATATCCCCGGACAATTAATAAGCAATGAAGAGGGGACGAATGTTGCCACACCAGGAGCCCAACAAAGTGTGCCTATCATCGATTGGGCAGGGTTGATTATTCCTAAGGGGGGTATGAAGGGAGACTCGGGCGATGTGGCCGTGGTCATCGGGAAGTGTCCGGTATAAAGCCACCTCTCATCAAGCACATATCGTCTGACCTGACCATCGACAATTGGACCGTGAGGCCAATAATATCCAAACAAGGGTAAAACCCGACGTCAGGATGGTAGACCCCAGAGGATGGGGGAATGAAGAAGTTCTATTTTTGTTGTTGTTTTACTTTCTGCATAATTATGTCGTTCCTTCGTGTTATTTGAAAATGCGATCGTCGTGGAAAATGATTTATATATGACAAGTATTTTGTTTCATGTCAGGTGTACCAAATTGAGTAATCCTTGCCTAACAAACGATCTGTCAAATTTGAATGATGATTATGATTTTGACATTGAGCTGGATTTCGATTTGATGGGCATTGAGCAAGACGAGACAGATTACGACGATGCGCCTGACGAGATCAAAGGATGGGTCGAGGATAAACCCAAACCCAATTTGGACCAAACCATCACCATTGATATTGGAACCCCAGACAAGCCAAAAGAACTCAAGATAGGGATAGACCTCACCCCCAACCAAAAAGCAGAAATGACTGAGTTGCTGAGCCAATATGAGGATGTCTTTGCCTGGTCGCACGAGGATATGATAGGATTGTCCACCGACATCGTGGTCCACCGGTTGCCCATCAAGGAGGGTTTCAGGACTGTCAAGCAGAAGCTAAGGAAGCTGAAACCTGAGTGGAGCTTAAAAGTGAAAGAGGAGATCATTAAACAATTCAGGGCCGGAATCATTATGGTGTCCACTTACCCGGAATGGTTATCCAATGTAGTCCCAGTGGCTAAACCTGGAGGAAAGGTGAGGGTATGCGTAGACTACAGAGATCTAAACAAGGCCAGTCTCAAGGACAACTTCCCGGTGCCTTTCATACACATCCTGGTGGATAACACAGCCCAGTACGAAATGTACTCTTTTGTGGATTGCTTCGCGGGATATCATCAGATAATGGTGGCGGAGGAAGACCGGGAAAAGACCGCATTCATCACCCCTTGGGGCACCTTCTGCTATAGACGATTGGCTTTTGGTCTCACAAACGCAGGGGCTACCTATCAGAGAGCTATGATAGCCCTGTTCCATGATATGATGCATAAGGAGATAGAGGTCTACGTGGATGACATTATTGTGAAATCAAGGGTAGAATCTGACCATATAGCCCATCTTAAAAAGCTATTCGATCGGCTCAAAAAGTATAATTTGAAGCTCAATCCAGCAAAGTGTGCTTTCGGAGTGCAATCAGGTAAACTTTTGGGATTTCTGGTCAGTGATCGGGGCATTGAGTTGGATCCAGCAAAGATTAAGGCCATTGTGGATATGCCGGCACCTCACACAGAGAAAGAGATAAGAGGATTCCTGGGAAGAATAAACTTCATCAGCCGTTTCATATCCCACTTGACAACTACGTGCGAGCCAATTTTCAAGTTGTTGAGGAAGGGTGCTTCCCAAGAATGGAATGAGCAATGTCAGAGGGCTTTTCAGACCATTAAAAAGCAGCTGACTGAGGCACCGGTGCTGGTACCCCCAAAGGATGGGATCCCCCTGTTTATGTACATATCGGTCAATGCCATCGCGATGGGATGCATGCTGGGACAAAAGAAATGAGGCAGGTAAAGAGCAGGCCATCTATTACCTCAGCAAAAGATTTAGCCAATGTGAACAGAATTACACTCCCATCGAGAAGACCTGTTGTGCTCTGGCCTGGGCTGCAGGGAGAATTACAGCATTACCTCCATGGGCATACTACGTACCTGATATCGAGAATGGATCCCCTGAAATATATTTTTGAAAGGCCCATGTTGAATTGTCGACTATCAAGATGGCAGTTAATCTTACAGCAGTTCGACATGGTATACGTAACTCAGAAAGCCATGAAGGGGCAAGGAATTGCAGATCAGTTGGCCGAGACGCCGTCGGGAGGGATGGAACCGTTAGAAACTCCTCTACCGGGCGAAGATATATTCTGGGTGTCAGATACGAAATGCAATGATGAGGGACAATTCTGGAAGTTGTATTTTGATGGTGCCATGAATGCTGAAGGGGCAGGAGCCGGAGCAGTCCTGGTCTCTATCACCGGAGAACAATACCCCGTGGCCGCTAAACTGCATTTCAGCAATTCGAAACAACACCCGCTGAATACGAGGGATGTATCTTGGGACTTCCGCTTGGCCCGCGACATGGGAGTGAGGAGGCTAGCAGTGTTCGGGGATTCAGAATTGGTAATCAGACAGGCAATCGGGGTGTACAACACTAAAGAGCTTCGGTTACTCCCATACCATCGTTGTGTTACCCAGCTGATGCAAGAGTTCGAAGATATCGCTTTTCGACATATCCCCCGGGGTCGGAATGATTTTGCAGATGCATTGGCAACCCTGGCCTCCGTAATCCACATAATCAGAAGAAAGGACATTCCGCAGGTTGAGATAGCCGTACAGAATGCCCCGGCATACGAAGAGCATGTTGCAGTATTATCAGGCGAGGTGGTTCTGCCAAAGCAGCCTTGGTATCACGACATAAGGGAATATCTAAGGGATAGATCCATTCCCGACCAGGCAAACCGAGCTGAAAGAATGAGAATTCAAAAAATGGCGATGAAGTTCTACTTGAGTGGGGATTCACTCTACAAGAGGGATGCTGGTTTGGGACTGTTGCAGTGCGTGGATGAGACGCAGGCCCAAAGGATTATGAACGAAATACATGGTGGAGTGTGTGGGCCACACATGAGTGGACCGATGCTGGCCAAAAAGATTTTGAGAACAGGGCATTATTGGTTGACCTTAAAAGCTGACTGTGATGATCATGTCAAACGGTGTTACCAATGTCAGGCGCACGGTAATGTGATCCATACGCCCCCCAATGAACTGCACTGTATGACCTCCCCGTGGCCATTCTCAATGTGGGGAATGGACGTGATCGGACCGATAGAGCCCAAAGCAAGCAACGGGCACCGATTCATTTTCGTCATGATCGATTATTTCACCAAGTGGGTAGAGGCAGCCTCTTTCCCCAAAGTCACTCAGGAGATTATCGTTGGGTTCATCAGGAATAATGTAATTTGTCGATACGGGCAACCTGAGGTTTTGGTCTCCGACAATGCTAAGAATTTGAACAACGCCCTCATGAAGGGATTGTGCGACCAGTTTAAGATCAAACACCTCAACTCTGTCATTTATCGTCCCAAAATGAATGGGGCAGTGGAGGCTGCCAATAAGAACATCAAGAAGATCATGGCAAAAATGTCTGCTAATCATCGGGGATGGCCAGATCTGCTACCCCTCACCCTACTGACATATCGAACATCAACGCGTACTTCTACAGGGGCAACCCCTTACGCTTTGGTGTATGGAATGGAGGCCGTCCTGCCAATTGAGGTTGAGATGGCGTCCCTCAGAATAATGATCGATGCTCAGATAAGCGAGGAAGATTGGATGCAAAGTCGATACGACCAGTTGGCCTTAATTGATGAAAGGAGGGTGGCTGCTGTTTGGCACGGTCAGTTATATCAACAAAGGATCTCCCGATCATATGACAAAAGGATAAGACTTCGGAAATTCAAGGAGAATGACCTGGTGCTAAAGAGAGTCATGCCTTGCCAAGACGAAGCTAAGGGGAAGTTTGCCCCAAACTGGGAGGGACCTTTTGTAATTAAAAAGGTGTTATCCGGAGGAGCCCTCATATTGCAAGAAATGGATGGTGAAACATTTCCACAACCCCTAAATTCTGACTCAGTGAAGCGATTCTACGCTTAAATCATCAATTTCCTTTTTCCTTTGAGGAGAGAACTACGTAGGACCTGATCTCCCAACTTGTGGGGGTACGTAGGCAGCCATCATGGCGCGGTCCGATCCATAAAAAATAATCCTTTCCCTAAAACAAAAAAAAAAGAACGAATCCCCAATGGCCAGATAAACCTTCCTAAACCCTCAAAAGCCTTCCCGAAAGCAGCCCCCAACCCAATGCATCCCAAGTAGCCTAAACCTAGCCCAACCAAACAATGAGCCAAAATCCAAGACTCCATCCGATGAAATCAACAGGGGTGCGGCAATGTCTGTCAGATCTCCATCAAGACTTGAGAGGAGAAAGAAAGCGAAATGTCAAAATCATGATCAACCGGATAAAATGATGATCCAATGAGGGGCAACGATACAACAAAGAGGGAAAATGACTAAATTTAAATACCTGTTTACATATATAAGTCTTTTGTTACAAGATTTCCTTTTCAATAACCGATGAAATTAACATAGTCTATGCAGGAAATAAAACAATCTACAAATCTGCAACTAACTGAAGCAGGATGGATAAGGTGGTGGATAAATCTGAAGCATCAGCATCACCTGAAATCTGCCGTCCCATCATGTCGATGCGGTCCAACAAGGCAGCGGCCCGGCTGACAGTCCCAGAGTGTGCATCTATGACTATCCTAGCCTGAAGAGCAATGGCATCTCTATCAGCTATGGCAGCATCTCTGGCTAGAATAGCAGCATCCCTCTCAGCAATGGCGGCATCCCTCTCAGATTCAATAGCCATCAAAGACAGTCGGATCCGGCTATGTTCAGTGTCCTGACTAGGGAGAGAGTCGGCTGAGATCGAGTGATATATGGTATCGCCTGGGAAAATCACTCCAGAGTCATCGAAAGTCCCAGTCTGACTCACACCAACCGCATCCGAATCTCCGCGCAGCCATTGCACATAAGCGAATGTCTGGAGGGGGCAACTATCATTATACTCGGCCAAGATCCTACGAGGCCAAAGATCATATACCCGCAGTAGATCTCTCTCTGTCTGGGATGATATAGGAAATCGGTAGTCGGCCGCGCCCGTGAAGAGGTGGAAATCCTGTGTCTGATCAAACTGCCCCATCACCGCCATGGGATGATAAGTCGTCACACCCCTCAAGCCAGCAATGGGAATGAAGTCCAGGTCGGGCACATGAGTCAAGAAGCTCATAAAGGAGCAATAACCCGAATAAACCAGGAGATGAAAGGGATCCTCAATGACCGACAGAAATGCTGTCCAGGAGGCCGCATCAGTACAGCTCACAGGACGAAATGAAAACTGCGGGGTTATGTCATGACTGAAGCAAAACCCTTGGCGACGGAGGTGGCCGATGGGACTAAGATGACTCATGAACCACACATACAACAAAGTCGAGCTCCCTCGGAATACTCTGCCTCGGAAGGACTGACAGTATGAGGCTGACATGTAAGTATCCGCCAATATCATGGGAAGAATGGTGTGATCCTCCTGAAGGGCCCTAACGGCCGCGACCACCCGCATGTCCAAATGGTCAGGTCCCGCAGGCAAGTACAGAACTGAGAAAATACAGGCCATCAAAACGTCTAGCCTCAAAACGCCCCAGCGCTCCTCCGATACAGAAAAATCCCCAGAGAAGTGGCGAAAACTGTTAGGTGAGCCGAATCGGTCAACCAAAAAGTGAAGAGGAACCAAGTGATCTGATGTGATCGCCGATAGCAGAACCGCCCTCCGCAACCCAGTAAAGGTCAAGAACTGACGGCGCATGGGACCAGATGTGATCCTGGCGCAAGGTCTATCTAAAGGCAAACCAGTGAAGCGACCATACTCCTCGAGGGTGGGGGTCAGTTCTACTGTCCCTAGCCTGAACACTTGACGAGCAGGGACCCAATATCTCAAAATACCATCCACAAAGCCCACTGGCACCTGAAAGGTTAATAAGGACCGAGAGTGTCCCAAAAGACCATCTGCGATGACCCTGTCGGCCGGCGATAAACTGTCCAACCAACGGAGGAGGCTGCCAACCAACCCTGTAGGAGGAATGGAATCCAAGCATACCACGACATCTGAGGACGTCATCTGTGGAAAAATAGTATCAAAAAGACTGTGCAGGGGTCATTTTCTATCCATGAATAAAGGGCATGCATCGTACAGACAATAATAAAGCAAATGAATTTCATAGAGATAAAAGATAAAGAACTGTGCATAAATAAATATATGAGTTCAGTACATAGTGCATGAAATGAAAAATAAATCTAAACAGGTACAGGTACAAAAGCCCTATCCTATCCTGATCTAGATAAAGTCAATCTCGTCTATGAAGGCGGGATCCTCAAACTGGTCCCCTGGGGTCGCCGGAGTCGAGGGCCCAAAGTTCATGTCGGGGATGTATGGCCGTGCGGTGGCATCAGATGAGCTCGGCCCCGCATCATAACCCGTACCATCAGGATCATAGGTGTAGGCCTCCTTCGGGGTCCGGCCTAACACCCGAAGAAATAGCGACAACTGCTCCACCTGGCGGGTCGAGGTGTCTATCTGCTCAGTGTGGGTGGGACTCCGAACACAGGCTGCCCAGTCAGTCATCATCACCGAGCCGGGGACCATATCCCCGAGGAAGAATGTGGCCCGGGTCTGAGGGCCGATGGTGCGGGGCACCCACCAAGTACGGAAAGCATCACTCGTACTAGGACCCGTAGAAAGCATCCGGCCGTCCTCCCCTGCAAGCATGATCTCTGAAGGCTGAGAGTCCAGCGGCCAGGAAGTAGTGATAGGAAGGGAATGCGGGATGCGGATCTCTCCTACGACGCATCTGAATGCGCGCTCCCCCAGATACATCACCCATCCTCCAATACTCTGCAAAGTGAGGCGACGGGTAGAAAGCTCGAACTCCGGGCCAGAAGGGTTCCCATCATCGAACCCCTCAGCCAAATGCTCGGAGAGGTAGGGAATCCAGACGACATCTACAGCAGTGATCAGCTCCAGCTGGATGCGGCAGTGTGCAAAGTTGCCTGATATCGAGACCTCCTCCAAAGTGCTGTGATGCCACCGTCGGCCCCGGGGATAAGTATCAAGGCCGAGAGTAGTGACAAGCCTCAGGCATGGAAGACGCTCATAGGCCCAGAACTGCGAACAGAAACAGTGAAAAGCATGAGTAACCGACAGACGCAGAAAGAAAAGAAATGAATTGGCGGGAAATACATTAAGAAAAAAGAAAGAAGTCTCACCAGCAGAAAATGATAGAACCCCAACCAAGCATCTGTCTGGCCCTCCGAACATAGACGCATACCGTGGAGGAAATATGCAAAGGTGAATGACCCCCAGTCATAGTCACCGATGCGGTCCACGTCTCTGACCGCTCCTACGATGCTAAAATGAATGGTGGAGGAGTTGTTCCCCAGAAAACAACCCCTCATGATGGTCAGGAACAGGCGTCGTAGCAGAATGTCCCTGGTGCCCTGATCCGCTGGAATGGGCAGTGCGTACAGACCCCCAACAGCATCGACAGCCAAAGCGCCGGATCGAATGCTACGGGCCTTAAAGACCCGATCCTCAGCACCGAAGCCCAATAAAGCCCGGACCTCCACAGGAGTGATGTCGAGATCTAGAGGAACGCGGGACCCGGCAAACTCTATGCCCGTAATGTATCTCCAATCCCAGGGGGTCAGCACAACCTCGCAGTCAAGAAGGTGAAGGGACTGCGTCTGGTGAAACCAGCGCTCTGATAAGGCCCTCATGTAACCCCAGGGGCACTGGCGGGGAATGATGGTAAAGAAGTGACGGAAGCCCCAAGAATCCACCACCACCGCCCGGTAGTCACTGTGCAAAGCCGTGTAAAGGGAGTAGATGTTGAACCAGTTGCCCCTCGGCTGAGTAAACTCGGGTACCTGGGGCAATCACCAATGGGTCAGTCCGGATAAAAGAAGAATTGGGAGATTGAGAATAAAATCAGAATAGAACCGAATATACCTCGTTAGCCACGAGAGATGCCGAGGGATGACGACTGAGATCCCGACCCAATAGATCGGGGATCTGCACAGATGCGCCAGACGGGGCACTATGAGGAGATGGAGCCGGTGTGCTGGAGGATGGTCCCTCTGCCGCGACCTCCGGAAGAACAGCCTCCTCAACGTCCGGATGAGCAGGACAAATGACAGCCTCCGCCAAGCGGCGAGCCTGACGGGTCCGAGGAGGAACGGGGGCAGGTGCAGCCCTACGACGGCGAACACCTGAGGTCCGTGACACGGAGGAGCTACTATGAGCGTCGGGATCTATAGCTGGAACAGAACAGGCAAGGAGGAAGCGCGTAGAGCGATCCTACCGGAGCGGTTTTTGCAGAAAAGTTGGAGAAATCGACAAAAGACCTTTGCAAACGAGTAGAATCTCAAAAATCTATGTGGGGTACGAAGTTGAAAGTGACAGATCTGGAGGCGATGAGCCGCTTATGAATCCCGATCTTGGCCGCAGATCTATCTGCGGCTGGCCCTGGTGGGTCCCCTTGGCTCCCTTGCAACCGTTTGATGTGTCTAGTGAAAATGAATTACGAGATGGGTGACCGGCGACGATACCCGGGCCCGACGAGACGATCGACCGGCGACGATAACCGGCAATTACGAGATGGATGTCCGGCGATGAAAACCGGCTCCGGCAAGATAACCAACCGGCGACGATAACCGGGGGTTATAAGATGGGTGACCGGCGACGATACCCGGCCCCGACGAGACGATCGACCGGCAACGATAACCGGCGATTACGAGATGGATGTCCGGCGACGAAAACCGGCTCCGGCAAGATAACCAACCGGCGACGATAACCGGGGGTTACAAGATGGGTGACCGGCGACGATACCCGGCCCCGACGAGACGATCGACCGGCAACGATAACCGGCGATTACGAGATGGATGTCCGGCGACGAAAACCGGCTCCGACAAGATAACCAACCGGCGACGATAACCGAGGGTTAGAAGATGGGTGACCGGCGACGAAAACCGGCCCCGACGAGACAATCGACCGGCGACGATAACCGGCGATTATGAGATGGATGTCCGGCGACGAAAACCGGCTCCGACAAGATAACCAACCGGCGACGATAACCGGGGGTTACGAAAGGGGTAACCGGCGACGATACCCGGCCCCGACGAGACAATCGACCGGCGACGATAACCGGCGATTACGAGGTGGATGTCCGGCGACGAAAACCGACTCCGATGAGATAACCAACCGGCGACGATAACCGGGGGTCACAAGATGGGTGACCGGCGACGAAAACCGGCCCCGACGAAACGATCGACCGGCGACGATAACCGGCGATTATGAGATGGATGTCCGGCGACGAAAACCGGCTCTGACAAGATAACCAACCGGCGACGATAACCGGGGGTTACAAGATGGGTGACCGGCGACGAAAACCGGCCCCGACGAGACAATCGACCGGCGAAGATAACCGGCGATTACGATGTGGATGTCCGGCGACGAAAATTGGCTCCGACGAGACAACCAACCGGCGACGATAACCGGGGGTTACGAAAGGGGTAACCGGCGACGATACCCGGCCCCGACGAGACAATCGACCGGCGACGATAACCGGCGATTACGAGGTGGAGGTCCGGCGACGAAAACCGGCTCCGATGAGATAACCTACCGGCGACGATAACCGGGGGTTACAAAAGGGGTGACCGGCGACGATACCCGGCCCCGACGAGACAATCGACCGGCGACGATAACCGGCGATTACGAGATGGATGTCCGGCGACGATAACCGGCTCCGACAAGATAACCAACCGGCGACGATAACCGGGGGTTACGAGACGATCATCCGCATTGCGTTGATACCCTTTTACGAATATGATTGCATCCATTGCATCATACGTTGCATCGTAAGGCATATGTGTCTCATCACGTATGTATTGTCATCCATGTGCATTGTCATTCATGCATCGGGTGTCTATTCTTTATCTTGTTCATTTCATTCATCATTTCATAAACATGATAAAGAGGGGCAGCTGTAGACACCCAAATTTTGCGTTCCCTGTACTAACCTTGACAGGAGGGCAAAATCGTCAATGGAACCGGCTTACGGGAGTGAAGGAGTGGGCCCAAGGGCGAGCGCCCGACACCACCGCAGTGATTGGCAATCAAGGACGATGTGACAATAAGGCCATCCGAGACAGACATCCCCGAATGAGGTGGCACGTCTCCCGGAGATTCCCGGACTGCAGAGTACGAGCCCTTCAACGGAAATCAACGGTACGACACGGAAATCGAGACGAGGTGCGGAAAATGAGAAAATCAGCACAGTCAGCCGCAGAGCAATCCGCGGCCAAGGACGGAACTCGAGACGGCACGGGACTCGAGCGCGGCTGGGGGGAGAACCAAGGGCCAGCCGCAGATCAATCTGCGGCCAGCCGCAGATCCATCTGCGGCTGCCCTTGGCAGTCCCTTATCAGGCCATTTCGCATACAGAAACAAGAGAGGGGAAGAAGAAGAAAAATCCAGCAGCAGCAGCAGCTCGGGAAGGGAAGAAAAACAGCAAGAAAAACATCAAAAATAAGAGAGAAAAGAGTGAGAAATAGGGAGAAATTGTACCCATTTTTGTGAGATCATACCTCATATTTTCTACTCTAATCAATACACAAATTCCTACATATTGTGGGGATTATTTGCAAGGTGAAAATCTTTTGTTTTTGACATTTGCTTGTACCATTTTTGATAGGCTCTTATTATCCGAATCCTCTTAAATGTATCCTTTTTTTGCATTGTATTGTGAAATCATGGATTAGGGATTATTAGTGAGGGTTCCATCGGAACAAAATTCTTCCTAATAACCCGAGGATATCCAATTGGTGAAATTTCTAGCTTATTTATGGTGATTTCTTGGATGTAATTTATTTAGACTAATCATTTTCGGATATCATGGTGTATTAGGCAAATCCGTGTTGTTTTAGTTTCGTAGTATTCATTTTGCGGGTATGTAGTAATCTTGGATGTGAGCCTAGGAATGCGACCCCGTGGTCCAAATCCGATGATGGACGTTTTGATATATGTAAGGGATGCAAGGTATTCAGTTTGTTGTAACGTGTAATCGTTGGGCCTTAAAACGACGCTAGAGCGAGACTCGGGTTTAAGGCCCCGTAGTAGTGAAATATGTGATTGTTGGCGTTAGGGGATATTTTGATGGCTTACATGCCCATGAATAGCCCCCCTACGCGTTTGATATGTAGTTCGATTTGTAACATCCAACAAAATGATTTCAAAACCAAAACAATCAAAGGATTTTGCTAAAAAATAATCAAAGTAGGATATTAGCGTCACGAGGCTAAAAATTGGAAGTGCTAATGAAAGTCGATTCCTATTTTACGAGAAAGCCAAAAGGAAGTTGTTTCCAAAATGTCACAAAAAATGGTTTTATAAAGAGAAATAAACGTTTTACTAAACCTTGATACATAGGGCGAAAGAGATTCTAGAAATTGCCTATCATTTATGAAAGCAACGTATAAATCTCGATTCCTATTTTGGCTAAGATTTAACAAACTCACGTTTTACCAAAACAAACACTTAATAAAAATCTCCTAGCTTTTGTCAATTTAAAATCAAACCTTTCTCAATAAATAAGGCTTTCTCGTAAATACCGAAAAGACATTTTTAAGCACTCTCAGAACTAAAGCACGATTTTCCCTAAGAAATCCAAATGATTCTTTCATACAAATTCACCACAACGTTCATTTAGGCACACACACACACACACAACGCACACATATACGTTTCATGAATTAAAGGATAGGAAAAGCATCAAGATTGCGGTAACCGTGTTTCACGGAAGTCGAGGGGTGCCTAACACCTTCCCCTCACTTAAGCAAGCCCCCGAACTCTATGAATCTCGATTCGCCGACCAATTAATTCGGAGTCACATATGAGCCAGCGATTTAAAAAAACGAAAACTCGGATGAGTTGGTACATCCATTTCAAATATACCAACTGGCGACTCTGGTTAATTGGCTCATCATAAAACACGATCTTTCAAAACCCCGTCGACATCAATGCCGACCTTTTCCAAAAATCATCTAAACCCAAAAGGCTAAAATAGGAAAAGGACAAGAGAGACGAGAAAACCCGGCGTCGAGATTAAGAGTAAGCTGAAATTAGGTGGGATTTCAATTGAGGACTCATGTTAGTGGCTGAGTTATACGATTCCTGGTATGGGACGGGAATTTGTGCTTGGTTTGAAAACTACTTAGCTTCCTATATTAATATAGTGGTTGAGTTGAACAAATCCTGGTATGGGACGAGATTTGTCCATGGTTTAACAACCGCTCAGCTTCCTATATTGATTAGTGGTCGAGTTGGTTCGACAACCACTTAGCTTCCTATATTGATAATCATTGAAATATTGGTGTCGCACTATCGATATACGTATGCCGAGAAGGTGATTCTTTTCTCATATTTATATTTGATAGTTAGAGAATATTAAGATTAGGTACGGTTCTTAAAACTCATATTTATGGTAGGAGCGTGACTCATAATCGTATGGTGGAACCCCTCAGCGAATGGACGATTTTGGTCTGACTAGGATAAGTTCCTAAAACCATATGATTGTGGTAAGTTCCTGAACTTCCAAAGTGTGGTAAGTTTGATGAACTATATTGGGTATAGAAAAGTTATGGTATAGAGAGCATTGATGATATTGAAGAATGATAGAATGATTGAGTAATGAAGCAATGAAGTAATGATTGAACTTGATGGAGAGAAATGGAGATTTCAAATCTTCTAGCTATGCTAGATTTTCAAAATTTATTGACATCGTGCTGATATTCGCAATTTTGTGTTCTCCAAAGTATATTGGGTCAATATTTGAACCAATAAGTTTTAAAAAGGTGCTATTATCTGTACGTCTATGCTAATTGTTTCAGCTAGACAAAAATGATTTAAAAATTATCAAAATGTATTTTGAGCGATGGAGTCATCAATGCAATTTAACCTAGTGTTGGATGTGATCAATGGATCGTCAGCCCACTATGGTATGATGTAGCATGACAAAGTCCTAAAATAACGACATCCTCAACGTACTATTAAGACGGTACGGTATCATGACGTCATAAAAGAATTTTGGTTTTCTTTTAAACTATGAAAAGATATGCCAATTGAGTTTGCTTAAAATATTTTAACTAATGTCCGAATTGTTGTTCAAGGTCTATGCCAATTGATTCGGCTAGACAACTATTGAAAGATGTTTATGAAGTTCAAGAATTCGTTGAGATTTTATGTCAAACCAGTTTATTCTGGTGCGGAATTTGTATTAAGTCTGAGGTGAACCAACCCTATAATGGGGGATACGTAATAGCGTTAATATGTATGTGCACAATACATAGTACGAAGGGCTGATCACCTGGAGTACGAGAAGAGATGGTCCATAGTCTTTTGACTGTTAAAGGTTACAGTAGAAATATCTGTTAACCTAGGACAAGGTTCAAGTCTTTACGACTCCTCAGCGGAATATTGAAAGTTTTTGAATGAATTTTTAAATTCCCGAGTTATTCATACTGCTTCCCAATTATTGAACAATTGTGGAAGATTCTTATTCTTTTGAAAAGGTGGAAGTGGAAAGAAAATATTCCTTAAAAAGGGATAGGATATAGAATGTGAAAAGTAGTGATGAGTAAATTGAGCAAGAAAGAAATGAAATTCCAGAAAGGGAAGGGATAAATTTAGTTGATGGTGAGTAATGATCATAAATTTTTAGAAGAGGAAGATGAGAAGACTGCAACGATCTTAGAAAGATCCTTACAGAAAGAAATTGGTGTAGAACCCAATGAATAAGTAGAGATTAACGTAAAGTCCATTTCGTTAAATGGAAGGAACGAATATTAGTAAATCAAGAATTTCGAGGACGAAATTCTTAGAAGAAGGGGTGAATGTGATATCCCGAGTATTTATGCGATGCTAAATCAAGATATTAAATGATTACAACGAGTGTGATATGCAATGATCCTTAGAGAAAGGAAATGAATGCGTTAAAGGGTGAAAGAATATATAATACTCGAAGTGTTCCAATAAAACCTATACTAAGGTGATGCGTTGAGTTATTCAACGATAATTGTGAAAGAGATTTAGTGAAAACCGAGTAAGGGAGGTTTCGTTGATTCCGAGGACGGAATCCTTATAAGGAGGGAAGGATGTGACAACCCAGATTTTTAAAAATTATTAAATAAGAATTTAATAAATAAAAATTCTTATTATGTGACGTTTTGGAGTTTTGAGTATGTGTATATGTGATATAATATTTTGTGAAATATATGTTTTTAATGTGAAGAGAATTATATGTTCGTGTATTTGAGAAAAGAGGTTTAATAGTTAATCTAACTATTGAATGAAATGAAGGAAATTGTTAAAAAAATATTTACTGAATATTAGTAGGTTGAAAATTATATTATAAAAGAATATAATATAATTGTTATGTTTTGTGAACAATGGAAATCATTGTGAATTAAATTTCATAATAATGTGAGTGATTTATTTAATTAAAATAAGGAATTAATAAGAATATAATTATTTTAATAAAATGAGAGAGTAATGTGTTGCATATAAATGTAACATGTTAATGTAATATGATTGTGAATTTCATAGATTAAAATGTTAATCGAATAAACATTTGATGAAAATTATTGTAGAATAATTTAATTAAGTATTTTGGTGCGTATTTTATTACGCGAGTAATATTCTAATTTAATTTAATAATTAAATTAGAGGAATAATGATTTATTAAATTTGAAATTATAATTATAATTGTCTAATTTGAGATTGTAAATTTTGGTTAGTAAGATTTAATTAGATTTATTAATATAATAAGTTTAATTAAGATTTAATAGGTGTGACAAAATATCATATAGTAAGAAGGAATATTAAAATAAAGAGAAAAATAGATTATTATTTTTTGTTCTAGCCAAACGTGGCCTAGACCCTTGGTATTTTGTAACTGACTAAACCTTAAGCCTTCTAGTAACTGAAGGAGGAATTTTATTCTTACGTTCTTTTCTTAGGCCTAAGACTAAGAATACAGAGAAAGAAAAAGAGAGAAAGAAAGAGGAAAAAAAAGAGAGAGAAAGAGAGAAATTGAGAGAGATTTCTGTAGAATTGGAAGAGGAAGAAGAATTCTAGGAATCAAGAAGATGAATAATCAAACCTCTCTACCATCTATACAAACTAAGGAAGGAATCAAAGAGGTAATTTTTATATTTTTGGTTCTTCACTATGTTTTCTTAAATTTTTGTATAAAGTTCATGTTGGTTAAATGAATTGATGAATGATATGAGGTTATATGTGTTTGTGTGTGTGTGTATATATATATATATATATATATAATATTATGTATCATCTTTACATGATTTGGAGTAATCGAATTTGGGTTTTTGTTTTAAAAGAAGAAGTTGAAGAACAAATTCGCAGAAAATAAGTAACCAACCCGTTATTTTTTGTAAAAATCATATAAAATCGAGTTTTAGGAGTTAGAGAATGGGCTATATATCAAATTAAAGATATGGAAGTAAGCTAAACACAGGAATAAGAATCGCATAAAAATTCCTTTTGGTTTGTCCGTAGCGACTGATTTAGTGAGGCTGGTTTAGAACATTTACAGTCTGCTGAAGCAGAAAATCTGTTACGGTTTCTGACTTTGTAAAAATCGTATAAATTCGTGTGTTTGGAATTTGAAGAAACTTAAAACTGCAAAGTTGTAGATATTGAAGTTTTCTTATTGTACTCTTGAGTTTGATCCATTTTCATGCAGTATGATATCTTTGAGAAATTATTTTGTACGGCTGGTCAAAAAAAAATTATACTTTCTGACCTAAGTTGAAAAACATGAAAATCTATTTTAATTGGAAAGGAACCCAAGGTTTGGGCCATAGTGGTCTGAAAGTAGAATTAGTAAGGTTTAATTTACCGTAAGGATGGATAAAAATGGATAAGTAACGAATGAGTTGGGATTAAAACAAAAACAGTATAAGATAGGACTTTGGTTAATATTTATAGATAACCTTGTTTGGGTTGTGGGAGTTTGAGCTGTTAAAGAGGAAACATCGCGTTGGGGCGCGGTGTTCAAAAAAAATATATTTATTATTTTCAATTTTAAAATATTTACATGAGGTTTAATAAAAACAAATGATGTTTTAAAGGTTGTGTTTTAGTAAGTTATATAAAACTTAAGTTTGATGTTCGTGAGGTATAATAATGTTGTTTAATTGCTAAGCCATATGTTTATGCTATTTAAGGTTCCGAATTGAATTGAATAAGCCTAATATACTTATAATGCAATGTGTATGTAAACTTTAATTACTTAACTAAATGTTAAGTATCGATTAAAATGGAACGTAATGAGAAAGGAGGTTGTTGTTAATAAACCGTATGGTTAATGAGGAGTCCTAACGGGACTTAAACACTAAATATTGTGTACCGATTAAAAGGAAAGATTAAGGAATGTAGAGTAGAGTTATTTAAACGGTTACTAAACGTTGCTATATGACTAATAAATGATGTGCATAATTTATATATTGTGTAGGATACGTGAGACGCAGATAATTATAAGCTGTTTATGGTAATTGGTAATCTACGAGCCAGGCAAGTCTTTCAGTTCTTAATTGTTATGTGAACTCGATGATTAACTGCTTTAATTTATATTGTAAAAAAAACATGATGTATTATTTATGTTGTACGTACGAAATGTGATGGTCAATTTATGACTACACTGATTGAGTAAAGAATGTTGATTGAATTATGGATTTTAATCTTTATTTGATATATGATGTATAACATGAAAGTTATGTTTATTCAGATGTTTATGTTTTATAAGATGAGTATGTTATTTATGTGCTACGTGAAGCATGAAAACTGTTAGATTTCGCTGAGCTGTCGAGCTCATTCTTGCAAATAACTATTTTTGCAGGTTAAGGATCAAGGTAACGTTAAGTGCTACCTGAATGACATTGATCAAAATGATGCATGAAGATTAACTGTTTTTAGTTGAAGTTATTATTTGTATTATGTTAAGAGTTTGATAAATGTAATTATGTCGAGTTATAAAGTTTGTATTGAGATGTAAATTTAATATTATCCGATGCATAAAGGGTATTGAATCTAGAAGTTTTATTTTTGAAGCGAATCATTAAGTAAATATGATTCTAGATTATGTAAATGTTTAAAGGTTATGATTCAGGGAAAGCAAAAAAAGAAAACTGAATAGTTTAAAAAAAAAAATTGTTCCGCATTTTAATAAGTTTAACATTGAATAATGTTGTAAAGTCAGAACGAGGATGTATTGTTAACGACCGATGTGAAGAGTTGGATTGTTTAGAATTTGGGGTCGTTACAACTGCTGTGCGTGCTGCTGCTACGCGCTCCCAGGCTTAGCCTGGACAGCCTAGCGACGCAGCCGCGCAACCTACTTTCCTATTTTCTACCTCTTAAATCATTAATTCATTTTTGTTGAATATTAGATATGTTAAAGTTGGTATACCCACCTATTTTTAAAAAAATATTAACTGAGCAATTCGAGTAATTAAAACATGTCAAAATCTAAGCCAAAACGTCCTGCACAGCCTGCTGCACAGCGCAACCATGTGGCTGCTGCTGCTGCTGGCAGCCGGTGTTGCTGCGGCGTAGCAACTTTGCGATTTTCTAGTTTTTAGCCCGTAAGTCCGATTGTAACCAATTTCGAATATGTTATACTTGGTATGGTAGACTATTTTTAAAAATATAAACCATCCAATTTGGACATTGTAGACTGGCTTAACTGAGCCTCGAAACTGCCCTGTTGCAACTGTTTTACACCAAAAACTAACATGTTCTTAATTTACAAAATAGATTCAAATTGCACTTTTACTTATTCAATCCACTTAAGTTATTACATAAAATAAGTATAAAGAGTTTATAAACCATAAACTTAACCAAATTCCTTAATTGTTGCCAAAAGCTCCTAAGAAACCTTTTATCAAACATAACATAGGCATTAGATTTTAGGACAGATTTCATATATGATTCTAAATGTATAAATCCAAAATTTCTCGTTCCTTATTACTCCGCACAACAACAACTAAGCTCCTTACTAAAATCCCAACCGATTTCACAACTAATTCGCATAAACTATATACCAATTTTACATATAAACTAACTAATTAATATAAACCTTATAAAACTCATACTTACCACTTGTTTTGCTGAAAATTTCAAGATTAACGATGCTTTAATAAACTTTGATGCCACAAATAACTTCCAATTTGTCCACAATTTCAGTTCCTTGCTTAGCTTCTGGCAGAATGAGTAATTGTTTGCAATATGAGAATATGGAAAAGTTGATATGAGGCTTGTTATGGAACGCATGGGAGGAATAGAATGGAACGGACTGGAGTTTGGGAGAGAATGAAATGGAGCTGAGAATTGATTTAGCTCTTTTTGATATCAATCTGAATAGCTTGGCTTAGTACTCTTCCTAGCTTTGCTTAGTGTTTGATAACACTCTATTAAGTTTACAGCTCATGCTCATATACTCCCACCTCATGCACTTTATTCTGGCAGCGCATGCTAACTAAACTGACTCAGTTTTCTCTATTCTAAATATTTTCCCACCTCATGCTTAAGTTATAACATATATTTCATATCTTATATATTATACATACATTACATAAATTGTACTTCCAATATTCATCAACAATTGTATTATAATTTCTCAATAATTTCAATAAAATGAAATTGATACATTAAATAAAATGACTCATTTAATGTAATGAGAATATTATATTAAAATAATTAATATTTAATTAATTATTTTAATTACTTATTTAATATATACAACTAATTTTGTATAATTAACTATAATCATCTCCGTCTCTCCATAAATTGTTTTCTAACAATATGCAATTTAATATATTCCATACTTTGTAAAATGAATTTAATTTACATCCATTTGGCTAAATGTTAAATATTATATTATTATTCATGCTACAAGTAACCATTGTAACATAAATATAACTATCCTTAGTAAATAAATAATTTATTTATTTTAATTCATTAAAATAAACATTGTAATCCACAAATTTTTAATTAGTGAATTACTTATCTCGTTTCATATATCTTGTAGCCAATTCAACTAACTTATTTATTAATTATTAAATATAATTCTTCAAAATAAATGTATATTTTTTCACATTTATGATATACATCTAATCCATCATGAAAAATTAAAACACATAAATATTTATGCAGTCAAACACACTTAACATATCTTAAAATAATAAATTTATTTATTATTTTTCTTATTTTTATAATATCTGAATATCCGGATTGTCACATTCTTCCCCCCTTATAAAGATTCCGTCCCCGGAATCGCAAAACCAAATTTCGCACATAAATGGAAATAAATTTCCTTTATTTAATCTTTTCCTTGAGTCTTCACACTGCTTATTCGGTAGGTGATATACCTATACTCGTGTGATAATTATAATTATATGTGAATCGTTTCTTCGATCTGCTCGTACAATTTGAGGATGATACATCGTATTCAACCTTAGCTGCACTGCCATTTGCTTTTGCATGTTCTTCTAGAAATTTAACGCGTAGCGCGAATCTCGATTTGACATGATCAAAATTGATACTCCATGTTTTGAGAAGATTTCTTTAATATAGAATCTAGCTAATTGGTATAAATTATTCTTTTATCTTAAGTGGGAAGAAATATGCCGATTTTATTAAATAATCTACTATAAATCATATAGCGTCTTATCCTTTCTACATAACTATAAATACTACCACGAAATCTATCGCGATATGCTTTCATTTCCCTTCAATAAATTTGTATAATTTCAAATGATTTGAAATGAGTTCGAAAGAAAAAAAAAATGAAATAATATATATATAACTCATTCCTTTTTCCTCAAAATTTTTTTTCTATATTTAAGGAATTCTAATGTTTCCAAAGGTTGACGTCAATATCTTAGCAAAATTATACTATTTAAAGAAAAATAGGTTGCATCTGAATCAAATATATATTTATATAATTTATCAAAATGGTACCTGCAACTCCATTTCTGACTGCTACTGTGTCTTGGACCGTCATGTTGAAGGTCCTCGCAGTTGGTTTATTTGGTGGAGTTGGACCGGTTATAGCCAGCTTTCCGCTGTTGTTCCCCCTACTGCCGCTTCCCCCGTCGGCTCCTTTCTTTGGGCAATTCCTTATGATATGGTCTGTCGACCCACAAATAAAACATCCGCTATTCTTTTTTGGATTTGGGCAGTTAGGAGAGATGTGTCCCTCCTGTCCGCAGTTATAACATACAGATCTTCCCTTCAAACATTCTCTTTAGTGTTTTTTCCTGCATTTATTACATTGTTCGACCCTTTTCTTTGGGTCTCCCTGATTATTTTCAGTATTCTCGGAGTTTTTCCATTTTCTCTTTCCACTTCCACTTCCACTGCCTCCCTCGGGTTTAACTACTGCTTCGATTTTAACTTTATTCTTCTTCTCTTTATTATAGAGGCTCATGGCCTCACTTTCTTCTTCAGCTATGATGGCCTTTTCTAAGATTGATCCAAAAGAACCAATCTGCAACACTGCGACCTTATTGTAGAGCCAGGGTTTCAGGCCCTGCTCAAACCTTCTCGCCTTCCTTTCTTCAGTGTCCACTTGGCGTGGAGCAAACCTAGCCAGTTCATTGAACTTGGCAGCGTAATGAGACACTGTCATGTCTTTCTGTTTCAATTCTAAAAACTGTATCTCCATTCGACTTAGTGCACTTGGAGGGAAATAATTCTCAAAGTATAACTCCTTGAATCTTTCCCACAAAATTACTCCTACTCTGGCCCTATTCCTGTTGGCTTCCCACTAGAAATTGGCGTCACCCTTTAACATATATGTAGCAAAAGTAGTCTTTTGCTCGTCTCCTACTCTGGCCACCTCAAACGCTTTTTCTATTTCCTTGATCCATGACTGAGCCTCTATAAGCTCAGTAGTTCTCCTAAACTCAGGTGGTCCGACACTTTTGAAGTCCTTAAAACTAGTTACATGCACTACCGGTGGGTTCACATTTGCGTTACGGTTAGGAGGATTCCTATTCTGAAATGCTCCTGCTAATAAATCTATGAATTGTTGCATAAGGTTTCCCTGTCCTCTATCCCTGTTCTCATTTTCATTTTTTGCGGCTTCATTTCTATTTGTGTTTAGTTGTGGTCTTCCTCGACCTCTTCTTCTTGGTGGCATTTTTCTGTAAATAACATATTTATTGATATCAATATTTCATCAACTATCTTAAGGCATTTTAGTACTAATGTATTAACACATACTCATCACAAAACATACTCAACAAACATTTATACTAATATGCTTCTTATAACATATTCCGTTTATAACTGCTGCTATTACAAATCTTATTCCTCTATTACATGCAAAATGAGGAAACTTAGATTTATCTCACAACTTATACAAAATTTGGGAGTAATACATTATACACATATACATCATCCACCATACATATTCATAGAATATTTATCCTACTTTCTTGCATTTCTTTTTCTGACTTCTTGTTTGGACAATTTCTCGCTAGATGTTTTAACGATCCACAAACGAAACATGCTTTTTCTCTGGGTTGGGACAATAAGGAGAAACATGTCCCTCTTGTCCACATCTATAACATATCGGTTTCCCTTTCCTGCATATACCTTGATGATAATTCCCACAATTTGTACATTTTCCTTTCTTTGTAAATTTTCCTTTGTCATTTCCAGAAGTTTCTGGGTCATTGTCGTTTAACTTTCTTTTCCCTTTCCTACTTGAAGTTTCATATGGTACACTGCATTCGGCTCCCATTTTATCGATTTGGACTTTTAGTTCATCTTGCTCTTCCATCATTTCAGTTAATGCTTTTCGTAATTGATAGTTCAACAGTCTTTCTATTTCCCATAATTTTTCCAGAGACAACACCTTATTCTTCAGATTCTGCACTTCTGTTGATGCCTGATTAACTTCCGTGTCCGAATCACTATCTGTTAATACCACCAATACTGGTTCTGGTGCTATCTTTTCCATAATGATTACTTCTTCAAAGTCGCTTTCAATGTGAGCCCCTACTTCAGCTATTTGCTTGAGTATTGGCTCTGGTGGAGTGGTCAATCCCTCGCTTGTGATATGAGAATCTCCTATTTCGTTTTCGCCTGTCATCTACATGCAAATTAGTTCTGATTAGTACATAATAAACATTATATACACATAGCAAATAATAGTTTAAGTTACTTTTATTTTATTTTACGATGAATTTCCTCAATTCATCTCCTTTAAACTCTATTAGAGTTATTTATTTTCCAACGCTTCTATCTAGCCTAAGGTTATAGCCTAAGGTATCCCCACCTAAGGTTTCTAACCTACAGCTCTAATACCACCTTGTGACACCCCCAAAGCCGGGTACTTAAAACCCGTACTTGGTGCTACATGATACATTCATTCAAACTACTTAATATATTAAATAATAAAAAGATTACATCAGAGTTGTCTATCCCAAGTACGAAGACCTTTAAGTATTTCATTACATGATAAATAATGTATTATCATATAATACAACTACAACTAATACAGATAACGACTTCTAGTTACTCATGTAGCTTTTCTTTGCCCTTGCCCTTGTCGGACCCATCTACTTGCTCGGGTTTAACTAAAAACATTTAAATTCAAAGCAAGAATGAGCATTCAAGTGCTCAGCAAGTAATAACAGACAATAAACATCATATGAAAGGATTAGATGTTTTCTTTGAGAAATACTTCTACAACGAATCAATAGTTGTGAAGTAATTGAAACCAATTTTGAATAACATATCAAATGGTTTATTTTTGAAACAACATATTGACTATTGATGCTGAGTGGTCAAAAGACCAAGAACTTTATTTTCATTTGCTGAAAAGGTTCTATCAGAAATTCATCAGTGAACCGACTGAACTTACGGGCACGGTGGGTGATCAGCCCTTTATGCCCTGCGTTGATCAACACTACATGCGTTATTCTCACTGCATTTACGCATAATTAAAAGTTTTCCTAAATAAGGGATGTTCATTCTCAGACTTGAGTTCCAAATCAAAACAATCTGATTGGAAATCTCTACCTAATCTCAATAATGTGTAAAGACTTGCAAATGAGAAAGGACATTAGTCTAGCCGTAACAAAGGCTTAGACTTGATGTTTAAACAGTTCATATTCAATAAGAACGAAAAACATGTCTCTTAACATAACTTATCAACATAAACCTCGAAGGTAATATAGAAAACTTGGATTTAATGAATGAAACTTGCTCATAGATAAATGAATTCGAGATACTTGCTCATACAAAAAGACCATTGTAAAGGTTAAGATACTTGCACAGGAATACGATGCAAGGCTAGAACACTTGCACCGTCATGAATTTAATACAAAGTTGAAAGAAAGTAAATAAGATCAGAATACTTGCGAAATTATAAATGAGTTCAACGTTAGTATACTTGCTTAACTATAATAGAAGACCAAGTGAAGAAACTTGCATTCAATAAATGGTTTGAACGAAGTTAAGAAACTTGCGAAATCAAAGCTCTTCTTGCATATTATAAAAGTAATGCATAGGATTGAGATACTTGCCTCTTGCATTGTTTAAGATACTTGACGTTAATCACCTTTTGAGAGTCCTACATATTTAACGCACATAGACATATTAATTAGTCATCAATAGACTATCATGTATTGGTTTGAACTTGATTTAGTTTTTTTTTTATTTTGAAATGTTTGCATTCGTTAGTTTAGTTAATGCGAGTCATCTTTATTTTGCTCGGCGTCGCGACATACGTAAATGGCACAACCCATAAACTTCCCTTTTTAATTATATCTCAATGTTATGGTATATTTATCGACTAAAGTAAGTTTTTAGATTTTATTCCTTTATTAAATTATTTAATGATTTACTATATTTTAAATAATTTCATGCTCAAAATCCTTCTAAATAGCTTTAGTAATAATATCAATACATGAATCCATCATGTATTCATGCATAGATTCAAGTTTACGTAGCGTATTAATTAAAAGTATTGATTGTATTTATAATTATATATATATATATATATATTATTTTATGTATGCGTATTAATTTAATTCCATTTTTCATGAGCTATAGACTTAAAGTTATCAAAACATAACAAACTAACCAAAACTGGCTGCTGTTGTGCGTGTTGCTGCTACGCGCTGCCAGGCTTAGCTTGGCCAGCCTAGCGATGCAGTCGCGCAACCTACTTTCCTATTTTCTACCTCTTAAATCATTAATTCATTTTGTTGAATATTAGATATGTTAAAGGTGGTATACCCACCTATTTTTAAAAAAAATATTAACTGAGCAATTCGGGTAATTTAAACATGTCAAAATCTAAGCCAAAATATCCTACACAGCCTGCTGCACAGCGCAACCATGTGGCTGCTGCTGCTGCTGGCAGCCGGTGTCGCTGCGGCGTAGCAACTTTGCGATTTTCTAGTTTTTAGCCCGTAAGTCCGATTGTAACCAATTTTGAATATGTTATACTTGGTATGGTAGACTATTTTTAAAAATATAAACCATCCAATTTGGACATTGTAGACTGGCTTAACAGAGCCTCAAAACTGCCCTGTTGCAACTATTTTATACCAAAAACTAACATGTTCTTAATTTACAAAATAGATTCAAATTGCACTTTTACTTATTCAATCCACTTAAGTTATTACATAAAATAAGTATAAAGAGTTTATAAACCATAAACTTAACCAAATTCCTTAATTATTGCCAAAAGCTTCTAAGAAACCTTTTATCAAACATAACATAGGCATTAGATTTTAGGACAGATTTCATATATGATTCTAAATGTATAAATCCAAAATTTCTCGTTCCTTATTACTCCGCACAACAATAACTAAGCTCCTTACTAAAATCCCAACCGATTTCACAACTAATTCGCATAAACTATATACCAATTTTACATATAAACTAACTAATTAATATAAACCTTATAAAACTCATACTTACCACTTGTTTTGCTGAAAATTTCAAGATTAACGATGCTTTAATAAACTTTGATGCCACAAATAACTTCCAATTTGTCCACAATTTCAGTTCCTTGCTTAGCTTCTTGCAGAATGAGTAATTGTTTGCAATATGAGAATATGGAAAATTTGATATGAGGCTTGTTATGGAACGAATGGGAGGAATATAATGGAACGGACTGGAGTTTGGGAGAGAATGAAATGGAGTTGAGAATTGATTTAGCTCTTTTTGATATCAATCTGAATAGCTTGGCTTAGTACTCTTCCTAGCTTTGCTTAGTGTTTGATAACACTCTATTAAGTTTACAGCTCATGCTCATATACTCCCACCTCATGCTCTTTATTCTGGCAGTTCATGCTAACTAAACTGACTCAGTTTTCTCTATTCTAAATATTTTCCCACCTCATGCTTAAGTTATAACATATATTTCATATCTTATATATTATACATATATTACATAAATTGTACTTCCAATACACATCAACAATTGTATTATAATTTCTCAATAATTTCAGTAAAATAAAATTGATACATTAAATAAAATGACTCATTTAATGTAATGAGAATATTATATTAAAATAATTAATATTTAATTAATTATTTTAATTACTTATTTAATATATACAACTAATTTTGTATAATTAACTATAATCATCTCCGTCTCTCCATAAATTGTTTTCTAACAATATACAATTTAATATATTCCATACTTTGTAAAATGAATTTAATTTACATCCATTTGGCTAAATGTTAAATATTATATTATTATTCATGCTACAAGTAACCATTGTAACATAAATATAACTATCCTTAGTAAATAAATAATTTATTTATTTTAATTAATTAAAATAAACATTGTCATCCACAAATTTTTAATTAATGAATTACTTATCTCGTTTCATATATCTTGTAGCCAATTCAACTAACTTATTTATTAATTATTAAATATAATTCTTCAAATAAATGTATATTTTTCCACATTTATAATATACATCTAATCCATCACGAAAAATTAAAACACATAAATATTTATGCAGTCAAACACACTTAACATGTAACGAATGCAATTTTTGTGATTGAATAAAAATATTTATTGAATTATATAAATATTTTTATTAATTTATTGAGCTAAATAAATAATTTATTAAGTTTTTGTGAAATGGGTATATGTTAAGTATAATAATGTTAAATGTTATTTGAATGTGATTTGTTATGTTTATTCTAATTTAATTTAATAATTAAATTAGATGATGAAAAGGTTTATTTGAATAAATAATTTATTTTAATAATATAATTCATTTGGTGTTATTGTTATTGGTTAAATAAATTTATTATTTAAGTTAGTAAGGTTTAATTGAATTTATTTAATAATAAGTTCAATTAAATTAGAAGTGTGACATTTAAAACTATATGTTATAATGATTTATTAAAATAATTGAGAAAGTGTTTAATTCAGTTTTACCAAACAAGGCCCTATGACCTTTGTTTGGAAATAATGGGTTATTTTAATTTTGTTTTACCAAACAAGGCCTTAAGACCTTTAGTTAGAATAATAGATTATTTTAATTAGTATTTGCCAAACAAGCCTTATGGCTTTTTGAATTTTGTAACTGATGAGTTAATAAGGAATACGTTTTTTTTTTTTAAGTTATCAGTTTTTATTTGTTTGTTAAAGCTTTATCAGTTAAAAAAAAAGAGAAGAACAAAGTATTGAGAGAGAGTGAGCAGAGCTTTGAGAATTGAGAGAAAAGAGAGAATTTGAGAAGAAGAATTTGGAGATTGGAAAGGAGAATTCCAAAATCAAAGAAGGTTAATCAAGTTTTAAGCAATAGAAGGTATAACTCTTGCTAAATTTTGTTTTTCACTGTATTTTGTTTCTCTGTATAAAAACTTGTTGGTTCAAAACATGAATTATTTGATTATAGTTGTTGTAATTGATATAAAGCATGCATTAGATGATTATATGATGGATATAAACTAGTTTGAAGAGTTAATTCATGAAAACATGTTTTTGAATTTAGTTTTTAGTTTTTACAAAGTTTATTTCATGAATTGTATATATGTATGAAAATTGGTGCTTAAATTAGTTGTTATTCGGTAAATTAATAATTGTTTATGATTATATGATGAAAAACAAGAATAATGCAAGAAGAATGGTTTTAATTGGTTGAAAGATGAAGTTACAGAGCTTGATTTCATGAAAATGGTCAAAACTTGAATAAATTGTTTAACAGTGAAATTCTTGGGTTTAAATTGGTTGTTTATGTGTTAGAATGATTAAAATGTTTAGAAAACATGTTGGGTAATTGTTTTCTAGCATATTTGATGTCTGGGTAAGTTTAAATTATGTATTGGATGGTAGAATTCGGAAAATTTGGCCAAAATTGGCCTAAGTTTTCACTATTCGCGAACTGTAGGAGACGTCTACCGAGTCTCTCGCCCCGGCGAGAGAAATGCACTGATCTTCTTCGCCCCGGCGAGCCTCCCGCCCCGGCGGGAGTTTTGTTAAGAAAATCTTCGCCCCGGCGAGCCTCTCGCCCCGGCGAGATTTTTGTTAAGCATTTTTCCGCCCCGGTGGTGGAACAGTATAAAAAATAATATATTTTATTAATTTATTTTATGGTTTTTTCTATGTGTTAAGACCTATAATAAAGTATTAAGTAATTAATGAAATTCCAAGATGGTTGAAACTTGTTGATTATGGTATGCTAAATGAGATATTATAATAAAATGAGATAAGAGCAAGCCTAAAGTGTATATTATTCTGTAACTAATTATGTTACCCTTTTATAATTAAATGTATAGGTTGTTTAAGGATCGTGAAATATTTAATTTGTAATCTACGCTTGAGGCAAGTTGTTCTTCCCTTTTAACTTGTTAATTTATTTAAAGCAAGTTTATTTATATTGAGCAAGCTTATTGACCTTAGCTTATTGATATTCAAGCAAGGTTACTATCATGTTACGTACTTAAGCTTTATTCCAATCATTGTTTGTTATTCAAATTTCAAGTATAGTTTCTATTGAACAAACGTTATTGTTGAATCGAATGTATTAGCGACTAGCAAACCCTTATAGATTCAGTTAGTCCTTAGTTGATGAGCGTTTCAAAGACTTAGAATATTTTAAACTTATTCCAAGCCAAGTTCCTTTTGGTACGGACTCTGATGATAAACTGAGATGAAAAACCCTAATATAGGGGATTAACTACGCGACAACGTTAAAATATTTGTGCACAATATATTGTACAAAGGGCTGATCCCCCTGAGTACGAGATGGATGGTCCATAGTCTATAAGACTGTTAAAGGTTTCGGTAGAAATACTTGATAACCTAGGACATAGTTCGAGGTCTTGTGACCCTCAGATATAACTTTAAATCTGGAAATCTATTGTTCTTGATTTAAGCATTTAAACGAGCTTTCAAATCTTGATTCCTTGTTGATTGAATTCAGAAAAACTATTATATCTCAGTTGATAATTAATTCATTCAAATATTATTGTTATCATACTTGTGGGCAATTGTTTGCTCACTCTTGCACTAAACATTGCAGCTAAGGCTGAGAAGTCAGATGAGCCGTCCACTAGCAAGGGCAAGGGCAAGATGATCAAATGAAGATGTTTAGTTTATTTGTTTTAGTTTTTTGCTAAAGATTTATTTCAAATTAAGTTTTATTCCGCATTGATGTATTAAGGTTAAGATAACCTGGGATTTATTTCATTTAGAGATTGGTGATGTAACCCCATTTGAGGGAAGATATTTCTTTAAGTTTATTTTTATTGATCTTATTATGGGTAAATAGTTATGAATGAATGTTATAGTGAACACCAAATCAGTGAGAATTAAGTACCCGGATTTGGGGGTGTCACATAACATATCTTAAAATAATAAATTTATTTATTATTTTTCTTATTTTGATAATATCTGAATATCCGGATTGTCACATAATCTATGGTGATAGAATAAATTAAATAGGTTAATATTTATTATTTAATATTTTGAAAATATTAAATATAAATTAATAAGAGGAGTCTTATTATTATTATTACTATTATTATTATTTAATTCCTAAAAGAGTTTGAGAATTAATTAATATAAGTAATCTCATAATTTCCTAATTGGATTAGGAGTTTAATTAATTAAAAGAGTTTAATTAAAATAAAACCCTATTCCTAAATAGTTTAGGAGAGTTGCCTACATCTATAAATAAGAGGAGTCTTATTATGGATTGGGGTTATACACACTTCCATTAGAATTGAGGAGAGTATTTACAAATTTTATAGAGGTAGAAACTCGGGTTTTGCCAACACCCATCTTCTTGAATTCATATTATTCCTTGGTGGATCACCTCTAGAGGCCAAATACTTGGGTGACTAATGTTAATCAAAAGAAGGAATCTAACCGGTGAATTCAAGGAGAATGCGAAGGATTTGGAGTAGAACTTGTACCCGAGAAAACACGGTTCTACGAGGGTATAATTCTTATTCTCTATCTCTTTCGTTTAATTAATAATTGCGCCTAAAGAAAGATCATGATGATGGTTTGTATAAAATTTTAAAATCTGATTTTATTACGCTTCCGCTATATTTGTGTAATTTGATTGCACGCAGCGTAATATACAAACCTAATAACATGTGTGTAGATTGAAGTCTGGTTTCAAGGATTGATCGCTGAGTAGATAGAAGATGGTAGAATGAAAATTATGTCATCAAATCAATCTACGACTGAAGAAGTTAAAGTTGTTTATCCAGAAGCAAGTAACACTTACACTCTAAGAAGGATCGTAAAGTGTTTCAAACCAAGAAATGGACACAATCGTAGAACAAATCAACGATCATAGAGTCATGAAGAATCGTAAAGTTGAAGAAACGATCATCAAACTAAGGGAAACTCAAAGAATAAGAGGCATTTTGTAGAGTAATATGAAGATCACAAATGAAACAACTATAATAATAAAAGACAAATGTGTCTATTTGAAGGAGTATTCATACTTTAAAAGGACTCATTGAGCTAAAGGTCAAATTAAGTGTGGTCCATATGATGGGTAGCAAAGCATTCTGAGAATCTATGCAACAACAACAAACACAGATCATAAAGCTAAAGAATAATCGTAGAACCCCAAAGGAGATCACTAAACTAATGAAGCTTCGCAGAGTTAAATGACTCCTTAAAAGGTACTCTACGAAGGATGAAATTAAGGCGGTTAATTCAAAGAGCACGTGGTATTCACACTCTAGAAATGCGAGTACAAAAAGAAGTTACTGAGTTACAGTTGTAAAAGTGCAGAAGTGAGGCGGCGTGTAACCAACAATATCTTGCCACATACCCCACTCAGCAAAAATAGGGGGAAGTGATATAAAATCAATTCAAAATCTTCATCTGGTCTTTGCTCTTCCAAACTGCAATCAGAGTTCTACTGTACTCAAACTCTCAAAGCCTTTGAACTCCAGTTTCCAAAAAGACTTCCAGGAAAACTCAAGCATTTGTGTATTACATCTTATTCAATTTAACCCCATGGCAAGTCATCAAGTCATTCCCGGAAACCTAGTTTTATTTGATCGATTTAAGGATGCGGAGCAAAAATTCAAAGACATCCTGAAACTGATCAGAGAAGAGGGGTTCACCGAATGTCTGGAGACAAACACCAAAATCTACTCTGCCTTAGTAAAGGAATTCTACTTAAATGGTGTTTATCGAAGAGGCGTCCTTGTTACAAAAGTTAAAGGAATCACTCTGCAAATGGGTGCTTTGGAAATCAAGCATGGCCTAGGGTTTCTTAATCAAGGAATTACTTCCTTCGACGATATAGACGGTGAAGAAGGACTGCAGCTGATGGGTTATGAGAAGAAGTCTCTTCTGAAGGGAATCAAGAAGAAAGATTTCCCTCAGCATTACGAATTCCTGGCTGACATAGTTGGGAAATGTATCCTTTGCAAGGATACAACATATGACACAATCAATGAACTGCAACTAAAGTTCATGACCGTTATTGTTTTGGGAAAGAAAATCAATTTTGTAGCTATCCTCTTGGATTGGCTGGCAAGCTGGATTGAAGATGCCAAAACAAAAATCGAAACTGGAAAATCAACTCCCAAAATGTTCTATGGGAGATTCATTAGTATCATTTTGAAGAAAAGACTTTCAAGCAGAATTGAGGATGAAGATGGAGAAGCCTTGAACTGCAACAAAAGAATCACTCCAAGGTTATTTGAAGACTGGAAGAAAAATCCTCAAGCAAGGAAGGCTAAGAAGGCAAGAGGATCTAAGAGTGGCAACATTAAGGAACAAAAATCTTCTAAAGTCAAAGGAAAGAGGAAAATGGAAGAAGTCATGGAGGAATTTTAGGAATTTGGTTCAAGCCTAGAAAACAGGACTCGTGTTATCTATGATGATCAGTCTCCTAATAAGAAAAGGAAACTTGAGAAAGAAAACAAGGTTGAAAGTAAGAAAGTTGAAAAAGTTGAGATAAGAAAAGGTGGAAAAGGAAAGAAAGTGGAAGTGAAGAAGATTGAGGTCGAGAAATGTAAGGCAACTTCGAACATGCCAGAAAAACATCCATCAAAATCAGATGATAAGTCCTCAACAAAGAAGAAGAAGGCAGAAAAGAGAACAACTAATAAGACTGCTCCAAGAAGGATGAGCATGAGATTAAGAGAATAGTGGAAGAGTCAAATCGGCATAGGACCTCCTCAAATCATTGAAATTGAAAATGAAGATGAAGAAACATCAAAGAGCAAATCCCACTCCTCCAAAGGTGATTCATCCAGGAGCAACTCAGAAACAAAATCAGAGAATAATGAGAATAGTATGTCTGAGGAAGAAGACATGACTATGTCTAGTCAAAAGCAGATTTGGCTGTGAAGGCTTCTACATCTGAGCCTCAAAACAAAGATGGTGCAATGGCTGAGACGGCCTCTGTGCCTGAGCTAAGTTTAGAAGGAGAGATGGCTGAAATAGCACCAATACTTGAATCAAGTGATGAAGGAGAAGCAAAGGGTCAAACTGAATTTGATGAAGATGTTTCGGCTAAGGAAGCTAATATATCCGAGGAACAAAACAATGAAGACATTAAAGCTGCAGAAACAGAACCAGAAGAGGAAGAAAGTGCAAAAGATGAGGCCATGAAGACGTTGACACCTGAGCCTTGCAAAAATGATGAAATTAATGAACACACTTACTTTCATGAACTTTAAGTAAGTGAAAATGAGGATGAGATGGTCGTAGAGCCAGAGTCCCAAGCAAGTGAAAAAGAATAAGTAGTGAAGATTTCAAGCTCCAGGTCAAAGAAATCAATGAAAAGGAAGAGATCAAGTGGTGATTCAAAGAAGAAAGTTAAGAAAGCAAGTTCAGCTCGCAAGGAGAAGAAGAGGAGAAAGAAAATAGAAACGAAGCTTAAAGCAAGTTGAAAAGGAGAGGAAAAGAAAGATGAAAAAGAGGAGAATCGCCAAAATGGAAAGAACCACCACTCTCTACGATCATGAGAATGAGCAGTTGCTAAATTTCATTCATATGTTGCCACTGTTGAAGGCTATATATCTGAATGATCAAAGTTCGATAAGATGGAGCTACTCTATGTTTCCAAATCTCGCCTTTGTCGCTCAAAATTTTCCACGGGTTTTATCGTTTGCAACTGTGTTAATCAGCAACGAGCCCTTTTATCTAGAATATCGAAGCACTCAGGAAATCTCCATCTGAAATTTGACCATATTTCACTCATCTGTCCCTTCATTGATTGATCAAAATGAAAAAGACTTAGAGTCTTCTTCTACGACCCTCAAGTAACCCCATACTCACACTAACTCTCTATTTGTAGAGACCCAACACTCTATGAACAATGTCCAGAATACTATCCTTCCAGTCGTAGAGTCCCAACGCTCTACGGATTATGAAAATTTACTTATTTCTCCGATCGTAGAGTCCCAAAACTCTATGATTGATTCTGATAATACTTTATCTTATCCATAAAATCCTGTACCTATTCCCTTTCCACTCCCTATATTACATCAAGAATCCACTCCACTCAACTCCTCAGATGCATCATCCTCTTCTCCACATCCTCAAGAGATAGTTCTCATCCCGGTTAATCTATTCCTGGAAGATGCTTTCATTGAAGAAGGATTCTTGAGAACATTCCAAGAGTAATATTAGTTTGTCCAACATCTTCACCAGCAGACTGAGGATCCTATCAAGACTATAACAGACAAAATCCTTAAACTTAGCTCTGCGTTTCGAGATAATCAACCTAGGTGATAATCCATCCTGCCAATGCCTTATTCACCTCTCTCGCTAGGTGATGATGACAAAAAGGGGAGAAAATATAAAGGCATGATAAAAGGGGAGAGACACCAGAAGAAGACGACAGAATAAGATTGTAGTAAGAGGGAGAAGTAGTAAGGGGGAGAAGCAGTAAAGAAGTAAAGAGAAGTGGAGCAGCAAGTTAAGGGGAGCAGCAAAACAAAGCATCAGGAAAGATAACTTAGAAGAGCAAGAACAAAAAGAAGATAACGAAGTCAGGGGGAGAAGAAAAAGGATCAAAATGTAAGTAAGCTCAGGTAAGCGTTAGGTTACTTTGTTTGGCAAATCTTGTAAGCATTTCTATTTAAGTAATTCAATTCATCATTATGCACACATAATTTATATTTCTAGCAAATGGATTTTACAGTTAGAGATTGGTGGTTTTGTCATCATCAAATAGGGGGAGATTGTTGAAGGATGTTTAATTTGAGGATGACTATCTTGATTGTTTAAATGAAATTATGTCTACGTGCTTATATGATTGATTATCTATGTGATTATGTGTTTATATGTTAATGTGACTACGTGCATGTGTGCTTGATTATCTAAGTGATTAGATACTAAGGTGATTATGTGTTTATATGTCTATGTGATCATATTGACTTAAGTGAACTATCTGATTGTGTGCTTCCATTTGATATGTCAAGAAAATGATACATTGATGAATGTTTGCATATGTATCGTTGATGGATATAGCTTGATAATAACTAACTGATATAATGCTTGATAAAAGATTAAAGTTCATTTGGTTTTGAAGGTTATAAAGTCCTTACAAAAGAAATACATGTACAAAGACTTAGAGTATAAAGATCAAGAATATTAGGTTGATCTTATCGTAAAGTTACTCTGCATGTTCGTAATGTGAATGTTGTAAGCATAGTAATCTAGATATTTAAAGATTGAATGACCAATGTATACTTGTATAACAAGTTTTGTAAAGTCATTTAAGGAATTATGTGTACAAGGACTTGAAAGTAGTATGCACACAAGCCAATCATATTTGATATGATGTAGTATATACTTTGTAATCTTATTCATTTATTAATAAAAAAATTTATTTATTAAAAGCATTTTACTTTATCTACATTGTGTTGTTATATTAAATGCGATAAACTCATAGTTTTGAGCAATGCTTTTAAAATCATGATGGTGATCATGCTAATGAGATCTAAATTCTAGATAGCTTAAAACTAAAATCGTTCCTAATCGTTGGATTACTAAAAAGGGGATTAGTGAATCCGGATAGATTCGTACACACATTGCTTGCTCTTATGAAGAGGATGATTGATCTCATAATCATTTGTGTGGAGATACTAAAGCAAGTATGTAGGTGCTTATTGGAGAATAAGTTCACTGAACTTGGCTCGCTAATGAATACCTAATGGAGTTTTACTCGCCTGTCAATAGAATTTCCTCTAGTGATAGTAGTACAAGTGATCCTTGGACTTGAGATCATCATAGTATCTTGTGTATGATAAGTTATACTTTGACATGTCCCTTAAGACCTTTAGAGTATATCAAAGGGTATGATTGGGTATAATAAGTTATACATGGAGATAGGTGAATAATCAACAAAGAATCTACCACATCTAGTAAAAGATGAGAATGTCCTATGTTATTCGATAAATGACAACTCAGTAGTCCTTGGCCAAGGCAGAATGAATTTAGAAAGGAGTTTCTAATTTGCATTATTTAGAGTTGTGCGTTTGGGAATCGAAATACATATAATTAAATAAAATAAGACTTGACAGTAATTTCATGTCTTATATTTAATTGGGATATTATATGGTAGAATGATTGAATTGTACGGTAACTATTCACTGAAAGAGGTTCTTTTGTGATTAATGTTGAAATCTATATTATCTGAAAAGTCGTTGATCGCTAAGGGGGCGTACCCTTATTGTAGAATAAATGTTATTTATTTAAATGAATTAAATAGTTTAATTTATTTATTTAAATAAGATTAGAATTGTTGTAATTGATTTATTCACAACTGATTTAATATGGAGAACCTAAAGGGTCACACCGCAAAAGGAAAATATTTATTTAAGAAGTAAATGACATAATTGTAATAATAAGCTAAGTGTATTTAATTTAGTCTATGAAGATAGAATAAATAAAATAGCTTAATATTTATTATTTAATATTTTGAAAATATTAAATGTAAATTAATAAGAGGAGTCTTATTATTATTATTACTATTACTATTATTTAATTTCTAATAGGGATTGGAAATTAATTAATAGATGTACTCTCTCATGAATTCCTAATTGGATTAGAAGTATAATTAATTAAAGGAGTTTAATTAGAATAGAAACCCTAATCCTAAATAGTTTAGGGAAGGGTTTTCTTACATCTATAAATAAGAGGAGTCTTATCATAGATTAGGGTTACACACTCTTGTATTAGATTGTGGAGAGTACTAACAATTTTTATAGAGATATAAACTAGGGTTTTGCCAACACCCATCTTCTTGAATACCTACTCTTCCTTGGTGGATCACCTCTAGAGGCCAAACACTTGGTGGCTAACATTGATCAAGAGAAGGAATCTAACCGGTGGATTTCAAGGGGAACACAATGAAAGTAGTATGCACACAAGCCAATCATATTTGATATGATGTAGCATATACTTTGTAATCTTATTCGGTTATTAAAGGCATTTTACATTATCTACATGGTGCTGTTATATTAAATGTGATAAACCCATAGTTTTGAGCAATGCTTTTAGAATCATGATAGGGATCATGCTAATGAGATCTAAATTCTAGATAGCTCACAAACTAACATCGTTCTTAATCGTTGGATTACTAAAAAGGGGATTAGTGAATCCGGATAGATTAGTACATACGTTGCTTGCTCTTGTGAAGAGGATGATTGATCTCATAATCATTTGTGTGGAGACACTAAAGCAAGTATGTAGGTGCTTATTAGAGAATAATTTCACTGAACGTGGCTCGCTAAGGAATACCTAATGGAGTTTTACTCGCCTGTCAATAGGAATTCCTCTAGTGATAGTAGTACAAGTGATCCTTGGACTTGATATCATCATAGTATCTTGTGTGTGATAAGTTATACTTTGACATGTCCCTTAAGACCCTTAGGGTATATCAAAGGGTATGATTGGGTATAATAAGTTGCACATGGAGATAGGTGAATAGTCAACAAAGAATCTACCACTTCTAGTAAAAGGAGTGAATGTCCTATGTGATTCGATAAATGACGACTCAGAAGTTTTTGGCCAAAGCAAAATGAAATTAGAAAGGAGTTTCTAATTTGCATTATCAGAGTTGTTCATTGGAGAATCGAAATACATATAATTAAATAAAATAAGACTTGACAGTAATTCCATGTCTTATATTTAATTGGGACATTGTATGGTAGAAGGATTGAATTGTACGGTAACTGTAATACCCGAGATCATTATGTAATTTAATAAAATTAATAAATTGAATTTATGTGAATCTATTGAGTGATTTTAATAAATATGTATTGTATGGAGTTATATGATGAGATGTATATAGATAGTTGGCTTGGTTTAATTTAATTATGTGAATTTAACTAGGTAGTTAATAATTTTATTAAATGCAAGGAATGGAGTTAAAACTCAAATTTGAGTTCGGAATGGAATTTGAAGACGCGGACCGAATATTTGAGTCCGGAACGTCGAAATTAGTAAGTATGGAGTGTAAGCACAAAATGTGTCGGGGTTGACTTTTTTTTTTGGTCAAAGTCAACCGGTTGACTTTTTTTGGTCAAAGTCAACCGGTTGACTTCTTTTGGGTAAAAAGTCAAACTCGAATTTCGGAAGTTAATTTGATAAAACTAATATTCGCACGACGTTCGAAACGTCGATTTTAGTAGAAATCGACTATAGTATCGAAAATGTGGATTCTGGAGGGCAGAATGGTCAAATGATTATTTAATTGATTAATTGATTAATAATATATTTTGTTAATTAAAATTTGCATCAGCTGGATTTGGAGGGACCCTTGTGACTAACAATTTGGGACAATCTGAAGAGGGAGTATTCGGATTGATAAAGGAATTAGTAAGGAGGGAGTTATTCTCCTTTATGCTCAAAGTCTTTTCATTTCTTTTAACTCCATTTCATTAATCCTTGTAACTAATCATGGAGAGCTCAAGGGATGGAAATCTGAGGGAATGGGAGTTAGAGTACATGAAGAGATTAAAGCATTATCATTCCTATAAATCTCTTTACCTAAAGTATCTTCTCATTTTTGCTAAATTCCTTACCAAGAGAACTTGTGAGATTGAGAGAAAGAGAGAGAGAATGAGAACTTGAATTGTTTCTGGGGTTGCAGAGAATCAAGTGATCAAAGCAGAGGGGTTAAGAAGTCTAAGGCATTAAGAAATTCCATCCAAGAGGTAATTCTTAAACCCATTTCATTTTCTTTAGTAAAATAGTGAGAAATGTATGAATAAACATGCTAATTGATTTGTTTGAGTTGTGATGCCATGTTGATAATTGGTGATGGTAGTTTATTAAAGCATGAAATTCTAAGTCTAATTATGCCTTATATGCTCTGAATTCAGTCAAGAAGTGCTGAATATGTTCAAGTTGGTTAATTTGCTTAAATGAGGTTCGTTTGTAATAAAGTTGAGTTTAGAGGCTCTAAATTTTCTAATGGAGTTGTTGGTGTTATTAAGATAGTTAAGTACTCAAATTATGTTGCTTTGGGTAAGTTCATAATGTCTAGGTGTGTTCAAATTGGGATTGCATAGGTTATTAGAAATTTGGTTCACAGTAGGTTGCAGAATCCGTGACTGAGTACCAGCGCGGCCGCGCTGGTACCAAGGTCAATCAGGGCGCGGCCGCGCCGCACTTGAATCAAACATTAAAATTTCCTTTTACTTGCTCAGCCTTTCGAACTCAACCTAATCTTGTATAGTGAGCATGAAGAAGTCTTATATATGTATTAAGATGTGCTACGATTATGTTATCACAAAAATTTAAACATAAGCCATGATTTGGTAAATTTTTTTAAGAAAAATTATCTTGAATTTAAGAAATGATTTATTAAATGTCGAATGCATGGACTTAGATTAGTTTTAAGCTTTCATATCAGTATGTATATTTGCTAATTGTGGTGTGCCAAGACCCTAGTATGCTAGAATGGGAACTGAGCATTGAAAAGCTTAGTTCTGAGCCTGGAAGGGAGTAGCGCGGTCGCGCCACTCCCAAGCATAAAAGCAGCGCGGCCGCGCCGTGCTGCAGAGAGACCAAGATGTTTTGTTTGTGATGTAGAGCATGATACAAGTGTGTTACCTTCTTATAAGCTTTATTAAGTGACAAGTGGTATGTTGGTATCGTCTAAGCACGTTACGAATATGTTGAACCAAGGTTTAAACAGATTTTTTGCAAATGGAACCTTTGAAATAAAAACAGAAACAATTATTTATGATATATGATGAATTGTTTTCATGGTATATATGGTTTAATGTATGTTGGTAAAACACATTCTTTATCATGAAGCAGTTGAATTAGTTAAGTATTGAATGAGTAGAATATGAAAATCGGTCATTGTGAATGAGTGGCTAATGAATATTTGTATATGAATGTATATAGGATATTTGCAGTAAAGTTAAGCACTAATTGTAAACTACTCGAAAGGCAAGTATTCTATCTCAATTCATTTTGTCTTTATGAAAGCAAGTTTCCTAATTTGGGAAATTTGTTTACAAAGTTCTCATTTGCAAGTTATATCTCATTCGAGTTCATATCTTGTTCAAGTTTAATCATTGATAACTCAGTTCAAATTGCATATAAGTTTTATCTGATTATGAACTATTACTTTGGGAAGCCTTCTGGCCTTTTGTTCCGGCTAGATACTAACGATGCGAAATGATAATCATTTGAATGATTCAAATTCATTGTAGCTACTTAAGGTTTACCAATCCAAATTGTTTTGGTGCGGTTCCGCATGAATACTAAGATGAACAACCCGAATAACGAGGTAAAACTGATGTCGAGCATATAGTCCCATTTACGCTTACGCGTTTAAATTTTATACTTGTGCACAATGTAGGGTACGAAAGGCTGATCACCTGGAGTACTTGCGGAGAATGTTTTACAGTCTATTTGATTGTCAAAGCTTCTGATGGTTTTTGATGAATTAAAAATAATGTTCAGGGTTTCTGTACCCCTTAGTATACTATTGAAAATTCTGAAACTCTTGTCTTCAATATTCGACACTACTTCTTGATTATTCTTTCCGTTATAGAGAAATGTCAAACAGATGATTTTACTCTAGATATTCTTTACCATATTATTTTATATACTTGCTGGGCAATTTGTGCTCATTCATGCTTTAACATTTCAGTTAAGGGTGAGAAGGCAGAGGGCTCGGGCAAGGGCAAGGACAAGGACAAGGGAAAAGCTAAGATGAAGAATTGAGAGTTTATATTCTGTAATACGATAGATTTCCGCACTTGATGTATTGCAGTGATAAGTGCTAAGTTTAAGTTTAAGTTTAAGTTTAATTAAGGTTATATAAACCTGGGATTTTATTCGGATAATACTGTAATCATTATTATTATTTATGAAGCTTGTTTAGTTAGATGATGGTGTTTGATGTATCGTGAGCACCATATCCTGTGTTTGATGTACACGGATTTGGGGGCGTCACAGGGTAACTATTCACTGAAAGGTTCTTTTGTGATTAATGTTGAAATCTATATTATCTGGAAAGTCGTTGATCGCTAAGGGGGCTTACCCTTATTGTAGAATAAATATTATTTATTTAAATGAATTAAATAGTTTAATTTATTTATTTAAATAAGATTAGAATTGTTCTAATTGATTTATTCACAACCGGTTTAATATGGAGAACCTAAAGGGTCACACCGCAAAAGGAAAATATTTATTTAAGAAGTAAATGGCATAATTATAATAATAAGATAAGTGTATTTAATTTAATCTATGGAGATAGAATAAATTAAATAGCTTAATATTTATTATTTAATATTTTAGAAATATTAAATATAAATTAATAAGAGGAGTCTTATTATTATTATTACTATTATTATTATTTAGTTCCTAAAATTGTTTAGGAATTAATTAATAAAAGTACTTTCATAAATTCTTAATTGGATTAGGAGTTTAATTAATTAAAGAAGTTTAATTAAAATAAAAAAACCCTAATCCTAAATAGTTTAAGAGGGATCTCTATATCTATAAATAAGAGGAGTCTTATCATGATTTAGGGTTAGACAGTTACACACTCTTCCATAAGAATTGGAGAGAGAGAGTACTTGCAATTTCTATAGAGATAGAAACTAGGGTTTTGCCAACACCCATCTTCTTGAACAACTATTATTCCTTGGTGGATCACCTCTAGAGGCCAAACACTTGGGTGACTAACGTTGATCAAAGGAAGGAATTTAATCAGTGGAATTCAAGGAGAACGCGAAGGATTTGGAGGTGAAATCGTACCTGTGGAAGCATGGTTTTACAAGGGTATAATTCTATATCTCTATCTCTTTCTATTAATTGATAATTAATCACAAGGATGATCATGGTGATGGTTTGTATAAAAAATTTTAAAATCCGTTTTATTGCGCTTCTGCACTATTTATATAATTTGATTGCATGTTCACGCAATATACAAACCTAACAGTGGTATCAGAGCCTAATCTTGTGCTAATTATCGATTTTGATGATTCCATGTGTGTATGATATGCGATTGGATCGAAATTTTTGGGCAGAATCTGTTTTTCTGAATCTGCTACGCGGCTCAGCTGCGCCGTTTCCAGTTCATTCTGGAGCGCAGCTGCGCCCAAACCTAGATAGTTGTTTCTAGGGTTCAGCGCAACTGCGCCGTTTCCCAGTTCATTCTGGGTGCAGCTGTGCTAGACAGCAGAATCCGAAAAAATAATTTTTCCTTCAATTAAAACAAATGGTTTATTTAATTGATATAAGTTTAAAATAAAGATGTTTATTTTATCTGAAATAGGATTTTAGATTGCTAAAATTAAAGGAGTTTAATTTGGATTTGGTTTTTGATTAAAATAAAAGAGTTTATTTTGTTTCAAAACTAAATATTAGCAAAACGTTTGCCCATTAATTGATATCAATGCATATATGGAATGGTTTTATTATTCATGAGATGAATGTTATTTATTGATACATATGGAGATATGTATGATAATAAATAGGGATTGATTATGGACTACTGACCAATGTGTGATTGGATTTATTTTAATGGATGCTTGAATGAATGGGTTTTTATAAATGGGGTCTGCGTACCTCGTCTTCTCTAGTTTTTCTTGATGTAAATTCTATCTTCCTCCTATGTACTTCCCCTTGACTGCTAATCAAGGTTTCTATTTATTTTAAATAGTTTATGTAATAGGTTTAGTTAGAATTACTTGAAGAATTGGAGACAAAGGAGCAAGGAGCACTTGAAGACCCGTTTGTAATGAAGTCCGGGTTTAAATGTAATAGTTATATTTAAATTTTGTTCTTGCACCCTAAGTTTGACCTTTTGGTTCACTTGGTGGCTCTAGTGAACCAAACTAGAATAAAAGTCTATAATCTATCCGGGTGGAATATAGTATTCTATATGTGCATGCTTACTATATATATTATATATTATACAACATGCTTCGCATGTTAAATAGTATGATGCGTATTTTATATATATATGTGCATGCGCGCTAAACAAGATGAGACTAATAATAACAAATCCCTCAAGGAAATTATATTAAGTCCTAAGCGTTCAAAGATATTTGGAATATCGAACGTCGCCTTCTAGCATTGTAAAACAATAGAGTATTAAATATTTAATATGAGTTTGTTGTGTCACCACAAGGCAAGTATTAAATATTTAAGATGTTGCATTATCACATTTGATGCTTATTAAGGAATTGAACATTACTATTTTGTTGTGTCACCACAAGGACGACATTTTTCTCTTCACATATATGGAAGTGCTAGGTTGGACTTAACTTGGATAATTTTGATTCGGACGTGTCACCACTTGATCAAAATAATCTAAGAGGCAAAATAAAAGGAGTTACATAGTGATGTAAGTGACAATAGTTGTCTACCTATTTATTTATATATCGTTTGTTGTGTCACCACAAGGCTATATACATTTGAAATGGGATCCTTATTCTCACTAGCAAATCTTTAATTAGAATTGCCGAACCATATATATTGAGGGTAATATAGTTTGATGAAAATAGTGAGGTACCAATTTAAAATAAAGACCTAATTTATTTTGGTAATTAATTAAGAAATGAATGTATGCTAAAATGTTGTTAAATTACAAATTCATTTACAGAATTTTACAATGTCTAATTTACTATCATTCCGGAGCATATTAGATGCTAATTAACTGGACCAAATAACACGGACTAGTTAAGGAATTTGAGAATAGTTCTCAAGGCTGAAAAGCTATCTTATGTCCTTAATACGCCTATCCCTACAATTGTTGCAGACAATGCCTCTGAGGAAGAGATTGTTACTTTTAGAAAGTGGCAAGATGATGCATAGTTGGCTCAATGCATCATGCTCGCATCCATGAGTAACGAACTTCAGCGTCAACATGAAACTATGGATGCTCCTACTATACTCCTGCATCTTCAAGGAGTTGAAGGGTGAAGAAAATAGGACTATTAGATATCAGATATCTAAGGAGTTTTTCCGATCTAGAATGACCGATGGCACTATAGTACAAACATATGTCCTAAAATGATCAATCTAATTGAACAATTGGGACAACACTGGGTTTTAATGGATGGAAAGTTGATCCAAGATTTGATCTTGCAATCACTTCCGGACTCTTTCTCACAAATTGTTGTGAATTTCCACATGAACAAGCTATATATCAGCCTGTCTGAGTTGCTTAAACATGTTGAAAACTGTATAGAGTCACTTTCCAACCAAAAAAGACCAAGTCTTACTGGTAGATGATTCTTCCAGGAAGCGGAAGAGGGCCAAAGGATCTTCTAAAAAGAAGAACAATTCAAAGAAAGTAAATGGAAAGGCAAAAACAAAGGACAATAAGAACAAGACTGATGCAGATAGCAAAGGAGTTTGCTTCCACTGCAATAAGCCTGGATACTAGCAAGGAAACTGTAAGGAGAATCTTACAGAGGCTAACCAAAAGAAGCTTAGTGAAGCTTCGGTTACAAATACAGACCAAAAGAAGCTTAGTGAAGCTTCGGTTACAGATACAGGTTTGTTCATGATTAAAAATAAATCTTTCTGTAAGTCAAGGTTCTACTTGGGTATTGGATACCGGTTGTAGTTCTCACGTATGCAATCCAATGCAGAGACTAAGCAATGGTTGCTACACTAGCCGTAGGAACTTATAGTTTAGCATTGCCTACGGGCAAGTCTATTAAGTTAATAAGTTGTTATTATGTTCTAGTTCTCATTAGAAATATTAGAACTTTCGTTGTTGGACAAGGAAGGTTCTGGTATTATATTTAAGAACAATTGTTGTTCTATTTATAATGATAATATTTTGTTTGAAACTGGAAGATTACTTAATAGACTTTGTATACTTGACTTACATGAAAAATATTTTGCAAATTGAATAAACTAATAAAAGAAAAAGAGATGGTCATTCAAAGAGTTGAATGTGTGTATTTGATAAAATACAAGCTGAATCATTTGAAATGTACAAAGAATTCAGAAGTGAAACATATTGACAAAGTATTACGATTCTTTCATCAGATCGAGGAAGGAATACTTATGCAATAAGTTTCTAGATCATCTCAAAATGGTATTTTCTCATAATGGACACCTCCTGATACGCAATAATTGATTGGTATATCTAAAAGGAGAAATTGTACCTTGTTGGACATGGTGCAGTCCCTAATGATTTTTACCAACATTCTAGTATCCATCTGGGGTTATGCCCTAGAAACGACTGCATATCTACAAAAATAAGGTAACCTCAAAAATCCGAGCCCAAGACTCCATAAAGGTTATGGATAGGAAGGATTCATACTCTTAAGTATGTTAAGATAAGGGGTTATCCAGCTTATGTGAAAAGGTTTCAAAGATAAGTTTGGGACAAAATCTGACAAGTGCAGACTTGTGGGATATCCTAAAGAAAGTTTAGGGTATTCTTACTATAATCCTACACGCTGCCTTCTTAGATAAAGGTGTTTATCATTGAAGGAGCTAGTGGGAGGGTAATAGATCTTGAAGGAGTTCAAGAACCACAAAGCATTTTAAGTCGAACCGAGAAACCTGTAGATAGACCTATTGTACCACAACCGAATCATAAATCTGGAAGAGTACCGAAGATACCTGAGAGGTATGGATTCATCATAGAGGATGATGATAAGGTATGCATCATAGAGGATGATGATCCAGTTATATACGATGAGGTTATGAGTAGAAGACACTCAGAGAAATGGCAGATGGCCATGAAATCCGAAATGGACTCCATATTTGAGAACCAAGTATAGACTCTGGTAGCCACAAAAGGGCATAGTGCCTAGAGTGTGATTATGGGTCTTTAAGAGAAAGACTAGGGCAAATGGCAAGGTGGAGACCTATAAGACCAGACATGTTTAAAAGGTTTTTCAAGTCAAGGAGTTGACTGTGATAAAACCTTATTAACGGGTAGTGCTCAAGTCCATTTGGATTTTGCTTGTGATTGCAGCTTATTACAAAATCTGGCAAAATGGATATGGAGACGCCCTTCCTCAAACGAGAGCTTGAGGAGAATGTATATGTGATACAGCCAGAGGAATTTGTTTCAAAGGTTGAAGCAAATCGTGTTTTAAGCTACAATGATCCATTGATGGATTGAAGCAAGCTTCTCAAAGATGGAACATTCGTTTTGATGAGACAATCAAAAGAGTTTGATTTTATCAAAAACAAGAATGAACCTAGTGTGTACAAAAGGGTCAGTGGGAGCACTGTGACATTCCTAGTATTATATGTTGATATACTACTGATAAGGAATAACACACCAATGCTACAATCAGTAAAGATAAAATTGTCTAAACATTCCTCCATGAATGACTTGGGAGGCGCATCCTATAAATTGGGGATATAAATCTATATAGATAGATTTAAAAGGATGTTCGGCTTGACCCAAGGAACGTATATTCATTTGATGCTAAAGGCGTTTAGCATGGCAAACTCCAAGAGGGGACTCATGATGATGAGCCATGGAGTGTATCTCTCTAAAATTGTCTCCAATTAAAAGAGAGATCGCATGAGTTACTATCATGTATGCAATGAATATACAAGGCTTGATGTTGATCAGTCATATTCTTGAGAAAATCACTGTAAGACAGTGAAAAATATCTTTAAGTACCTAACCGGTATTGAGGATGTGATCATGATACATGGTGGATCTGAATTAAAACTAGAGGGCTAAACAGACTCAAGGTTTTTTAGACTGACCAAGACGATAACAAATCCACTTTAAGGTAAATCGTTACCTTGAAAGGTGGTGCAGTGAATTGGAAAAGTTCCAAACAGCAAAGAGTTGCTAGTTTAGTGACAAAGACAAAGTATATAGCTGTAAATGAAGCTGCAAGTTGATTGTTTGGATGAAAAGTTTATTACAGAACTAGGAATAGTTCCTAAGTCTCATCTTGGATTCAAACATGTGTTACGGCACTTTCATTTGATTAGCTGAATCATTGAAAGAGGAGAAGTCACTATAGAGATAGTGGACTCTCAAGAACAACATTGAATATCCATTCACTGAAGCTTTATCCAAACAGCAGGATGATCGTCACTTAGAGAAGAAGGGTGTTAGATACCATGAATATTGGCTTTAGTGCAAGTGGAAGATTGAAAGTAGTATGCACACAAGCTAATCATATTTGATATGATGTAGCATATACTTTGTAATCTTATTCGGTTATTAAAGGCATTTTACATTATCTACATGGTGCTGTTATATTAAATGTGATGAACCCATAATTTTGAGCAATGCTTTTAGAATCATGATAGGGATCATGCTAATGAGATCTAAATTCTAAATAGCTCACAAACTAACATCGTTCTTAATCGTTGGATTACTAAAAAGGGGATTAGTGAATCCGGATAGATTAGTACATTCGTTGCTTGCTCTTATGAAGAGGATGATTGATCTCATAATCATTTGTGTGGAGACACTAAAGCAAGTATGTAGGTGCTTATTAGAGAATAAGTTCGCTGAACGTGGCTCGCTAAGGAATACCTAATGGAGTTTTACTCGTCTGTCAATAGGAATTCCTCTAGTGATAGTAGTACAAGTGATCCTTGGACTTGAGATCATCATAGTATCTTGTGTGTGATGAGTTATACTTTGACATGTCCCTTAAGACCCTTAGGGTATATCAAAGGGTATGATTGGGTATAATAAGTTGCATATGGAGATAGGTGAATGGTCAACAAAGAATCTACCACTTCTAGTAAAAGGAGTGAATGTCCTATGTGATTCGATAAATGACGACTCAGAAGTTTTTGGCCAAAGCAAAATAAAATTAGAAAGGAGTTTCTAATTTGCATTATCAGAGTTGTTCATTGGAGAATCGAAATACATATAATTAAATAAAATAAGACTTGACAGTAATTCCATGTCTTATATTTAATTGGGACATTGTATGGTAGAAGGATTGAATTGTACGGTAACTATTCACTGAAAAGTTCTTTTGTGATTAATGTTGAAATCTATATTATCTGGAAAGTCGTTGATCGCTAAGGGGGCTTACCCTTATTGTAGAATAAATATTATTTATTTAAATAAGATTAGAATTGTTCTAATTGATTTATTCACAACCGGTTTAATATGGAGAACCTAAAGGGTCACACCGCAAAAGAAAAATATTTGTTTAAGAAGTAAATGGCATAATTGTAATAATAAGTTAAGTGTATTTAATTTAATCTATGGAGATAGAATAAATTAAATAGCTTAATATTTATTATTTAATATTTTGGAAATATTAAATATAAATTAATAAGAGGAGTCTTATTATTATTATTACTATTATTATTATTATTTAGTTCCTAAAAGGGTTTGAGAATTAATTAATAAAAGTACTTTCATAAATTCCTAATTGGATTAGGAGTTTAATTAATTAAAGGAGTTTAATTAAAATAAAAAAACCCTAATCCTAAATAGTTTAGGAGGGTTCTCTATATCTATAAATAAGAGGAGTCTTATCATGATTTAGGGTTAGACAGTTACACACTCTTCCATAAGAATTGGAGAGAGAGAGTACTTGCAATTTCTATAGAGATAGAAACTAGGGTTTTGCCAACATCCACCTTCTTGAACAACTATTATTCCTTGGTGGATCACCTCTAGAGGCCAAACACTTGTGTGGCTAACGTTGGTCAAAGGAAGGAATTTAATCAGTGGTATTCAAGGAGAACGCGAAGGATTTGGAGGTGAACTCGTACCTGTGGAAGCATGGTTCTACAAGGGTATAATTCTATATCTCTATCTCTTTCTATTAATTGATAATTAATCACAAGGATGATCATGGTGATGATTTGTATGAAAAATTTTAAAATCCATTTTATTGCGCTTCTGCACTATTTATGTAATTTGATTGCATGTTCGCACTATATATAAACCTAACACACAAAGGACTAGGAGTTGAACTTGTACCCGAGGAAGCTTTGATCTACGAGGGTATAATTCTTATTCTCTTTCTCTTTTGTTTATATCATTAATTGAGCACATAGATTGATCATGGTGATGGTTTGTATAAAATTTTAAAATCTGTTTTATCGCGCTTCCGCTCTATTTATGTAATTTGATTGCATGCTTACGTTATATACAAACATAACAGTGGTATCAGAGCCTAATCTTGTGCTAATTATCGGTTATTGATGATTCCATGTGTGTATGGCATGCGATTAGATCGAATTTTCTAGGCAAAATCTGTTTTTCTGAATCTGCTACGCGGTGCAGCTGCGCCGCTTCCAGTTCATTCTGGAGCGCAGCTGCGCCTAAACCAAGAAAGTCATCTATAGGGTCCAGCGCAGCTGCGCCGGTTCCCAGTTCATTCTGGGCGCAGCTGCGCCGGACAGCAGAATCTGAAAAATAATTTTTCTTCAATTAAAATAAATGGTTTATTTAATTGATAAAAGTTTAAAATAAAAATATTTATTTTATCTGGAATAGGATTCCAAGTTGTTAAAATTAAAGGAGTTTAATTTTGATTGGGTTTTTAATTAAAATTAAAGAGTTTATTTTGTTTCAAAATTAAATATTAGCAAATTTTTTGCCCATTAAATGATATCAATGCATATATGGAATTGTTTTATTATTCATAAGATGAATGTTATTTAATGATGCATATGGAGATATGTATGATAATAAATGGGATTGATTATGGACTATTGACCAATGTGTGATTGGATTTATTTTAGAGGATGCTTGAATGAATGGGTTTTTATAAATGGGGTCTACATACCTCGTCTTCTCTAATTTTTCTTAATGTAAATTATATCTCCCTCCTATGTATTTCCCCCTGACTGCTGATCAAGGTTGCTATTATTGTAAATAGTTTATGTAATAGGATTAGTTAGAATTATTTTGAAGAATTGGAGACAAAGGAGTAAGGAGTGCTTGAAGACCCGTTTATAATGGATCCCGGGATTTAAATATAATAGTTATATTTAAATTTAATTCTTGCACCCTAGGTTTGACCTTTTGATTCACTTGGTGGCTCTAGGGAACCAAACTAGAATAAAAGTCCATAATCAATCCGGGTATAATATAATATTCTATATGTGCATGATTACTATATATATATTTATATATATTATATTATCCAACATGCTTTGCATGTTAAATAATATGACGCGTATTTTATATATATATATGTGCATGTGCGCTAAACAAGATAGGACAAATAATAACAAACCCCTCAAAGAAATCATATTAAGTCCTAAGCGTTCAAAGATATTTGGAATATCGAACATTGCCTTCTAACATGATAAAGCAATAGAGTATTAAATATTTAATATGAGTTTGTTGTGCACACACAAGACGAGTATTAAATATTTAAGATGTTGTTTTATCACATTTGTTGCTTATTAAGGAATTGAACATTACTGTTTTTGTTGTGCACACATAAGGGCGGTCTTTTTCTCTTCACATATATGGAAGTGTTAGGTTGGACTTAACTTAGATTATTTTAGTTCGAATGTGCACACATTTGACCATTATAATCTAGGAGGCAAATATACAAGGAGTTACATGGTAATGTAATTGGCGATAGTTGTCTACCTATTTATTTATATATAGTTTGTTGTGCACACACAAGGCTATATACATTTGAAATGGGATCCTTATTCTCATTAGCAAATCTTTAATTTGATTTGCCGAACTATATATTGAGGGTAATATAGTTTGATGAAAATAGTGGGAGATACCAATTTAAATAAAGACCTAATTTATTTTGGTAATTAATAAAATGAATGTATGCTAAAATATTGTCTATTTCACATGCAGAATTTAAAAATGTCAAACTCATTATCACTGCATAGCATACTTGATGCTAACAAACTGACCGGACCGAATTACACGGACTGGTAAAGGAATATGAGAATTGTTCTCACTGCTGAAAAAATTTCTTATGTCCTAAATTCGCTAGTCCTTGTAAATGTTGCAGAAACAGTCTCTGAGGAAGAGATTGCTACTTTCAGAAAGTGGCAAGATGATGCAATCTTGGCTCAATGCATCATGCTCGCATCCATGAGTAACAAGCTTTAGCGTCAGCATGAAACTATGGATGCTCCTACTATATTGCTGCACCTCAAGGAGTTGTATGGTGAGCAAAGTAGGACTGCTAGATATCAGATATCTAAGGAGCTCTTCCGATCTCGTATGACTGAGGGCACTACCGTTGAGACACATGTACTTAAGATGATCAATCTGATTGCACAACTTGGACAGCTAGGGTTCGTGATGGATGGGGAGTTAAGTCAAGATTTGATCTTGCAGTTACTCCCGGACACTTTCTCACAATTTGTTGTCAATTTTCACATGAATAAGTTGGACGTCAACTTGCCTGAGTTACTTAACATGCTGAAAACTGTTGAAGGTCACTTCTCATCCAACAAGAACTAAGTCTTAGTAGTGGATGATTCTTCCAAAAAAAGGAAGAGGCCCAAGGTATCTTCTGAAAAGAAGAAAAAGAAGAAGGCTAAAAGAAAGGATAATAAGAAAGTTGATCTAGATAGCAAAGGAATTTGCTACCATTGCAATAAGCTGGGTCACTGGAAGAGGAACTGCAAGGATTATCTTGCGGATCAAAAGCAGAAGAAGCTTCGAAAAGCTTCGACTTCCGATCTAGGTTTGTTCATGATTGAAATTAATTTTTCTGAAAGTCAAAATTCTACTTGGGTATTGGATACCAGCTGTGGTTCTCACATATGTAATAATATGCAGGGACTAAGCAGAAGTAGAAAGTTGAACAAGGAAGAAGTCATCCTACGAGTGGGGAATGGAGCAAAGGTTGCTACATTAGCTGTAGGAACTTATTATTTAGCACTGCCTACGGGTAAGTCCATTAGTTTAAATAATTGTTATTATGTTCCAACACTCATTAGAAACATTATTTCAATTTCTGTATTGGATATGGATGGTTTTGATATTATAATAAAGAACAACAGTTGTTCTATTTATAATAAAAATGTTTTATATGGTGTTGGCAATTTACTGAATGGACTTTACATACTTGACTTGCATGAAAATATACTTCAAATTGAACAAACTAAGAAAAGAAAAAGAGATGATGTTAATTATACCTTTATGTGGCATTATAGACTCGTTCATATCAATGGAACAAGATTAACTAAGTTGCATAAAGATGGGCTTTTAGAGCTATCTAATTACGAATCATATCCAACTTGTGAATCTTGTCTCACGGGTAAGATGAATAAATCTCCTTTTAGTGGAAAAGGAGAAAGGGTTACAGAGTTGTTAGCTTTGGTACACACGGATGTATGTGGACCTATGACAACGAATGCACGAGGAGGGTATTCTTATTTTATTACTTTCACTGATGATCATTCTAGATTTGGATATGTGTATTTAATGAAATACAAGTCTGAATCGTTTGAAAAGTTCAAAGAATTCAGAAGTGAAATAGAGAAGCAAACTGGTAAGAGTATTAAAATTCTTTGATCGGATCGAGGAGGGGAATACTTGACCAATGAGTTTCTAAATTGTCTCAAAGAAAATGTTATAATCTCACAATGGACTCTACAAAGGACGCCACAGTTAAATAGTGTATCTGAAAGGAGAAATCGAACATTGTTAGACATGGTTCGATCCATGATAAGTTATACCGACCTTCCAGTATCCTTCCGGGGTTATGCCCTAGAAACTGCTACATACCTACTTAACAAGGTACCTACCAAATCCGTCCTAAAGACTCCATATGAATTATGGATAGGGAGGAAACCTAGTCTTAAGCATGTTCAGACTTGGGGTTGTCCAGCTTATGTCAAAAGGTTTGAGTATGATAAGCTAAAGACAAGATCTGACAAGTGTAAATTTGTGGGATATCCTAAAGAAAGTTTAGGATATTATTTCTATAATCCTACTGATCAAAAGGTGTTTGTTGCGAAACACGTTGCCTTCTTAGAGAAGGAGTTTATCTTCGAAGGGTTCAGTGGGAGTAAGATATATCTTGAAGAAGTTCAAGAACCACAAAATACTACGGATCAAAGTCAGGTACCTGATCAAGTGGAAGAACCTACTGTACCACAACCTATTCATAAATCTGGAAGAGTACCGAAGATACCTGATAGGTATGGATTCATCATAGAGGATGATGATGAGGTACGCATCATAGATGATGATGATCCATTGACTTACAAAGAGGCTATGAGTAGTAAAGACTCAGAGAAATGGCTAGAAGCCATGAAATCTGAGATGGACTCCATGTATGAAAACCAAGTATGGATTTTGGTTTCACCACCTGAGGGCATTAAGCCTATTGGGTGCAAATGGGTCTTTAAGAGAAAGACTGGAGCGGACGGCAAGGTAGAGACCTATAAGGCCCGACTGGTTGCAAAAGGTTTCAAACAAAGATAAGAAGTTAACTATGATGAAACCTTCTCACCAGTAGCTATGCTCAAGTCCATTTGGATTTTGATTGCAATTGCAGCTTATTATGACTACGAAATCTGGCAAATGGACGTGAAAACGGCCTTCCTCAATGGAGAGCTTGAGAAGAATGTATATATGATACAGCCAGAGGGTTTTGTTTCAACAGTTGGAACAAACCAAGTTTGCACATTAAATGCTTCCAACGGACACTTTGCAATAGAAAAATTAACAACCGACTATATAAGAGCACCAATTTTTAAACATCAAAAAATGAGAGAGATGGTGGATGAACATGAAAAATATAGAGTGTAAGATCAAAAAGGAAAACATAAGAATACACTCTATGATCCACCAAGAACACAAAGAGCTGAATAGATGAAGATGTAGAGCAGATTAACTCTACTACAAGAGAGGTGTTCTGAGCCGCTAAGCACAAGAAGAAAGAAAGCGTCAACGCCAACTTGACATCAATCATAAGAAGCTACTAAGTACCAAAATAAAAGGAGCGTTACAGTCATTTTAGTAGTCTTTCATGAGTAGCTATCAAATACCAAGGAGAAGAAAGAGCTGAAGTGCTAAGCTTAGCAGTACAACAGATGATCACATGAAGATGTTGAGTACTAGAAGAAGACGCACATCATTGCAACACTCAACCACATCTCAAGGATGATCATATCAAGCTGCTGAGTACCTGAAGATAAAGAAGCTCAAACGACATCCCAGCATCACCTCCAACAAATATCAACATACACAAATTGGGGCCAGTGTGTCCTGGTCTTAGTGACCGAATTGGGGTAAGGGTGTTCTTGTCTTAGTGACTAAAATACCAAGTCTGCTGGGCTTGATAGGGCAAAAGTGTCCTTGTCCGAGGGACTAAATATCCAAGTCTGCAGGGCTTGAAGAGGGAAAAAGTGTCCTTGTTCGAGAGACTAAATATCCAAGTCTGCTGGGCTTGAAGAGGGCAAGAGTGTTGTAATACCCGACAAAAATAATAATAATAATAATAAAATAATAAATGAATTAATAAACAAACCTTTCATTTGTCTTAGTCTTTTCCTCTTCTCTCTCTTTTCATCTTCCTCTCTCATTTCTCTCTCCTACATATATCAAACCCAACAAAGGTTTCTACTTTCCTCTCTCTTAACTTATGTATACTGAAGAAAGAAAAGAGACGGAAAGAGAGAGAGAGTAGGAAGAAACAAGTAAGCTTATTTTTTTATTTTTTATTTTTTATTTATTTATTTATTTATTATTTTTTTGCAAATCAAGTAAATTTTATTGGTTTAGTATTCATATAAAATTCTGTTATGCTTAACATTGTCGCATGACCGTAATAGGGTATAAATTGGATCATTAAATTACATGAGTATATTAACTTTTGTATTCAAATAAGAACTTTACACAGTTAGATAATTAGAGTGATGCATATTTAATAGTATTATAATCTACAGCTAGAATGAGTTTTATGAACTTGTGTATATTTCTGTTAAGGTTAAAGCATCTTAAGGTACATAATTTAATAATAATTATAATTCTGTTAATTATAGTTCAATAAATTAGTTTTATACCTTTAAGTAATCCGGATAAGCTAATCAAGTCAGTAACAAAAATTATGCTATGAACATTATTTTATTATTTATAGATATACTTTAGAAATATACATAAACTTTATAGATATATAACTTGTTATCCTTTTATGGTTTTATATTAATTAGTTAACTAAATGCTGCCTAACTCCAAATTAGACTAATTGGTTAACTTGGATGAATGTTCTTGTCCAATAAAAAGTGACCTGCATGAACATTATATAAATAATAAAGTATAATAATATAGTAACATAATTGGTTAATTGAAGTATGACAGTAGCAACCTTAAGATGTGAAAATCTTGATGATTAGTATAATTATAAAATAAATGTCTATTAAATTTAATGTTATAACTTTATTAAACTTATAATTAATTATTAATTTATTCTTTTAATTAGTTCGGATGGAAGGAATTTAACGAGTTATACTTGGAATATAAATTTAGGGTATTACATTGCTTAATCCAGGTACGGATTCCGTACTCCTTCAGCGATATTCTTGTGAAAGTTAATTAATTCGTTTTGTTCCTCGTTTCGAATTTCGTTATTATTTCACATAATTGTTTCTTATGAAATTCATATGATGGTTACCTTTTGGCGTTTAGAATTCGTATTTGTACTCTTTAAATTATTTTGATCATTGGTATCTTGTGATAGTGAAGTATGTTCGTATTAGAAATAATTCGATATCATTTGTAGATGGTCATGTAAGCCTTATGACTTGAACCTCTTTTGGCTTAAATTTTGTAGTTTGATCCTTAGGGTATACTTGAGCTAACCACCTATGGGGGTACCACATGCATGTCCTCTTGACACCGGGGCATGACACCTTCCGTGGCGGTGTGATCAGTCCATGACGTATCCTTTTGTATACTCTAGTGTGTGATCTTTAGCCATTTGATATATTTGTCTAGGATACGTATGGGTCGACCCAGTATTTGATTTGATTTAATTTGTTTTGTTTGGTGGATTAGTAACTTATGTGTCGTACGTACTGTCCGATTTGATTTGTATACATCATGGTACCGATGTATTTTGTTAGCCTTTGGCTATTTGTATTTGAGCTCAGTATGAAATTATAACACCCAACCATTTGATTTAGCTTATTAATTCATTATTTTTGTACTCTACCTATTTGTCTCAGTTAATTTCGTATTTTAGTTGTACATTTTTGTATATCTATATCCGTACTGGGCATTTGGCTCATGCTATGTTTTTCTTCTAACAGGTAATCATGGGGATCAAGGGCAAGTGTGATGAGAGATCTCTTCTATCCAATGAATTAGATATTCTATTTAGGTTGATTTGGAGTTGTATTAAATATTTTAAATTATGGTTGAGTCGTTTTACATTTATTATGGGTTGACTTATGGCAATTATTAGTTATTGGAGTTATCCATTTTGTGGTATAGAGCTTTGATTTATTTTGTAAGTTCTGTTGTGCTTTGCATGTGACCTTTTTTTTCCTATTTCGGAGAGGGGGTGTTACAAAGTTGGGTGTTACAAAGTTGGTATCAGAGCTTAGGTTATGATCTTGTAGATTGCCTTTTAGGCTTGACCTGTGAGTTATGGATAGACCACTAGGTAGTTATAAGATTTTATTATAGTGTTTATGTTGTGTTTGATCTTCGTTCTGCATAATTTTGGCTTCGATTATTTGTTTTGATCTGTTCGTTCTTATTTGTTTGATTTTGTATCATAGATGGCTTGTAGGTCTTCGAGAATTGCTGGGAGGCATGGTAATAATGGTAGGAGGGGTCAGGGGCAGCCCCAAGTTGAGGCTGTTAATCAGGGTGGAAACGCTGAGACACAGGGTAAGGCAGCAATAACCCCGACTATGATAGCAGCGATGGTGAATAAGGCAGTTACGCAGGCTGTGGCACATGCTATGCAGGGTATTCCACAGGTGCAAGGAAGTCATCAAGCAAATAGTATGGGGGGTGATGCAGAGATATCATAACATGAGCAAAATGAATATTCTGAGGATCAAGTGGGTCAACCAGTCCAGCCTTTATATGTGTTATTGGAGAGGTTTATTAAGCAGAAGCCCAAATCTTTTCGTTCAGCTCTGACTCCGATTGATACGGAGAACTGGATCGCCCACTTGGAGAAGATTTTTGATGTGATTGGGTGTTCAGAAAATCAGAAGGTGAGACTAGCAGTTTATAAGCTAGAGGATGATGCTCAGCGATGGTGGAAATCATTAAAGGCTACGCAAGGGGATGGATTCATGGATGCACTCATATGGAGTGATTTTTGTGACCTTTTCTTTCAGCGGTACTTCCCATACGCTGATAGGGATGCGTACTCTAGGGAGTTTGTGTCCATTTGGCAGAAAGAGGATGAGACTATTACTGATTTCATGGCGAGGTTTACTAGGTTGGCTGGTTTTGCGGGTTCAATAGCAAGGACAGCTGCACAGCAGGCAGAAAAGTTCAAATGGGTTTTGAAATATGAATATAGGCGATCGATCATCCACACTATATTTACTGATGTGTCCCAAGTGGCTAATGCAGCTAAGAGTGTAGAAATAGAGCATAAGGACTTTCGAGCTTCCAAATCAGAAGGGAGTCGAAAGAGAGATAGAGATGATCAGCTAGGGCAAGGAATGGGTCAGTTTGACAGAAATCAAAATAGAAGGCGGTATAGTGGGAATGAGCCTCCATCGGGTCAGCGATTTAATCCTCGGATGGATGTTACTTACCCAATGCAGCAGGGTAATCGTGGAGGTCAGCAACAAGGTATGTGGAAAACTGGAGGGCAGTATCAAAATAGGGGATTTGTAACGTCCCCGAATCCCGGTTTACCTTCAACTCGGGTCCGGTACGTCACGATACATCATATTTACAACTATTGCGGAAGATATAAACATATATTGTTTATACAATAAACTCTGCTACCGATCCCAAGGTCTTTAACCTTAACTTACATATATTGAATCTAAATTGTGATTCATCTTTAATCTTCATGTTCATACAATAAATATTAATATAGATATTAGAACTTAATTATTTAAAACTTCATTCGGTTCTCGAATTTGAAACCTAAAATCTCTTACCTTTACAAGATCATTGTAAAGCTACAGCTCATAATTAAATGAATACATAAATTCAACCTTGACTTAAGGAGTATATATATAAAACTCAGATAACTCACTTATTATACATATCAATCAATGACATTGACCCTGTGCCATTTACTAAAATAACGCGCCTTATAATCGCACTGTGTTTAAATCTTCAATATCGTGGCCGTCTGCTAATTCCATGTTTATCTGCAAAATTATTTGCAAGGTTGAGCACTACGGCTCAGCAAGTCTAACAGTCTACACCTTTCATGCTTCACATAGCATACCTACATGCATTTCATGCATACATAATAAATCTCATGTCATGCATCTACTTATGTTCCATACTTTCATGATGTGCAATTCAATATGCATCCACATTTCATGCTTCACATAGCATATTCGCATCACATAGCAGTTAACATCAACTTGATTACACAGAACAACAGTTCTCATTCATTGTCTTATGCATAAATCTATACATATTAACACATAGGAGCAAGTTACTGAAAAAAACTTGCCTTAAAGCACTCCACGCAAAGCTATGGTAGCTCATCCTTCCAGTATCCTACACAATTTAGGTATACAAGGACACAACAATTAGCCACGTAACAATCCTTAACTATTGCTTATGCTAACTATACTCTATACTTCTTTTAACCATTCTTTTTAATCGACACTTAATAATTCTTTAAGTGTGTAAAGCTTTCTAGGACTTAATATTGTCCATTCAACTTATTCGTGTTACACTTCCTTTCACGTCTCATTACATTCTATTTTAGTCGGTACTTAACAGTCGGTTAGGTGCTTAAATCTTGTCATGACTCTATATTGAGAGTCTCTCATTCCCTATAGTTGATTAAGGTTAATTATATAACCCTTTATAACATATTGAATTTCCAATTCATCAAACTATCCAATATAGCCTATCGAATGTCTAACTCAAATCTTAACGCCTTGTTTAAACGCTCACTTAATATTATTGATACATAATAATATTCGATCACATACTAATTATCATTAATGAGTAATTAACATATTTCAAACCAATGATTTAATAACACTTTATTCTAAATGTTATTAATCACTTAATAATATCATAATCTAATATTATTAATATCTTTATAATATTTTAGTCATTTATTAACCCAATATACAATTTATTTTAATTGTTTACACTTTACTAATTAATCCGTTTAATCACCTTAAAAATATCACACCCATAATATTTCATCAACATTGAATAAAATACCCTTCAAAATCTGCATATACCCTATATAGGGTTTTCAAGCCATAAAATCCTATTTTCCAAATTTTCAACATCACATAATTAATATAATTCATTTATCCATAACTAGATCATTTCCATTAAAAATACCAAATCAGTTCCAAAAATATTTCTTGTCTGGGATTTGACAGAATATATCACCCTCATCAACATATATTTTTTCTGAAATTTTTGAAAATCATTTACTATTTTTCAATAGTCCAAAATAGCCAAATTTCGTTACATTTATCATAATTCGAAACTTTGCTCAAAACTTCTGAAACTTTCAGGGTATGTTCCTGTTATTTATATATACTTTAAGTAAAAATTTCATAATGTTTAGAGTTAATCACAGAGAGTTATTCGGGTGTACTTTTGAAAATAGTCCCTCACAATAAAATCCATAACTTTCATCCTACATGGTCAAATATTCTCAAATTTTTACAGGACACACATAACTTCCCATATTATCACACCAAATTTTCTTGGAATTTTTAGAGCACAAAAAGTTGACGAAACAGCCCCTTAAATCAGGTGGTCAGCAACTTTGATTTCCTTTTCTTGAAAAATCTGGACAGTTTTGACTAACACAGATCTTACGGATTTTGTACTCATTATTTTTGAGTTCTACCACTTGGGTTTAGTAGTTAACTTATATATCTAGTACCTTTCTTTGACGGATCGCAAAAAGAGTTTATAGATCTCAAGTTATAAGTATACAAAGTATAAGAAAGTTAGGGTTTTCTAACTTTTCAAAACATAGTTTCCATTTTCTTACTTTCAATCTAACTTTTGACAATCACAAATGATATATCTACACATAACACACTTAATAACATGTAGATCTAAGGTTTTCAAGTTTTGAAACCTTAGATCTTCATCCCATCAAAATAGACTAAATAAAAAGGAAATAAACTAGTTTAAGGTAAACATTTTTTTTATACCTTTGCTTTAATTTCCTTTTCTTCTTCTTCCTCTTCCATTTCCATAGAATTTTCTCTCTCCTCTCCTCCCTATGTGGCTGCCGAAACCCCCTCTTCTCTCTCTATATTACTTCTTTCTTTGGTTAGCTAAATGAAAGTATTATGATGAGAGAGAAAATTAAAATAACAAGACTAATCAAAAGGTATGATTACTTACATCACCTATAGATATATAAATTGTATCTATTCATTTTGTCATCATTAGTAAGTATACTTCCTTTACCAAATTTTATCTTTTTAGATTACACTCAACAAATGGTCCAACCAATGGATGACACCTAGCATGGAGGGATAAGGATAAGATAGTGTAATCATTACATCACATGCTAAAATCCTCTCTCCTTCCATCCGAATACTTGCTCTCCAAAATGCCAAATTTTGATTTTCTTTTTATTATTTTATTAGCTTATCAAATGACTAGAAGGTCCCTCCTTGCTTGGGTTGAAGATTGGGCCTTTAATTAATTTCATTTGGGCTTGGAACTTAATAGTTTGAGTCACTTGAAATTAAATTTTAATTACTACCACTATTGGGCCACTAGTTTAATAAATTATTGGGCTCCCAAAATAATGGTTACTTAAATCTCAAATGCAAATTTCTTCAATTTACATATTAATAATTCAAGTCCACTATAATTTAATTAAGTGGGCTTGATAATTAAATCAATTGAACTAGTCCACTAATAATTTATTAATTGGACTATAATATATTTTTATTACATCAATAATCCTACTTTGTTTTCATAACCCAATTAGACTTGCTTTAATCAAGTTATGAAATTAATTCATTGAGATATATTAATTAAATCTCTAGGGTTAGTGTACTAGTATTTAATTGCATACTAGTATACCTTCATTTCTATAACCCTTAGGTTATTTAGTCTACACTATATATAATATTAAATTATAAGTTTTTCTTTTCTTAATAAATAAACATATATACATATTTATTAGATATACATTTATTTATTCACATATCTTTCCTACATATTTATTATCATTGACAAATATGATAATATACCTATTTCTTGGCTTTCCTTTTTATTTCTTAGTCACTTAAATTAAATAAATTAATTAACTTATTTAATTCACATAACACATATTCACACAAAAATTTAATGCATTGATATAATAAAATAAATCTCTTAAATTTGGTCACTAGTATATAATTAAAATACTAAGACCACTAAATAAAAATAACCCTTTAGGTTATTTAATTCCAATACCTAATTTATAACATTAGGCTACAAAATTTTCTTTATTTCTCTTGTAATTAATAAATACATATAGCCTTAGCATACATATATATATATATATATATATATATATATATATATATGTAACGTCCATCTCATTGTCTTAAGTAGTCACTTCTTCATTTTTCACATTGGGACTGCCGAATTGGCTTACCCACTTGCACAATGAAAACCAACAATAGTTTATGAATTCACTTCTTATTAAGTCACATAAGGCTACTGAAAAGGTTTATGTATAAATATAAATATATTAGTAAGATACTTGTGGTCCCCACTTTAATCTACACTTTATATCTCTTGGCTTGTGAAAACACTTATCATTTCTTCCCACAAGGCTGCCGAAATGATGTATTAATTTCTACCACTCTTTCATTTGTTACTTGTATATATATGCACACTTATATACACTACCCATATACATATACATCTGTGTATATATATACATATATATATATATATATATATATATATATATACATATTACATACTACCACATGAAATATAATTATACTCATTAATTCATATAATTACTAATATGAATAATTTTATTTGTTTCAATATATGTATTGTTTATAATAACATATTCTATTAATCTATACATTTATAACTATGTATAAATTCATTTCACTAATTATGGGTTAACTCCATAATTTGATTTAACACTTTTTATGCAACGAAATAACTATTTAAATAATTAATATTTATTTCATTAGTTATTTTAATTAACTCATTTAATGTATACAATCATTATTGTATAATTAAATTTTAACCATTTCCTTCCATCCATAAATTGTTTCAAACAATTTATGTAATCATTTATTAAATTAATATATTTAGCCGTAAATTAAATATAAATTTAATTTGCTAATTTGACCTCCAATATTTATTTAATAAATATTGTTCCTTTACCCCATACTTGTAATTCACCTCCATATGATATATAATATTATATCATTATTCATAATTCTCATCAATAACTTAAATAAAAGAAAATAACTTTCTTTATTCAATTAATCAATATATTAATCCATGACTTTTCAATTAGTGAATTAATTAACTCATTACATATTTAAATTTATATTTGTTGGAAAAAATATATATATTAAGCCATTACACAAATATATTACATTCATATATAATATATTAAATCATTTCATAAATATATTACATTTGTTTGTAATATATTAAAACAAGGAGTTTAATTTTACTACCTCATTTTAATAAAATAAAGTACATACATTAATTCACTCTTTTATGTAAGTGAATTAATAAACTCATTTATGAAATTCATAATAAATCTATTACCGTTCAAGACTAAATATTCAAATTATATTATTTCATAATATAATTTTTTACCTAATCTCAATTAATTAATATAAATTAATTAAATTCCATCCATTTTTTTTGATTTAATTAAATATTAAATCTATTTTTTCCAATATATGTATATATTTCACATCTATATATACACACATTTAGTCCATTACGCAAAATCACATACTTCACATTATATGAAATACATATATATATATATGTATCCAAATCTACTTTATCTCTTAATAAGAATTTTATTTATTAAATTCTTATTTCAAAATTTTAAAATATCTAGGATATTACATTCGTCCATTCTTCTAAGAATTTCGTCCTCGAAATTAAGGCATAGTCATCTCTATTCCTTCTACTCCTCTATTTATTTATTCAAGATCTTATTTACAAGTCTCATAAATTTTTGGGTTATCACAGGATTTTAATAATTTCAGCAAAATCAGAATCAGGGTCAGCATCGCCAGCAGGGTCAGATTCAAGGGCGGTATCCTGGACCAGTAGGTGGGAGCAATCCGAACCTTTTACCACTTCCACCAGGTCCATGTGCTACTTGTAGTGGGTATCATGCTGGTAGGGCGTGCTATAGAGAGTTAGGGGCTTGTTTCTTATGTGGCCAAAGAGGGAATAGAGCAAGGGACTGCACAGTTCAACGTGGTAATGGGGGAGGCAGTAATACTGGTAATGGCGGTCAGCGCAACACCAGTGGGAGAGTATTTGCAATGACAACTAATCAGGCAGCTCAAGCACCAGGTACCGTCTCAGGTACCCTTTTTATAGGGAATCGTGAGGCATCAGTTTTGTTTGATACTGGATCTACACATTCTATTATTGCACTTTCATTTGTTCGTCATCTTGGAGTGTCTTCTCATATATTAGATCCTCATTTATCTATTGCTAACCTGATGGGAAATTCTGTGATTATTTCTGAGCAATTTTACGAGTGTCCTTTGAAGTTAGAGAGGAGGGTGTACGCGGTTAATTTACTTCCGATGGTGATGCATGATTTCGATATCATCTTGGGTATGGATTGGCAGAGTAAGCATCAAGCCACTATCGATTGTCAGGCGAGGAAGGTTATTTTTAGAACTTTAGAAGCTCTATAATTCGAGTTTCAGTGTTCCAAGCCGAATAGTGTGGTAAGGTTGATCTCAGCTTTAAAGGCGAGCAAAATGATTGCTAAGGGATGCGATTGTTATTTGGCTTATGTGACAGATACCTCAAGGGATGAGTCTCAACTTGAAGACTATCCAATTGTGCGAGAATTTCTTGAGGTATTTCCTAAAGATCTGCTATGATTGCCACCGCCAAGGGAAGTTGAGTTTACTATTGAGCTCATTCCTGGAGCAAAACCTATCTCTAAGGCACCTTATAGGATGGCTCCATTAGAGTTACAGGAGTTGAAGGAACAATTGCAAGAGTTATTGGATCGTGGCTTTATTAGACCGAGCGTATCGCCATGGGGCGCTCCAGTTTTGTTTGTGAAGAAGAAGGATGGATCTATGAGATTGTGTATAGATTATAGGGAGCTAAATCGGATCACTATCAGGAACAGATATCCATTGCCACGGATAGATGACCTTTTTGATCAGCTCTAAGGGGCAAAGTTCTTTTCAAAGATAGATTTGAGCTCGGGGTACCATCAGTTGAGGGTGAGGGATGAAGACATTCCTAAAACAGCTTTTCGTACTCAGTATGGGCATTACGAGTTTTTAGGGTTGCCGTTTGGGCTGACTAACGCTCCGGCAGTGTTCATGGATCTGATGAATCGGGTTTTTAGCGAGTACTTGGATCAATTTGTCATTGTCTTTATTGATTACATTTTGGTCTATTCCAAGTCTAAGGAGGAGCATGAAGAGCATCTTCGTACTATCTTGGGTGTTCTACAGAAGAACAAGTTATATGCTAAGTTCTCCAAGTGCGAGTTTTGGCTAGAACAAGTAGCATTTTTGGGACATGTTGTATCTGCGGAAGGCATTAAAATGGATCCTACGAAGGTTGAGATTATCACTAATTGGCCAAGGCCCACTATGGTAACTGAAGTTAGGAGTTTCTTGGGTTTGGCAGGATACTACAGGCAATTTGTGGAAGGTTTATCTGTGTTAGCTTTGCCATTAACTCAGTTGATGAGAAAGGGCATAAAGTTTGTATGGAATGAGGAGCGTGAGAAGAGTTTTGAGGAGCTTAAGAAGAGGCTTATAACAACTCTAGTACTCACATTACCGTCGGGGATAGGAGGTTATCAGATTTATAGTGATGCTTCTAAGAAGGGTTTAGGGTGTGTTTTAATGCAGCATGGTAAGGTAATTGCTTACGCTTCCAGATAACTTAAACCTTATGAGGTGAATTACCCTACCCACGACTTGAAGTTAGCAACAGTTATTTTTGCACTAAAGATTTGGAGACACTATCTATATGGGGAGACTTGTGACATTTTTACCGACCACAAGAGCCTTAAATATATTTTTACTTGGAAGGAGCTTAACATGAGGCAGATGCGTTGGTTAGAGCTTCTTAAGGATTATGATGCCAGAATTCAGTACCACCCCAGTAAGGCTAATGTGGTTACAGATGCTCTTAGCCGGAAAAGTTCAGGGAGTATAGCTTCCTTGATTACACAATCTCAACTCATCTCGGATATGGAACGTTTGGGTTTGGAGTTATATGTTAGAGGTTCTGATGGGTTGGAAACAAGCATGAGAGTGGAACTTTCTCTTATTTTGCGGATTAAAGAAGCCCAGAATGAGGATGGTGAGTTGTGGGGTATGACGCAGAATCTGGAGGAGGGCAAATAGCCCGAGTTTCGTATTGATGACCATGGTGTGATTTGGTTGGGTAAGCGGTTGTGTGTACCGTCAAATCCAATGATTCGTGAGGCAATGTTGACCGAAACTCATAGTTCGCCATTCTCTATTCATCCGGGGTCTACAAAGATGTACAGGGATTTGAAGGAGAATTTTTGGTGGAATGGGATGAAGCGAGATGTGGTTGAATATGTGGGGAAGTGCCTTACTTATCAACAAGTGAAGATAGAGCATTAACGAGCTAGTGGATTGCTGCAACAGTTAGACATTCTAGTTTGGAAATGGGAAGATATCACGATGCATTTTGTTACTGGTTTGCCAAAGACTTTCAAGAAGAATGATGCTATCTGGGTTGTGGTGGACCGGTTAACCAAATCGGCACACTTCTTGGCTATCTATGAGGGTTACTCGGTAGACGGATTGGCACAGATCTTTCAGCAGGAGATTATTAGACTTCATGGTACCCCGGTGTCTATCGTTTTAGATCGAGACCCACGGTTCACTTCACGGTTCTGGAAAGGGTTTCAACGAGATTGGGGAACGCGACTCAATTATAGTACAGTTTTTCATCCGTAAACGGATGGGCAATCAGAGAGAACAATTCAGGCATTAGAAGATATGTTGCGATCTTGTGCTTTAGAATGGACAGGAAACTGGGATGATTATTTAAGTTTGGTGGAGTTCGCATATAACAACAGCTGGCATGCAAGTATTGGAATGGCTCCATTTGAGGCGTTGTATGGTAGGAAGTGTCAGGCACCAACTTGTTGGGATGAGGTTGGCGAGAAGGCCATAGAAGGGCCTGAGTTAGTTCAAATCACTACGGAGAAGGTAGCGATGGCTAAGAAAAAGTTGAGATTGGCTCGATCACGACAAAAGAGTTATGCTGATAAGCATAGGAGGACCTTGGAGTTTGAACCTGGTGAGCATGTGTTTTTAAAAGTTTCTCTTTGGAAGGGTATTCGACGATTTGGGTTGAAAGGGAAACTTAGTCCGCGTTATATTGGTCCATTTGAGATTTTGGAGAGAGTTAGTGAGGTTGCCTATCGATTAGCTTTGCCTCCACAGCTAGCTCATGTGCATAATGTGTTTCATGTGTCGGTATTGAGGAATTATCAGTATCATCCATTGCATGTGGTGTAATATCCATTCGATAAAATTCGGGATGATTTTACTTGTGAGGAGCAAGCTGAGGCGATTTTGGATCGTCAAGAGAGAATTATGAGAAGGAAGATAATTCCGTTTGTTAAGGTTTTGTGGAGAAACCATTCGGAGCGGGAAGCTACTTAGGAAATGGAGGAGTCTATTCGAGCGGAGTATCCACATCTATTTGATAATTAAGTACATCTCATTCTTTTGATTCTAGAGACGGAATCCTTTTAAGGAGGAGGTAATGTAATACCCGACAAAAATAATTATAATAACAATAAAATAATAAATGAATTAATAAACAAACCTTTCATCTGTCTTAGTCTTTTCCTCTTCTCTCTCTTTTCATCTTCCTCTCTTATTTCTCTCTCCTACATATATCAGACCCAACAAAGGTTTCTACTTTCCTCTCTCTTAACTTATGTATACTGAAGAAAGAAAAGAGACGGAAAGAGAGAGATCAGGAAGAAACAAGTAAGCTTATTTTTTTATTTTTTTATTTTTTTTTGCAAATCAAGTAAATTTTATTGGTTTACTATTCATATAAAATTCTGTTATGCTTAACATTGTCGCATGACCGTAATAGGGTATAAATTGGATCATTAAATTACATCAGTATATTAACTTTTGTATTCAAATAAGAACTTTATACAGTTAGATAATTAGAGTGATGCATATTTAATAGTATTATAATCTACAGCTAGAATGGGTTTTATGAACTTGTGTATATTTCTGTTAAGGTTAAAGCATCTTAAGGTACATAATTTAATAATAATTATAGTTCTGTTAATTATAGTTCAATAAATTAGTTTTATACCTTCAAGTAATCCGGATAAGCTAATCAAGTCAGTAACAAAAATTATGCTATGAACATTATTTTATTATTTATAGATATACTTTAGAAATGTACATAAACTTTATAGATGTATAACTTGTTATCCTTTTATGGTTTTATGTTAATTAGTTAACTAAATGCTGCCTAACTCCAAATTAGACTAATTAGTTAACTTGGATGAATGTTCTTGTCCAATAAAAAGTGACATGCATGAACATTATATAAATAATAAAGTTTAATAATATGGTAACATAATTGGTTAATTGAAGTATGATAGTAGTAACCTTAAGATGTGAAAAGCTTAATGATTAGTAAAATTATAAAATAAATGTCTATTAAATTTAATGTTAGAACTTTATTAAACTTATAATTAATTACTAATTTATTCTTTTAATTAGTTCGGACGGAAGGAATTTAACGAGTTATACTTGGAATATAAATTTAGGGTATTATATTGCTTAATCCAAGTACAGATTCCGTACTCCTTCAGCGATATTCTTGTGAAAGTTAATTAATTCGTTTTGTTCCTCGTTTCGAATTTCGTTATTATTTCACATAATTATTTCTTGTGAAATTCATATGATGGTTACCTTTTGGCGTTTAGAATTCGTATTTGTACTCTTTAAATTATTTTGATCGTTGGTGTATTGTGATAGTAAAGTATGTTCGTATTTGAAATAATTCGATATCATTTGGAGATGGTCATGTAAGCCTTGTGACTTGAACTCCTTTTGGCTTACATTTTGTAGTTTGATCCTTAGGGTATACTTGAGCTAACCACCTGCGGGGGTACCGCAGGCATGTCCTCTTGACACCGGGACATGACACCTTCCGTGGCGGTATGATCAGTCCACGACGTATCCTTTTGTATGCTCTGGTATGTGAGCATTGGCCATTTGATATATTTGTTCAGGATACGTATGGGTCGACCCAGTATTTGATTTGATTTAATTTGTTTTGTTTGGTGGATTAATGACGTATGTGTCGTGCGTACTGTCCGATTTGATTTGCATACATCATGGTACCGATGTATTTTGTTAGCCTTTGGCTATTTGTATTTGAGCTTAGTATGAAAGTATAACACCCAACCATTTGATTCAGCTTATTAATTCATTATTTTTGTACTCTACCTGTTTGTCTAAGTTGATTTCGTATTTTTGTACTCTACCTGTTTGTCTAACCTTATTTTTATTTTTGTATATCTGTACTGGGCATTTAGCTCATGTTGTGTTTTTCTTCCAGTAGGTAATCATGGGGATCAAGGGCAGGTGTGATGAGAGATCTCTTCTATCCAATGAATTAGATATTCTATTTAGGTTGATTTTGAGTTGTATTAAATATTTTAAATTATGGTTGAGTCGTTTGACATTTATTATGGGTTGACTTATGACAATTATTAGTTAGTGGAGTTATTCATTTTGTGGTATAGAGCTTTTGATTTATTTAGTAAGTTCTGTTGTGCTTTGCACGTGACCTTCTTCTTTTTTTTCCAATTTCGGAGATGGGGTGTTACAAGTGTCCTGGTTTGTGTGATCAAATTTATTGTGAATTTTCTACTTGTTGAAGTAGAAGAGTGGAGTAGGAGTTGTTCAGTCTCCGAACTACTTTAAACTCTCATGTGTTATTTACTTTATGTCATTTTTATTTTGTCATTTATTTAATGTGTTTAAATGCATGTGATGAATGATTAACTTCAACATGAACTAAATTCAGAATTGAGATCTCAACAAATCTTTAAGGGGGAGTTTTCAAACTTATATTCTGTTGTGCAAGTTCAATCGTGATTAAATGATCTACTTGGTAATACTTCTTTAATAAACTGAAAAGTTTTAAAGATCTATTCAACTCCCTCCCCTTCTAGATCTCTATTGTGCCTCTAGGAAATAACAACGTTTATGCGGTATTATTAATTGAGGAAGGTTTAAAATCATACCGTATGAAGACAAATTAACTCTTGATTTGATCTTCAATTTCTAATTATTTGTTCCTTTGCGCTCCTTTAATTCTACGGATCAAACGCAAGGTATACAGTGTGTGTAGCACTCCAAATGTGATCCACCAAGAGAATATAGATGAAGAAGAAGTAATTTAGCGTTATGAAAAATCGTAAATTGGCTAATCTTTTTCTCTATCTCTCCTAAACTATTTAGGCTCGAGAGAATAATAGTAGTAGTAGTGTCGTCAACCCTAACCTATAATAAGGTCTCTCCTTATATAGACAAATTACCTTTCCTAAACTCTTTAGGATTTAGGGTATTTAATATAATTCCTAAACTATTTAGGAACTAAATTATTTATAATAATAATAATAATAATAATAATAATAACAATAATAATAATAATACTTCTTATTAATTTATAATTAGTATTTCTTAAATGTTTTATTATAAATATTAAGCTATTTAATTTGTTCCACCATGGTATAAATTAAATATACTTAATTTATTATATTTGAGCCAATTACTTCTAAAACAATATTTCTCTTTTATGGTGTGATCCTTTAGGTTCAATATTATGTCGGTAGTAGATCAGAATAAATAAAATTAGAACTATTCTAATTTATTTAAATGAATTAAACTCTTTTAATTCTTGTATAATATTAATAAAATTAATTATATTTATTCTACATCATGAGTGACACCTCTCATCATATCGTGATTATCCAAATAATATAAAATCAACGTTTAACCACAAAGAATATATTCAATAAATAGTTACCGTACAATTAAATTATTCTACCGCACAATGTCCCAATCAATTATAAAACATGAAATTATCTGTCATGTTTTATTTATTCGATTGTATGCATTTCAATTTTCAGAAGCACAACTCTAGTTAATGTAAATTAGAAACTCCTTTCTAATTTCTATTCAACCCTGGCCAGGGATTTCTGAGTTGTCACTGATCGAATCGCATAGGACATTCTATCCCTTTACTGGAAGTGGTAGATCCTTTGTTAATCATTTACTTACCTCCATGTACACTTTGTTATACCCGAACATACCATTTTATATACCCAAAGAGTCTTAAGGAATATGACAAAGTATAACTCGGAATACACAAGGTACTATGATGATCTCAAGTCCAAGGATCAATTGTACTATCACTATAAGAACTCCTATTGACAAGTATGTAAAACTCCATTAGGTGTTCCTTTAAGCGAGTCACGTTCAGTGAACTTATTCTCTAATAAGCACCTACATACCTGCTTTAGTGTCTCCACACAAATAATTATGAGATCAATCATTCTCTTCAAGAGAGCAAGCATAATATGTACTAATCTGTCCGGGTTCGCTAACCTCATATTACTGATCCTATGATTAGGAACGTTCTAGTTTTGAGTTATCTAGATTTTAGATCTCATTAGCATGATCTCATTATGATTCTAAAAGCATTGCTCCAAACTACAGGTTTATCACAATAATGAATTATAACAATTAAAGATGGATAAATAAATGTCTTTAAATAAATAAATTCTTTTATTAATAAATAAATAAGATTACAAAGTAAATGCTCTATCACATCAAATGTGATTGGCTTGAGGGTATACTACTTTCAATCTCCCATTTGCATTAAAGTCAATCACCCTAGTATCTAATACACACCTTCTCTAAGTGGCATTCAAATTGTTGCTGAGATAATGCTTTAGTAAATAGATATGCAATGTTGTTATAAGAGTCTACTCTATCTATGGTGACATCTCCTCTCTCAATGATTTCTCTAATCAAATAAAAGTGTCGCAACACATGTTTGGATTTCTGATGAGACCTAGGTTCCTTGACTTGTGCAACAACTCCAGTGTTGTCACAATATAAAGGCATTAATTCTTGAATGCTAAAAATCACTCCAAGTTCTGTAATGAACTTCATCATTGTAGACACCCAAATTTTGCACTTCGTATGCTAACCTTGACAGGAGGGCAAAATCGTCAATTGAACCCGCCTGCGGGAGCAAAAGAATCGGCATAAGTGCGAAGACTGGACGCCGCCGCGACAAGTTACAGTCAAAATCAACGTGACGATAAAGCCATCTGAAATGAGCATTTCCGAATAATGTGTCACGTCCCGCAGTAATTATCGGACTGCAAAATACAGGCATTTCGGATAAAACTGACAGCGCGACGCAAGAATCGAGGTGCGGTGCGGGAACCGAGAAGAATTAAATAATCAAAGTGGCTGGCGTGCTGGGTGGAGGGCAGGCGGCCAGCCAGCCTATAACAACTCATTTTAGCATACAGGGAGCGAGAGAGAGGAGGAGAGAGCAGTTTTTGGAGAAGAAGAGGAGAGCAGCAGCAGCAGCTCGGAAAGAAGGAGAAAACAGCAAGAAAAATAGAGAGAAAAGAGAGAAAAGAAGTGAGAAATTGTACCCATTTTGTGAGATTACATCTCATATTTTCTACTCTATTCAATACACAAATTCATACATATTGTGGGGATTATTTGCAAGGTGAAAAATCCTTTGTTTTAGCATTTTGTTTTACCATTTTTTGTTAGGCTTTTGTTATCCAAATTATATTAAATGTAGTTTCCTTGTGTATTATTGTGGATCTATGGATTGAGGGCTATTAGTGAGGGTTCCCAAATGGAACGAAATTCCTCCTAATGGCCCGATGATATCCATTTGGTGAATTTTACCTCGTTGTAATGATGTATCGTGCATAGATTGTTTAGATTGCTATTTTTAGGATCTTGTGGGTGTGTAGCGATTTTGGATGTGAGCCTAGGAGCGCGACCCCGTGGTCCAAATCCGATGATGGACATCTTTTGATATATGTAGTAGGAGCGATGTAGTCTTCATTGTAAATATATAATCGTTGGGCCTTAAAACGACGCCAAGGCGAGAATCGTGTTTAAGGCCCCGTAATAGTGAAGTATGTGATTGTGGGCGTTGGGGTTATTTGGATGGCTTACATGCCCATGAATAGCCCCAATGCATTTTAATGCTTGATTTGATTTACGACCTAAAATTGATTTCGAAGCTAAACAATGAAGACTTTCATAAAATCAATCAAATTAGGTTATTAGAATCACGAGGCTAAAAATTGGAAATGCTAATGAATGTTGATTCCTATTCAACGAGAAGGCTAAAAGAAAAATCGTTTTCAAACATCACCAAAAAAATGATTTTATAAATAAAGTGACGTTTTATTAAACCGTTGTGCATAGGGTTAAAGAGATCCTAGAAATTGCCCGTCATTACATTCACAAGGCAACGTATAGATCTCGATTCCTATTTCGACGAAGGTTTAAAAACTCTTGATTTGCCAAAACAACACCTAAAGAAAAATCTCCTAGCTTTTAACAATTAAAATCAAACCTTCCTAATAAAGAATAAAGCTTTCTCGTGGAAGCCGAAGGACATTCCAAAGCACTCTCAAATTAAAGCACGACTTTCCCTAAAAATCCAAATGATTCTTTCATACAAACTCACCACAATATTCACATAGGCACACACACACACACGTGCACATACACACACACACATTTATGAATTAAAGGATAGGAAAGCATCGAGATCGCGGTAACCGTGTTTTACGGAAGTCGGGGGGTGCCTAACACCTTCCCCTTGCTTAAGCAAGCCCCCGAACTCTATGAATCTCGATTCGCAGACCAATTAATTCGGAGTCACACATGAGCCAGCGATTTAAAAAATGAAACTCGGATGAGTTGGTACATCCATTTCAAATATACCAACTGGCGACTCTGGTTAATTGGCTCATCATAAAAAACGATCTTTCAAAACCCCGTCGACATCAATGCCGACCTTTTCCAAAAATCTTCTAAACCAAAAGGCTAAAATAGGAAAAGGACAAGAGACGCGAAAACCCGGCGTCGACAGCTGGCGACTCTGCTGGGGACATTAGAGGGCTTAAGCCGCGTTCAAATCTTGATGCTATCCTATCCTCTAAAATTCATAAATGTGTATGTACGTGCGATATTTTGACTTGTTTTACTTATTGTTGTGTGTGAATGTGTGCCTTTTGTCCAATGAATGAATGATTGAATGGATTTGTTTTACTTTAAAAGTAATCATTTGCATACGGTAAGGACGATGAATGTGAATGTATGTTGAGAGAGTACCTCCTCCTGAGGCGAACCTGTCGGTTGCTTATTACTGGACTCGAAGGGGCTGCTCCCCGGAGATGGCTCAGGAAACGCACCACCCAAATCCGCTCCAATCGAAAGGACTCAGACGAGTAGATTGCGAAGATTTGGGAACCTTCATGCCGAAAAGCCCGCGAGAGTAACCCTAGGGTAGGTCAGCCTCTGATAAACCTAACGAAAGGGAAGCTTCTTCATGCTCTTTTATCGTTCAGTCAAATAAATAAATGTCATGTAAATGGCATACAACTGTCATACCGGCATCATCATAATAAATATGTCCTGTATCATGTGATTGCATCACCTGCACATATAAAGAGAATACTGACATGGTTTTGCAGGAGGGCCATCCATACCACATACCAAGGTTTTCTAAAATTTCTGAATACTATCCTGTCATCAAACACTGACCTTGTTTTGCAGGATAAGATTAGAGAACCGAAAAAAAAAAAGAAAAAAAAGAAAAAAAAGAATAATAATCGGGCATCAGTGTGGACATGCATCGGCCAACTTGTGACTGGCACAGTACTAAACTACGGCCCTTGTTGGTTTTGTGAGATTGCCCCTAGGATCCAACTGAGAGGCCGTAAAGTCCATACTGCACCCATCCAAATGGCAGAAGCCGGTAGCCATGAAATTACAGTTCTGCCACTCCAACAATACGACCAAATACGAGGGATGCATCCTAGGACTGAGATTAGCCTTGGGAATTGCGGTACAGACTTGTCCGGCCTATGAGGATCAGATCGGAGGGATCTCCCATAGTGACGCCCCTCCTAAATGGGCTTGGTATCAAAACATTAAAGAGTTCCTCCAAGACGGCTCCTCTCCCGAAAATGCAGATCTGACCGAGGAAAGAGAATCCAAAGATGGGTAGTGAAATTCTTCCTAAGCGGAGAAAATTTGCATAAATGGGACCTATCTACGGGACTGCTGAGATATCTGGAAGCCGAAGAAGCCCACAGATTAATGAACGAAGTACATGGCAATGTGTGCAGAGCCCATATGAGCAGAACACTTTTTGCAAAGAAAAGCGTGCGAACGGGTTGCTACGGGCTAACCATGAAAACTGATTGCGATACTCATGTCAGGAAATGCCGTCAATGCCAGATCCATACCAATGTGATCCATGCACCTCCTAATGAGCTCCATTGCTTGACCTCACCGTGACCAGTTGGACCGTGCAGCAGGTGATATCCCGGAAGGGGTAAATCCAGGAGTATGGCAGTGAATCCCGACCAGTAGAAGATCAATGGGTTTTAAAATTCTGAATTTATTTCAAATCCCTGCACGCTCATGTCATTTTGTCATGTTATCCAAAAAGAAGATCATGTGCTGAAATGTTTTATATATATGACAAGCATTTTTGTTTTATGACAGGTACCCCGGTTTGAGGCATTCTAGCCTGACAAGTGATAGGCCAAATTTGAAGGAAGATCACGATTTTGGGTATAGAGCTAGATTTCGATCTGATGGGGATTGAGCAGGGCGAGACAGATATCGACAATACGCCTAATGAGATCAAAGGATGGGTCGAAGACAAACCCAAACCCAACTTGGATCAAACCATAGCCATCAAACATCAGAACCCCTAACAATCACAAAGAACCCGGAGTAGGGGCAAATTCGACCATCAAAAAAAAAAAAAAAAAAAAAATCTCAAAAATCAAAAATCAAAAAAAATCCCCCAAATCTTTCAACAAGTCAAGGGACCGGATCTTTTGTCAGCCCAGCGAGATACCGATGCGACCAGTACAAGGGAGATCACAAGAAAAGCAACTTAACACTGGGGCATTTTGAAAGTAGTATGCACACAAGCCAATCATATTTGATATGATGCAACATATACTTTGTAATCTTATTCGATTATTAAAGGCATTTTACTTTATCAACATAGTGCTGTTATATTAAATGTGATAAACCCATAGTTTTGAGCAATGCTTTTAGAATCATGATGGTGATCATGCTAATGAGATCTAAATTCAAGATAGCTCACAAACTAAAATCGTTCCTAATCGTTGGATTACTAAAAAGGGGATTAGTGAATCCGGATAGATTAGTACATACGTTGCTTGCTCTTATGAAGATGATGATTGATCTCATAATCATTTGTGTGGAGACACTAAAGCAAGTATGTAGGTGCTTATTAGAGAATAAGTTCACTGAACGTGACTCGCTAAGGAATACCTAATGGAGTTTTACTCGCCTGTCAATAGAAATTCCTCTAGTGATAGTAGTACAAGTGATCCTTGGACTTGAGATCATCATAGTATCTTGTGTATGATGAGTTATACTTTGACATGTCCCTTAAGACCCTGAGGGTATATTAAAGGGTATGATTGGGTATAATAAGTTATACATGGAGATAGGTGAATGATCAACAAAGAATCTACCACTTCTAGTAAAAGGAGAGAATGTCCTATGTGATTCGATAAATGACGACTCATAAGTCTTTGGCCAAAGCAGAATGAAATTAGAAAGGAGTTTCTAATTTGCATTAATTAGAGTTGTGCATTTCAGAATCGAAATACATATAATTAAATAAAATAAGACTTGACAGTAATTCCATGTCTTATATTTAATTGGGACATTGTATGGTAGAAGGATTGAATTGTACGGTAACTATTCACTGAAAGGTTCTTTTGTGATTAATGTTGAAATCTATATTATCTGGAAAGTCGTTAATCGCTAAGGGGGCTTACCCTTATTGTAGAATAAATATTATTTATTTAAATGAATTAAATAGTTTAATTTATTTATTTAAATAAAATTAGAATTTTTCTAATTGATTTATTCACAACCGGTTTAATATGGAGAACCTAAAGGGTCACACCGCAAAAGGAAAATATTTATTTAAGAAGTAAATGGCATAATCGTAATAATAAGTTAAGTGTATTTAATTTAATCTATAAAGATAGAATAAATTAAATAGCTTAATATTTATTATTTAATATTTTGGAAATATTAAATATAAATTAATAAGAGGAGTCTTATTATTATTATTACTATTACTATTATTTAATTCCTAATAGGGATTGGGAATTAATTAATAGAAGTACTCTCTCATGAATTCCTAATTGGATTAGGAGTTCAATTAATTAAAGGAGTTTAATTAAAATAAAAATCCTAATCCTAAATAGTTTAGGAGGGTTCCCTATATCTATAAATAAGAGGAGTCTTATTATGATTTGGGGTTAGACAATTTACACACTCTTGCATAAGAATTGTAGAGAGTACTTACAATTTCTATAGAGATAGAAACTAGGGTTTTGCCAACACTCATCTTCTTGAACAAGTATTATTCTTTGGTGGATCACCTCTAGAGGCCAAACACTTGGGTGGCTAACGTTGATCAAAGGAAGGAATTTAATCGGTGGAATTCAAGGAGAACGCGAAGCAATTGGAGGTGAACTTGTACCTGAGGAAGCTAGAATTCTACAAGGGTATAATTCTTATTCTCCATCTCTTTCGTTTAATTAATAATTGTGCATAAAGAAAGATCATGGTGATGGTTTGTATAAAATTTTAAAATCTGATTTTATCGCGCTTCCGCACTATTTATGTAATTTGATTGCATATTCGCGCTATGTACAAACCTAACAGTGGTATCAGAGCCAAACTTTATGCGAATTATTAATTATTTTGATTCTGTATATACATTGATATGTGTTAAGAACAATTTAATTGGGCATAATTGTTTGTGTACAATTATTTTATTTTATTTATTTTTTTATTTATTTTGATTTTATTTATTTTCAATTAAGATAAAAGGTTTATTTTGAATTGGAATATAATTAAAATTAAAAGTTTTATTTGAACTTGGAATTGGATTCTACGTTAACTAGAATAAAGGAGTTTATTCATATATGGAATAGGATTCCATGTTTCCTAGAATAAAGGAGTTTATTCACATATGGAAATAGGATTCCATGTTTCCTAGAATAAAGGAGTTTATTCACATATGGAATAGGATTCCATGTTTCCTAGAATAAAGGAGTTTATTCACATATGGAATAGGATTCCATGTTTCCTTAAAAAATAAAGATGTTTATTTTGATAAGGAATAGGATTCAACATATTTTATTTTCCAATAATTTTAAGTTAAAAATAAAGTGTTTATTTTAAACTTGAAATTGGTTTTCATATTAATTAAAATAAAGGAGTTTATTTTGATTTGGAATTTGATTAAAAATAAAGGAGTTTATTTTTATTCAAAAAAAAAAAATTGGATAAATTAAAATAAAAGAGTTTATTTTGATTTGGAATATGATTAAAATAAAGAAGTTTATTTTAATTAAAATTGGATTTCATGATAACTAATTAGAGTTGGAATTGGATTCCATGATAACTAATTGGAGTTGAAATTGAATTTTATACTAACTAATATTGCCCATTAAATGATATCAATGCATATATGGAATGGTTTTATTATTCATGAGATGAATGTTATTTATTGATACATATGGAGATATGTATGATAATAAATAGGGATTGATTATGGACTACTGACCAATGTGTGATTGGATTTATTTTAGTGGATGCTTGAATGAATGGGTTTTTATAAATGGGGTCTGCGTACCTCGTCTTCTCTAATTTTTCTTAATGTAAATTCTATCTCCCTCCTATGTACTTCCCCTTGACTGCTGATCAAGGTTTCTATTTATTGTAAATAGTTTTTGTAATAGGACTAGTTAGAATTAATTTTGAAGAATTGAAGACAAAGGAGCAAGGAGCGCTTGAAGACCCGTTTGTAATGGAGCCCGGGTTTAAATGTAATAGTTATATTTAAATTTTATTCTTGCACCCTAGGTTTGACCTTTTGGTTCACTTGGTGGCTCTAGTGAACCAAACTAGAATAAAAGTCCATAATCAATCCGGGTAGAATATAGTATTCTATATGTGCATGCTTGCTATGTATATATTATATATTATACAACATGCTTCGCATGTTAAATAATATGACGCGTATTTTTATATATATATGTGCATGCGCGCTAAACAAGATGAGAAAAATAATAACAAACCCCTCAAAGCAATAATATTAAGTCCTAAGCGTTCAAAGATATTTGGAATATCGAACGTCGCCTTCTAGCATGGTAAAGCAATAGAGTATTAAAATATTTAATATGAGTTTGTTGTGTCACACAAGGCAAGTATTAAATATTTAAGATGTTGCTTTATCACATTTGATGCTTATACATAGACTGAACGATGTTGTTTTGTTGTGTCACACAAGGACAGTGTTTTTCTTTCGAATATATGGAAGTGCTAGGTTGGACTTAACTTGGATAATTTTGATTCGGATGTGTCACACTTGATCAAAATAATCTAAGAGGCAAATTAAAAGGAGTTACATAGTGATGTAATTGACAATAGTTGTCTACCTATTTATTTATATATCGTTTGTTGTGTCACACAAGGCTATATACATTTGAAATGGGATCATTATTCTCACTAGCAAATCTTTAATTAGATTTGTCGAACTGTATATTGAGGGTAATATAGTTTGATGAAAATAGTGGGAGATACCAATTTAAAATAAAGACCTAATTTATTTTGGTAATTAATCAATAAATGAATGTATGCTAAAATGTTGTTAAATTACAAATTCATTTATAGAATTTTACAATGTCTAATTCACTATCACTGTGGAGCATATTAGATGCTAATTAATCGGACCGTATTAAAAGGACTGGTTAAAGAATTTGAGAATAGTTCTCAAGGCTGAAAAGCTATCTTATGTCCTTAATATGCCTATCCATGCAATGGTTGCAGACAATGCCTCAGAGGAAGAGATTGCTACTTTTAGAAAGTGGCAAGATGATGCACAGTTGGCTCAATGCATCATGCTCGCCATCCATGAGTAACGAGCTTCAGCGTCAGCATGAAACTATGGATGCTCCTACTATACTCCTGCACCTTCAAGGAGTTGAAGGGTGAGGAAAGTAGGACTATTAGATATCAGATATCTAAGGAGCTCTTCCGATCTAGAATGACCGATGGCACTACAGTACAGATATATGTCCTAAAAATGATCAATCTGATTGAACAATTGGGACAACTGGGTTTTAATGGATGGAGAGTTGATCCAAGATTTGATCTTGCAATCACTTCCAGACTCTTTTCTCACAAATTGTTGTGAATTTTCACATGAACAAGCTATATGTCAGCCTGTCTGAGTTGCTTAAACATGTTGAAAACTGTAAGAGTCACTTTCCAACCAAGAAAGACCAAGTCTTACTGGTAGATGTTTCTTCCAGGAAGTGGAAGAGGACCAAAGGATCTTCTTAAAAGAAGAACAATTCAAGAAGGTAAATGGAAAGGCAAAAACAAAGGATAATAAGAACAAGACTGATGCAAATAGCAAAGGAGTTTGCTTCCACTGCAATAAGCTTGGATACTGGAAAGGAAAACTGTAAGGAGAATCTTACAGAGGCTAACCAGAAGAAGCTTAATGAAGCTTCGGTTACAGATATAGATTTGTTCATGATTAAAAATAAATTTTTCTATAAGTCAAGGTTCTACTTGGGTATTGGATACCGGCCGTAGTTCTCACGTATACAATCCAATGCAGAGACTAAGCAGAAGTAGAAAGCTAAACAAAGTAGTAATCTTATGTGTTGTAATGGAGCAAAGGTTGCTACATTAACCATAGGAACTTATTGTTTAGCAGTGCCTACGGGCAAGTCTATTAAGTTAATAAGTTGTTATTATGTTCCAGTTATCTTTAGAAACATTATTACTTCCGTTGTTGGACAAGGAAGGTTTTGGTATTATATTTAAGAACAATTGTTGTTCTATTTATAATGATAATGTTTTGTTTGAAACTGAAAAGATCACTTGATAGACTTTGTAAACTTGACTTACATGAAAAATATTTTACAAATTGAACAAACTAATAAAAGAAAAAGGAGATGGTCATTCAAAGAGTTGAATGTGTGTATTTGATGAAATACAAGTCTGAATCATTTGAAATGTTCAAAGAATTCAGAAGTGAAACAAATTGACAAAGTATTAAGATTCTTAGATCAGATCGAGGAATAGTATACTTGTGCAATAAGTTTCTAGATCATCTCAAAATGGTATTTTCTCATAATGGAAACCTCATGATACGCAATAATTGATTGGTGTATCTAAAAGGAGAAATTGTACCTTGTTGGACATGGTGCAGTCCATAATGATTTTTTACCGACATTCTAGTATCCATCTGGGGTTATGCCCTAGAAACGGCTGCATATCTATAAAATAAGGTAACCTCAAAAATCTGGCCCCAATACTCCATAAAGGTTATGGATAGGGAGGATTCCTATTCTTAAGTATGTTAAGATAAGGGGTTGTCCAACTTATGTGAAAAGGTTTCAAAGATAAGTTTGGGACAAAATCTGACAAGTGCATATTTGTGGGATATCCTAAAGAAAGTTTAGGGTATTATTACTATAATCCTACACGCTGCCTTCTTAGATAAAGGTGTTTATCATTGAAGAAGCTAGTGGGAGGGTAATAGATCTTGAAGGAGTTCAAGAACCACAAAGCACTTTAAGTCGAACCGAGGAACCTGTAGATAGACCTATTGTACCACAACCGAATCGTAAATCTGGAAGAGTACCGAAGATACCTGGGAGGTATGGATTCATCATAGAGGATGATGATGAGGTACGCATCATAGAGGATGATAATCCAGTTATATACGATAAGGCTATGAGTATAAGATACTCAGAGAAATGGTAGATGGCTATGAAATCCGAAATGGACTCCATGTATGAGAACCAAGTATAGACTCTGGTTACTCCACATAAGGGCTTAGTGCTTAGAGTGTGAATATGGGTCTTTTAAGAGAAAGACTAGGGCAAATGGCAAGGTAGAGACCTATAAGACCAGACCTGTTTAAAAGGTTTTTCAAGTCAAGGAGTTGACTGTGATAAAACCTTATTACCGGGTAATGCTCAAGTCCATTTGGATTTTACTTGCGATTGCAGCTTATTACGAAATCTGGCAAAATGGATGTGGAGACGTCCTTCCTCAGTGAAGACTTGAGGAGAATGTATGTATGATACAACCAGAGGAATTTGTTTCAAAGGTTGAAGCAAATCGTGTTTTAAGCTACAATGATCCATTGATGGATTGAAGCAAGCTTCTCAAAGATGGAACATTCATTTTGATGAGACAATCAAAAGAGTTTGATTTTATCAAAAACGGGAATGAACCTAGTGTATACAAAAGGGTCAGTGGGAGCGCTGTGACATTCTTGGTATTATATGTTGATATACTACTGACAAGGAATAACACACCAATGCTACAATCAGTAAAGATAAAATTGTCTAAACATTCCTCCATAAATGACTTGGGAGGAGCATCCTATAAATTGGGGATATAAGTCTATATAGATAGATTTAAAAGGATGTTCGGCTTGACCCAAGGAACGTATATTCATTTGATGCTAAAGGCGTTTAGCATGGCAAACTCCAAGAGAGGTCTCATGATGATGAGCCATGGAGTGTAATCTCTCTAAAATTGTCCCCAATTGAAAGAGAGATCACATGAGTTACTATCATGTATGCAATGAATATACTAGGCTTGATGTTGATCAGTCATATTCTGGAGAAGATCACTGTAAGACAGTGATAAACATCTTTAAGTACTTAACCGGTATTGAAGATGTAATCATAATTCATGGTAGGTTTGAATTAAAACTAGAGGGCTAAACAGACTCAAGTTTTTTCAGACTGACCAAGACGATAACAAATCCACTTTAAGGTAAATTGTTACCTTGAAAGGTGGTGCAGTGAATTGGAAAGGTTCCAAACAGCAAAGAGTTGCTGGTTTAGTGATAAAGACAAAGTATATAGCCGTAAATGAAGCTGCAAGTTGATTGTTTGGATGAAAAGTTCATCACAGAACTAGGAATAGTTCCTAAGTCTCATCTTGGATTCAAACATGTGTTGCGGCACTTTCATTTGATTAGTGGAATCATTGAAAGAGAAGAAGTCACTATAGAGATAGTGGACTCTCAAGAACAACATTGCATATCCATTTACTGAAGCTTTATCCAAACAGCAGGATGATCGTCACTTAGAGAAGAAGGGTATTAGATACCATGACGATTGGCTTTAGTGCAAGTGGGAGATTGAAAGTAGTATGCACACAAGCCAATCATATTTGATATGATGCAGCATATACTTTGTAATCTTATTCGATTATTAAAGGCATTTTACTTTATCAACATAGTGCTGTTATATTAAATGTGATAAACCCATAGTTTTGAGCAATGCTTTTAGAATCATGATGGTGATCATGCTAATGAGATCTAAATTCAAGATAGCTCACAAACTAAAATCGTTCCTAATCGTTGGATTACTAAAAAGGGGATTAGTGAATCCGGATAGATTAGTACATACGTTGCTTGCTCTTATGAAGATGATGATTGATCTCATAATCATTTGTGTGGAGACACTAAAGCAAGTATGTAGGTGCTTATTAGAGAATAAGTTCACTGAACGTGGCTCGCTAAGGAATACCTAATGGAGTTTTACTCGCCTGTCAATAGGAATTCCTCTAGTGATAGTAGTACAAGTGATCCTTGGACTTGAGATCATCATAGTATCTTGTGTATGATGAGTTATACTTTGACATGTCCCTTAAGACCCTGAGGGTATATTAAAGGGTATGATTGGGTATAATAAGTTATACATGGAGATAGGTGAATGATCAACAAAGAATCTACCACTTCTAGTAAAAGGAGAGAATGTCCTATGTGATTCGATAAATGACGACTCAGAAGTCTTTGGCCAAAGCAGAATGAAATTAGAAAGGAGTTTCTAATTTGCATTAATTAGAGTTGTGCATTTCAGAATCGAAATACATATAATTAAATAAAATAAGACTTGACAGTAATTCCATGTCTTATATTTAATTGGGACATTGTATGGTAGAATGATTGAATTGTACGGTAACTATTCACTGAAAGGTTCTTTTGTGATTAATGTTGAAATCTATATTATCTGGAAAGTCGTTAATCGCTAAGGGGGCTTACCCTTATTGTAGAATAAATATTATTTATTTAAATGAATTAAATAGTTTAATTTATTTATTTAAATAAAATTAGAATTGTTCTAATTGATTTATTCACAACCGGTTTAATATGGAGAACCTAAAGGGTCACACCGCAAAAGGAAAATATTTATTTAAGAAGTAAATGGCATAATCGTAATAATAAGTTAAGTGTATTTAATTTAATCTATAAAGATAGAATAAATTAAATAGCTTAATATTTATTATTTAATATTTTGGAAATATTAAATATAAATTAATAAGAGGAGTTTTATTATTATTATTACTATTACTATTATTTAATTCCTAATAGGGATTGGGAATTAATTAATAGAAGTACTCTCTCATGAATTCCTAATTGGATTAGGAGTTCAATTAATTAAAGGAGTTTAATTAAAATAAAAACCCTAATCCTAAATAGTTTAGGAGGGTTCCCTATATCTATAAATAAGAGGAGTCTTATTATGATTTGGGGTTAGACAATTTACACACTCTTGCATAAGAATTGTAGAGAGTACTTACAATTTCTATAGAGATAGAAACTAGGGTTTTGCCAACACCCATCTTCTTGAACAAGTATTATTCCTTGGTGGATCACCTCTAGAGGCCAAACACTTGGGTGGCTAACGTTGATCAAAGGAAGGAATTTAATCGGTGGAATTCAAGGAGAACGCGAAGCAATTGGAGGTGAACTTGTACCTGAGGAAGCTAGAATTCTACAAGGGTATAATTCTTATTCTCCATCTCTTTCGTTTAATTAATAATTGTGCATAAAGAAAGATCATGGTGATGGTTTGTATAAAATTTTAAAATCTGATTTTATCGCGCTTCCGCACTATTTATGTAATTTGATTGCATATTCGCGCTATGTACAAACCTAACACATTTGTCAACTACCCAGGAAATGATGACGTGCAAATTGGCACCCATGCAACAATCCCATCAACATGCACCATCATCATCAAATGCTACCTCATGTCAATCTTCAACGGTACGATCATCTGGCATTTGTCAAGCATAGTTTTCCCGGGATACGATGATCCGCGTGAAGGGGGATTTTATTTGGCTTGATAGGAATCGGATTAATTCTGACAAGCAACCGTGGAGCACGATCGTGAGTATGATTAGACGAAGAAGGCTATTCAACCTTTTGATCGGGTACAAAGCCTTAATTCAAAGCAACGTTTGCGACAGAATCGACCTCATGTGACAGCCTTCACTTTGCATTCGCACAAACTTTCAGTTGTGGGGTATAAAGCTATGACGACATTAATGGCAATTAACACGTAGTCAGACAGCCAATAATTATCAAGCTAAAATCAAGAGGTCAGACGATAAATGATCATCAAGCTAATGTCTCGAATCGTGGCCTGGGTTATTCGAGTAATTAAGCCCGAGGGGTGTCTCTACACCTGGTGCCCTAAAGCCACCTGGTTTGGGAGTCGCTGGCCCAACACTCGTTACATGGGTAACTCAGAGCCTAAGAAAACGAGCATTACAGTAAAGGAGGCCCGAGCAGATTCGAATCGTGGCATGAGCTACTCGAGTAATTAAGCCTAAGGGGTGTCTTTGCATCTGGTGCCCTAAAGCCGTCTGGGTTGGGAGTCACCGGCCTAACACTCGCTACATGGGTAACTCAAGCCTAAGAAAACGAATCTTGCGCAAGGTCAAGCAAGAAATGAATAGTGCAGACCACTAGCTTGTCTCGAACCGTGGCCTTTGTTACTCGAGTAAATAAACCCGAAGGGGTGTCTGTACACCTAATGCCCCAAAATCGTCTGGTTCGGGAGTCATTGGTCCAAAACTCGTTAAATGGGTAACTTCGAATAGCCTAAGAAAACGAGACAAGTGAAGTGGGCTAATAAAAAGAAAAGGATAAAAAAACTCTCGGCCTTAAACAAGGAGTCATAGGAGAGAAACCCCTACTGAGTGCTCCATCGCACAGTGCATTTGTCATATGACGTCAATCCTGCTAAGAACGTTGTCGAGAATGAAGACAGGATACCTTTGACGAGGGAAGGTAGTTCTTTTGAATTCGACCTTACTCACGTACAATGACCATGAATGCTTGAAGGTTTTCTTACGATTTCATAACTCGTCAAATAGAAAATCATCAACTCACGAGGGATTGAAAAAAAAAATAAAAAAAAAATAAAAAATAAAAAAAAAAAAAATTTCTAGTACATGCACGGTTCACAACTTGCTAGATGGTGCGATCAACAGATATTCAATTTCATGTGCTTTAACTGCATTTGCTCTTTCGTCGAGATTATAATATCTTTGTGTTGAACTAACACTAACAGCCCGAGCCTTCAAGTTTTGGCATTTGTTAGTCATCTGATACGCAGGATCTTGCAAAGCTGTGGATAACTCAGCACGATCAACATCGCGAGTTCTCGATGGAAATTTTTGGTAGCGACACGCACCAAGGCAGGGGCAGTTAAGAATCGTGCAATGGAAGGAAGCTGAGGCTGCACAGAACTCCTCGTCATTAGGCCTCTCCCCAACCCTGACTATCACTGCCTCGACATCCAAATGATCCATGTGCATGAGCATATACAAGGATGATATAATGCTGGACAGCAGCATATCGGCCGTCAAGAATGATCTAAAGGCCAAAGAGCCCAACATAGCTGTCGGTCATCACAGAGAGCGAAACAGACTGCCTCAACTCGATGAAATGAAGACGACCGAGAACAGACAGAGTACTAGACCAGGGTTGAAGTCTAGAAACTACACTTCACGACGAGGCGTGATCCAGTCAAATTTTGGCAAACGACGACGACTGTCGAATCGTATCATTTGACTGAACAGGGGTCATTTCTATCTAAGACATATGTTGTGCACATGCATCTGTCCATAACATATCTGCCAGATCATGCATAACACCTTTTTCATGCATGCAGGTACGATCAAAATGAAAATCTTCAGGAAAGTACAAGCACGTCGCTTTCAACCTCACAAATGATCAGAGTGATGGCTTTTGCGGCATGGTACGTGCACGATATTGGTGGGAGATCCAGGATAAAAGCCGATCAACAATCCCATCAAAAAAAAAAAAAAAAAAAGAAAAAAAAAAGAAAAGAAAAAAGACAAAAAACAACAAACCCTGGGAAGGGCTGAGATCCACGCGAACCACAACAAGATGGTGAGCACCCCTGGGAAGGGCTGATATCCGCAAAAAGAAAAAAGACAAAAAAACAATAAACCCTGGGAAGGGCTGAGATCCACGCGAACCACAACAAGATGGTGAGCACCCCTGGGAAGGGCTGATATCCACAAAAAGAAAAAAGACAAAAAACAACAAACCCTGGGAAGGGCTGAGATCCACGCGAACCACAACAAGATGGTGAGCACCCCTGGGAAGGGCTGATATCCACAAAAAGAAAAAGACAAAAAACAACAAACCCTGGGAAGGGCTGAGATCCACGCGAACCACAACAAGATGGTGAGCACCCCTGGGAAGGGCTGATATCCACAAAAAGAAAAAAGACAAAAAACAACAAACCCTGGGAAGGGCTGAGATCCACGCGAACCACAACAAGATGGTGAGCACCCCTGGGAAGGGCTGATATCCACAAAAAAAAAAGAGAAAAAATAACAAACCCTGGGAAGGGCTGCGATCCACGCGAACCACAACAAGATGGTGAGCAACCCTGGGAAGGGCTGATATCCACAAAAAGAAAAAGACAAAAAACAACAAACCCTGGGAAGGGCTGAGATCCACGCGAACCACAACAAGATGGTGAGCAACCCTGGGAAGGGCTGATATCCACAAAAAGAAAAAAGACAAAAAACAACAAACCCTGGGAAGGGCTGAGATCCAAGATAACCAACCGGCGACGATACCCGGGGGTTACGAGATGGGTGACCGGCGACGATAACCGGCCCCGACAAGACGATCGTCCGGCGACGAAAACCGGCCATTACGAGATGGATGTCCGGCGACGAAAACCGGCTCCGACAAGATAACCAACCGGCGACGATACCCGGGGGTTACGAGATGGGTGTCCGGCGACGAAAACCGGCCCCGACAAGACAATCGACCGGCGACGATAACCGGCGATTACGAGATGGATGTCCGGCGACGAAAACCGGCTCCGACAAGATAACCAACCGGCGACGATAACCGGGGGTTACGAGATGGGTGTCCGGCGACGATACCCGGCCCCGACAAGACAATCGACCGGCGATTACGAGATGGATGTCCGGCGACGAAAACCGGCTCCGACGAGATAACCAACCGGCGACGATAACCGGGGGTTACGAGATGGGTGTCCGGCGACGAAAACCGGCCCCGACAAGATAATCGACCGGCGACGATAACCGGCGATTACGAGATGGATGTCCGGCGACGAAAACCGGCTCCGACGAGATAACCAACCGGCAACGATAACCGGGGGTTACGAGGTGGGTGTCCGGCGACGAAAACCGGCCCCGACAAGACAATCGACCGGCGACGATAACCGGTGATTACGAGATGGATGTCCGGCGACGAAAACCGGCTCCGACGAGATAACCAACCGGCGACGATAACCGGGGGTTACGAGATGGGTGTCCGGGGACGAAAACCGGCCCCGACAAGACAATCAACCGGCGACGATAACCGGTGATCAACGAATCCTTGGGAAAGGCTGGTATCCAAACAATCAACGACCCCTGGGAAGGGCTGAGATCCAAGCAAACCCCGACAAACGGTGACACCTGTGGAACCGTATCAAAAGACTGTACAGGGGTCATTTTTCATCAAATTTACATTTTAAATGTTATGTCACATGCATTGAATAGATGATAATTCTGTACGTGATCCATGCAGGTTAGGTGTCAAGGTCCTAGCCTATCAGGGTCAAAAGCGATGGTTGCCAAGAACGATGTACGAGGACGAACTCCAAGGATGCCCTTCAAGGCTAGTCAGGAGAATAACTTCCTTTGATGACAATGGGATGGAATAAGGTGATTACGAGAGGGGTGACCGGATACGAGACCCGGCACTCACAGGACAATCGACCGGATACGAGACCCAGCGATTACGAGACGAACGACAGGTCAGGGATTGATGCATTGACACCTTTACGTATGTGTTGCATGCCTTACATCGTGCGTTGCATCATAAGTTGTATGTGTTGCATCATGTATGCACTGTCATTCATGCATCGTGTGTCTACTTCTTTATCATGTTCATTTCATTTAACATTTCATAAACATGATAAAGAGGGGCAGCTGTAGACACCCAAATTTTGCACTTCGTATGCTAACCTTGACAGGAGGGCAAAATCGTCAATTGAACCCGCCTGCGGGAGCAAAAGAATCGGCATAAGTGCGAAGACTGGACGCCGCCGCGACAAGTTGCAGTCAAAATCAACGTGACGATAAAGCCATCTGAAATGAGCATTTCCGAATAATGTGTCACGTCCCGCAGTAATTATCGGACTGCAAAATACAGGCATTTCGGATAAAACTGACAGCGCGACGCAAGAATCGAGGTGCGGTGCGGGAACCGAGAAGAATTAAATAATCAAAATGGCTGGCGTGCTGGGTGGAGGGCAGGCGGCCAGCCAGCCTATAACAACTAATTTTAGCATACAGGGAGCGAGAGAGAGGAGGAGAGAGCAGTTTTTGGAGAAGAAGAGGAGAGCAGCAGCAGCAGCTCGGAAAGAAGGAGAAAACAACAAGAAAAATAGAGAGAAAAGAGAGAAAAGAAGTGAGAAATTGTACCCATTTTGTGAGATTACATCTCATATTTTCTACTCTATTCAATACACAAATTCATACATATTGTGGGGATTATTTGCAAGGTGAAAAATCCTTTGTTTTAGCATTTTGTTTTACCATTTTTTGTTAGGCTTTTGTCATCCAAATTATATTAAATGTAGTTTCCTTGTGTATTATTGTGGATCTATGGATTGAGGGCTATTAGTGAGGGTTCCCAAATGGAACGAAATTCCTCCTAATGGCCCGATGATATCCATTTGGTGAATTTTACCTCGTTGTAATGATGTATCGTGCATAGATTGTTTAGATTGCTATTTTTAGGATCTTGTGGGTGTGTAGCGATTTTAGATGTGAGCCTAGGAGCGCGACCCCGTGGTCCAAATCCGATGATGGACATCTTTTGATATATGTAGTAGGAGCGATGTAGTCTTCATTGTAAATATGTAATCGTTGGGCCTTAAAACGACGCCAAGGCGAGAATCGTGTTTAAGGCCCCGTAATAGTGAAGTATGTGATTGTGGGCGTTGGGGTTATTTGGATGGCTTACATGCCCATGAATAGCCCCAATGCATTTTAATGCTTGATTTGATTTACGACCTAAAATTGATTTCGAAGCTAAACAATGAAGACTTTCATAAAATCAATCAAATTAGGTTATTAGAATCACGAGGCTAAAAATTGGAAATGCTAATGAATGTTGATTCCTATTCAACGAGAAGGCTAAAAGAAAAATCGTTTTCAAACATCACCAAAAAATGATTTTATAAATAAAGTGACGTTTTATTAAACCGTTGTGCATAGGGTTAAAGAGATCCTAGAAATTGCCCGTCATTACATTCACAAGGCAACGTATAGATCTCGATTCCTATTTCGACGAAGGTTTAAAAACTCTTGATTTGCCAAAACAACACCTAAAGAAAAATCTCCTAGCTTTTAACAATTAAAATCAAACCTTCCTAATAAAGAATAAAGCTTTCTCGTGGAAGCCGAAGGACATTCCAAAGCACTCTCAAATTAAAGCACGACTTTCCCTAAAAATCCAAATGATTCTTTCATACAAACTCACCACAATATTCACATAGGCACACACACACACACGCACACATACACACACACACATTTATGAATTAAAGGATAGGAAAGTATCGAGATCGCGGTAACCGTGTTTTACGGAAGTCGGGGGGTGCCTAACACCTTCCCCTCGCTTAAGCAAGCCCCCGAACTCTATGAATCTCGATTCGCAGACCAATTAATTCGGAGTCACACATGAGCCAGCGATTTAAAAAATGAAACTCGGATGAGTTGGTACATCCATTTCAAATATACCAACTGGCGACTCTGGTTAATTGGCTCATCATAAAAAACGATCTTTCAAAACCCCGTCGACATCAATGCCGACCTTTTCCAAAAATCTTCTAAACCAAAAGGCTAAAATAGGAAAAGGACAAGAGACGCGAAAACCCGGCGTCGACAATCATCCAAAGAGCCTCCTTTGCAGCTTCACTTGCAGCTATATACCCTACTGTTATCACTGAATCAGCAACTGTTTGTTGCTTGGAACTCTTCCAAATCACTGCACCACAGTTCAAGGTAAACACATAACCTGAAACGGATTTGTTATCGTTTTGGTTAGTTTGAAAACTTGAGTTTTTATAGCCCTCTAGTTTCAAACACTACGAAAAAATGGACATTCGGCAACGATTTTTCGGGCAACGACTTATAAAGTCGTTGCCAAAAATGCATGTTTAGCAACGAAATTTATCATTCGTTGCAGTTTGTGAAAGGCTTTCATTTTTCGTAATGAAATTCATAAGTCGTTACAAATTTTCGTTGCCAATTCATTGGCAAAAGAAAAAATAATTTCCCGCTTATTTACTTTTTTGTTGCCGATATGTTGGCGGTAAAAATTCATCTCCCGTTAGTTGATTTCTCCTCATCGTGGGCAACAAAATATTTTTTGTTGCTATATTTTGTTGCCTAATATGGACCACATTCATTGTCAACAATTTTTCTTTTGTTGCGTATTTTATACAATTTTTTGCAACGACTATTAAAATGTTGCCCTAAATTAAGATAATAAGCACGTTTCGCCCTTTTTCTTTTCTTTTTTTCAGAACACATCGTTTTGCATTTTTAAATTATTATTTAATTTATTTCTTTTTTAATAACTCGTTGTTTTACATGAGACGGATTACAAGAAAAATGGCTTATAACGAAGGACAAATCATTCACAATATATGGTATATCAGTCACAAGTGATTAGTTGTGAAGGAATTTTCATTTGTACAATCGCTCGCATTAGAGCTACTCGCAATAGATATCCTTTATTAAGTTAGTGACTACATATCTTTTGTGAAGGGTATATTGTTAAAGATATTTTTCTCGCAAATTATATTTGTAAGGGATTTATTTTATTTAGTGAAAGATGACTTCTCTCACAAAAAATATTTTGCAACGAATAAATTCATTTTAACAAGAGGAGAGTTTCCTTCAATAATTACATTTGTGAATGTTTCTTCAATTTATTGAGAGAAAAATTCCTTCGCGAATTATAATTTTATCACAAGTTATAATTTATTTTCAATTTATTTAGTTTCATATTCACTAATTTATTGTACTAATCTATAAGCACAATTAAATCCAAAATCTTATTTAAATATAAATAGCAAAAAAGCATATATATTTCAGTCAATCCATTGCAAAAAATTAATAATATCATTTCTAAAAGAATATTATACACTAAAATTAGTGTGAAAAATACAAAGAAACCTCAAAAGATATATAATCCATATCTGCAAGTATTTGGAGAACAACATATGAAGGTGATGGGTACAAAATTAAGTATTATCCCCGTATTACACTGAACCTGCAGTCCATAACGACAAATGGAGTGCTCCATTATCCATGATCCAACCAACATAACGATATTTATGATTCATGTAATAGATTCAACGTATGTTGCTTCACTTGTTCCTAGGAGAAAGACTTTATGTGCATGCTTCATGAACTATGTAGTTAATTATGCCAAAAATGTAAGACTCCCGAGCTTGAGGTCAATAGGGTTGATCAAATGTATAGTTCTTTCTTGAAACTACAATGAGGAGGATAAGAATTAGAACAAATTATATGAAATCCAAAAAGATTTAAAAAAACTAAGTTTTATAATGTATTGCAATAAGATTATGCCTAAAATATACCATAACAGAATTTAAGATAAAAGATAATTATAAAACATGTACTGCTCTGATCAATTTGAATCCTGCCCAGCAGAAAGGTGATGTGTTCAGAGCAAATTAATTAAGAGGTGACTTTTGAAGTCTGTTTTCCATATTGAGAGCAAGTAATTGTAAGCAATCATAGTCTCTCTATATAATCAGCTATTTCTAAATTTTAAATGTTAAGCCACAAGTTTCTGAGCATCCAAAAAACTATGAAACTAATAGTTCCAAAATATACAGAGGCCCTCCCGCACTCCTACGTATCCATAAACTTGTCATCAAATCAAAAAATGTATTCCATTTATTCTTATATTTTAAGCTAACAAATAACTTAAGAATTATATCCAACAGTATCAACTACACATTGTGACCAAAATGGCTTATCCGTTCTTCACAGATGCAAACACAACATTGCAAAGATGTACTATCGAACACTAAGATGCAATTGTAACAAGTGAATCCTCTACATGGAAATGTCCACAAAGATGTATGGTTTAGATCAAGAGAACAGTCCTAATAGGTACTAACCTGCCTGCCCTTTCAAAGCTATAGATGATGATTCTCCTCTTTTCCAAGATCTCAAACTTGAGATACTCAAGGCTAAAAGAGCACCTCCAAGAATAATACCAAACCTGATAGTGGGAATGCAGCCTGCCCTTTCAAGGATATAGAAGGTGATTCTCCTCTTTTCCAAGATCTCAAACTTGAGATACTCAAGGCCAAAAGAACACCTCCAAGGATCATCCCAAACCTAATAGTAGGAATTATAGTTGGAAATTACCACCTAACGTCAACAAACACATTCATCATCAAAATATTTATATAAAAAAATCAAACTTTCAAATCCAAAGGAAAAAAGTATTTACTTTTAAACTATTTAATTAACCAAAATAAAGAAATTTAGACATGAGCTAATCATGATTTTGCAAATATTCTACTTAGATTAACACAGCCTAAAAATCTCAAAAAATGAAAGTGCAACGTAATTAGAAATGACACCCTACTTAAACTAATATATACATCAAAAAATTTCTCCACCTTAAAAGATTCATTCAATAGTCAAGAGAAGATGTTTCGAGAATGAAGAATTCTTCACACGGCCAAGTAGGAGAAACACAAGAAGAAAAGAGACGTAATGTTAATACGTGATAGTTAAACAACTCAAAATGGTTTTAGATCAACAGTTTTTGAAGTATTTAAACATGCAGATTAGGATATCCTAGAAGTAAAAAAATTGCAATGCCAGAATTAACAATAAATTCAACATGAATTAAAATTTTACACCATTGACTACTAAACCAAGCATCAAAAGCATCAATTTTTCTCTTACCTGATTTATTACTTTCTGTAACAGACACAACTAACAAAGGGAGCTTGCTAATTAAAGTGGCAGAAGTTGATGTATCAGCTGCTTCCCATGCTCGAGTTATATTATTCAAGGTCTCTCCTAGCTCTTGAGCACACTGAAAACGCAAATTCCATGAACTAAATTTCCTTAGATGCATTCGATCAATAAATTTGTTAGTGAAGAGAAGCATCAGGGAAACTCAAAATAATATATCACAAGCATGATCATACAAGTGATTGCCAGCAAACACCATACGAAATAATAACTCTATTCTACTGGTCATAGTTATGTAGAAAATAAGCAGATCAAAGTGCTATCATCTTGATTATGTAAATTGCAGCACCCTTGAAAAATAAAAGGTTATGTCAGGCCCATCCAGCCAGTTAAGGAGATAAGATAATGGTGGCAACATTTTGATTTTCTTTATCTACAAGTCTGCAAAAATCTGCATTGCTTTTTATGTAAGATTAGTTTATTATGTTCATTACTTTCAATCAAAAAGTATCCGCACAAATTTCTTACAAAACAAAGTCTGGGTTTATAAAATGTACCACAATAAAATTTATTCATTTTTTATTCTTTTGATTAGCAGGAAAAGAATATCTTAGAGTTATCAAAATTGGGGATTCAGTCCATTTGCATAAGCTGAATATATAAATGCTATGATACACTCTTCAATGTATAAAATAGTCTAATTGATTGCTATTGTTTTGGTTAATTTCCTCAAATAACAACCACTATTAGTTGGTTGATAGCCTACTAATCTTGGAATAATCAAGCCAAACTAGGGTGGGGGCTTACAAGTTGGTATCAAGGCCAAGCTTCATCCCCATTGTTTTGTTTCTGCTTGCTACTGATAACACCCAAATGCCTCTCCAAATCCAATTCATTCTCTTCTAACCACCATTAACCTATTGCACCTTATTCTACTATCAGACTCGAGTGCAACCAACTGGAAATCAGCAGAAAACAACAACAAAAATCATGGTCATATCACAACAACCATCATAGTTCGTGATGCTATGTTCTACATACGTACTGCAACTTGAAGTTTCAGCCAATACACTTTGTTTATTGGGGGTAATTTTATCATCTTTAACTCACTTTATTCCAATACACTGTCCTCAGCTTCAATGTGATAATGTGAGATTCATTTCATGTTCATGATGATTAGAATTCAAAATTTTGAAATTATCCTCACTTGGAAATTTAACAAGATATTTTTAAGTTAATTTCCTAATTCTGAAAAGTTAGCCTTTTCTATTCTCTAACTGGATAATAAATGATTACATGAAGAAAAAATTCAACAAAGAAAAGTGAAAACATATACGATGTATTAGTAAGTATCAAGGTGTAATAACCATCTACGTCAAAGAAAGAAAGAAAAACCTATATTATAATTATAAGTATGTTCTTCGTTTATTAAGCTTTGTAATAAGGCGGAGGTACAGGGTCTACGAATTCCATGAAGAGATGACAATTAATTACTTAAGTTGTATAAAACTGAAGCTAAGCAGAGCATAAAGATCATTAATACATAACTCGTTTTGCTTCATATTATAATTATGTAGCATATGAAAGTCAAACATTCATCAATAAACCTATAATTGGTAAATTATCTTGTTCTATTTTATTAGAATTCATAAAAATGATGCAAGCCCACAATCAACAACTTTCTACCAGCCATGGATTCTACAATTATTAAACTACAACAATTATAGTCCAAGAGTAAAAAAAAATGGTTTTGGATTTCTTTTGATACATAAAACAATGCTAACTAGCATCCCTCATATAATTCAAATAATATTGGAAAACTGATACTACTATTACTCAGAGAAAATTATATACAGGTTATGTAAGCATCATATCTAAATGTAATAGTTTTGTATTTTCAGACTAGACATTTCCTCAATAAAAAGCCATAAACATCACAAACTCTGGAGATCATGTGTACACTAAAATCATCATCATCATCATATATATATATAAACACATGCTTCAAAAAAATAAATAAATATATTAATCACTCGTATAAAAATATTACCTGAAGGAAAGAGAAAGAGGCTGAATTGGATCGGAAGAAGTTCTGATTCGGATCTGGTTGACGAATCGCTTCCCGAAGCCGACGAGTCCCCGACTGTACGAATTAGCGATTAGTTAGTGATGCGGATCTTGAGATCATATGTACACTGAAATTGGGGATAAAATATTTGGAGATTTGAGTTTAGTGCATGGATTAGAGATAGAAATTGAGGATTTAAGTTTTAGGATTTGGGTTTGAAACATACGATTGAGGTGTAGCCCGCGGTGAGATGTTATTTTGACTGTCTACACCTTTTCGTTATCAGATATTCAAGCGGTTGGGAACTGAAAATTTGCCAAGACAAAAATAGGGAGGGAAATATAATTGGAGCGAAAATTATAGCAGCAAAAAGAAGAATAATAGTCTCTTAAAGTAAAAATAATTGAAGGAAACTTTAATAGTTTTCACTTCTTGTCTTTTAGAATATTAGAGATAGAAATTTATTTATTTTTATCTTGACTCGCTATATACGCGATATTAATTTATAAAAAATATAGAACAACGTTTTTAATATATTAGATAATTATTATTATTTAGATAATTAGTACTAATTAATACTTGCTGGGGAATTTTGTTGCTTACTCTTGTATAAATTTTCTGTTGACAATTAAAACTAAGGAACCCGAAAGATCAAGTATAAAAGATAAAAGGAAGAATAAAGTTAACGAAGAAAAATAAATAAATTATATTGTATTAGTTAAATAAATAATTAATTATGTAATATTTTGGAACTAATATATTAGTTCATGTTGTACAATCTGGGCATATATGTATAAATAATGTAAATAATTAATGTATCATGTAGACTAGCTTATAATAATAGCTAATTAGTACATATGCGGATGAATAGTGATGCAAGTCTGTTGTAGCTAGTATACGAATTTGGGGGCATCGCAGGTTGGTATCAGAGCCGTAGGTTATAACCCTTAAGTTAAAGGACTTTAAGATATAACCTAGTAGGAATCTAGTAGAGACTGGGAGAAAAGAACTCACATGGAGTTCTTGCAAAAATAATAATAATAATTCATAATAAAAATAATAATAAAATAAAAAATTGTTTTGGAATTAATTTTTCCGTTAAGTATAATTAGTTAATTATTTTAAGTTGTACATTTAATTTATTAATGTACTAAGCAAGTTATTTTATTATGTTGTAGGATGGCCAAAGAAGAGGTAATTAGAGACATTTTAGAGGTACTTCAAGCTGCACCACTAGCACCTATAACCGAGCCAGTAATAGGCGAGGAGGCGCTAGTAGTAAACCCAGAGGAGGATCCCAAAGAGGATCCTGAGGAGGAACCTGTTTTCAATGTTATACCAGAACAAGTTGACAATCTTGAGAATGTAATGAACAAGTTGGCTGACAATCCAGAATTCATACGGTTGTTTCAAGGCAACACCAGCTCAGGGACAGAAAGAGCCGAAAATAATTTCTGATCAGCTTTTTGTTTTTTTTGCTAAATTATTTCTGATCAGCTTGTCGATGTTCAAAACTTCTAAACTTTCGTTATGGTCATATTTAAAAAGTTGGATATTTTGTGTTAGAATGTTAAACTTGGTAAATCAGTGATGTTGAGTACAATGGATGATACTTTAGATTCTAATGTAATGTAATGTATGCAGTTTGATAAGTATAAAATATGTTATGTTTTTATCTCTTAATATCTAGTATTTTATACTTATTTGGCACCTAAATGTACTCACTATTCTTATATTTTGATTTAGGTTGCAAATGGAGCCATTAAATGAAAACTGTGTCATTTCCGCACTTTTGGATTGTTTTGAAATCTGTCTGTCCGCTTGAGGCTCAATTTTATACTTGATCAGGCCTTATTCTCTCAAAGCTCAAAGAAGGAAAGTTGTAGATCTATTTCTTAGCTTTTCGGATCATCTTGAAATGCCTAAATCGAAGCTTGAATGAGAGAGTTATGACCATTTTACCAACATACGTCAAAGTTGAAAATTTCAGAAAATTGAGCTTTTGGACAGATTGACCTTTCGGGCTTCAGTTGAGATTTGAATTGTGTTAAAATTTCCAAATGAAACTGTGGTCTTCTTGAAGTTTTTAGTAGACTTCTCAAGCTTTCCAGAATGGTATGGTGAGCAAAAATCCGAGTTCATTTGGGCCTCCAAACATTGCTTTTTAGACAGCTGATCCGCATCCCGCATAGACTGGATTCATGTTCGGACCAGTTGGAATATTTGGGCCATAACTTGAGCTTTTCAACTCCAAATCAGGTGATTCAAAAGCCCAAATTCATTAGAAACTCTAGGGCGACAACGTTTGTTCTTTGCCCAAGTCCAAAATCGGCGGTCTACTAATTCAAAATCAGCTTGCAAGCTGCTGATCAGTTTTGGTGTCAGATTTTGACTTCTCATGATGTGCACGTTTTTGGGTTTTTGATTGCCTTAGATGGCTGATTCACATGACCAAGATTAGTTGTTGGATCTTGACATCTTGTACACTTGAGTGCCTATAAATACCAAGTGAAGCTAGGCTTGTATTTTGCCAATTCACATACTAATACACACCATCTTCTTCATCTTCTCCATCATCTCTAAATTCTAGTATAATTAGTAGGGAAAGAGGATCACCTCCATAGTGAGGTTGTTGTCCTCACCCCTTTCATAAATTAGTAGGGAAAGAGGATCACCTCCATAGTGAGGTTGCTGTCCTCACCCCTTTTATAATTCAAGAAAATATTAATTGGACTTAATATGTTAGGCTAGTTCCTTTATTCAGTTCGAAGGGGATGTTGAACCTTGTTTACAGGTAATGGTTTTATTAAGTATAAACTATTTATTCCTTCTTACAAGAAGTTCATTCTTGATAATCTATTTTAACTTTTGAATGATATTTATTCCGATTGGTTTAATGTGATCGATTAAGTCAATTTGATTAATTTCATCTGCTAGATTAAGGGATAGTATTACGTGTAATTGATATTGTTCCTAATCACAAGTAGCAATTAGTGATACATAATTGTGGTCAAGCTTTTGAGTATTGCTATGATTATCGGAAGACAAGTTAAATAATCCGAACTTGTGTGATTGTTGCTTGGATTAGTCTAATTCCCTAGTTCTTAATGCTGCTATTATATTAAATCTAGAGAGCTTGTTCTAGGTTGTATAATGGTTAGAATCTTGTGAAGAGCTTGTTTCATTAAGTGATAATCTAAGGGGAGTTTCGGGTAGTAGAGCTTGTTGCTACCTAGGGCTATTAATTTTATTTAAGGATAAATATTGCTTTACTTAATTATTCTATTGTTGTAAAAAGGTGATACTGAACCGAAAGAACTGAAATCTTTAATTAATTGGTTATTCTTATCACTTTAAATTCCGTTCTTGATAATTAGTGAAATCAAATTATAAACCCCCCTCCTTTTTGGTAAACAAAGCATAATTTTAGACTAATCACTCTCTGTGGGATCGACTCTTACTTGCACTGCTACATTATTATCTTTCGCAGTAAGGTTTTATTTTTGGTTGTTTGCGACAGCAAACCACAGTTTTTTTTTGATTTTTTATACACAGATTGAAATGTAGGTAATTATTATTTAGATAATTATTAAAAACCATGGAATATTGTTTTCAATTTTTTAGATAATTATTGATTTTATAATTTCATTAATATTGTAATTTATAACATTATATATTTATTTATTTATTTAGTTATTAATCACGTAGATGTATTTCTGCTAGATTTGTATATAGCGCAAACATGCAATCAAATTACATAAATAGTGCGGAAGCGCAATAAAACGGATTTTAAAATTTTTCATACAAACCATCACCATGATCTTTCCTTGTGTTCAATTATCAATTAACGAAAGAGATAGAGATTAAGAAATTATACCCTCGTAGAACCGTGCTTCCTCGGGTACAAGTTCACCTCCAATTCCTTCGCGTTCTCTTTGAATTCCACCGACTAAATTCCTTTGCTTGATCAACGTTAGTCCCCCAAGTGTTTGGCCTCTAGAGGTGATCCACCAAGGAATAATAGTTGTTCAAGAAGATGGGTGTTGGCTAAACCCTAGTTTCTATCTCTATAGAAATTGCAAGTACTCTCTCTCTCTCTCCAATTCTTATGGAAGAGTATGTAACTGTCTAACCCTAAATCATGATAAGACTCCTCTTATTTATAGATATAGGGAACCCTCCTAAACTATTTAAGATTATGATTTTTATTTTAATTAAACTCCTTTAATTAATTAAACTCCTAATCCAATTAAGAATTTATAAGAGAGTATTTCTATTAATTAATTCTCAATCCCTATTAGGAATAAAATAATAGTAATGGTAATAATAATAATAAGACTCTTCTTGTGGTCAAGCTTTTGAGTATTGCTATGATTATCGGAAGACAAGTTAAATAATCCGAACTTGTGTGATTGTTGCTTGGATTAGTCTAATTCCCTAGTTCTTAATGCTGCTATTATATTAAATCTAGAGAGCTTGTTCTAGGTTGTATAATGGTTAGAATCTTGTGAAGAGCTTGTTTCATTAAGTGATAATCTAAGGGGAGTTTCGGGTAGTAGAGCTTGTTGCTACCTAGGGCTATTAATTTTATTTAAGGATAAATATTGCTTTACTTAATTATTCTATTGTTGTAAAAAGGTGATACTGAACCGAAAGAACTGAAATCTTTAATTAATTGGTTATTCTTATCACTTTAAATTCCGTTCTTGATAATTAGTGAAATCAAATTATAAACCCCCCTCCTTTTTGGTAAACAAAGCATAATTTTAGACTAATCACTCTCTGTGGGATCGACTCTTACTTGCACTGCTACATTATTATCTTTCGCAGTAAGGTTTTATTTTTGGTTGTTTGCGACAGCAAACCACAGTTTTTTTTGATTTTTTATACACAGATTGAAATGTAGGTAATTATTATTTAGATAATTATTAAAAACCATGGAATATTGTTTTCAATTTTTTAGATAATTATTGATTTTATAATTTCATTAATATTGTAATTTATAACATTATATATTTATTTATTTATTTAGTTATTAATCACGTAGATGTATTTCTGCTAGATTTGTATATAGCGCAAACATGCAATCAAATTACATAAATAGTGCGGAAGCGCAATAAAACGGATTTTAAAATTTTTCATACAAACCATCACCATGATCTTTCCTTGTGTTCAATTATCAATTAACGAAAGAGATAGAGATTAAGAAATTATACCCTCGTAGAACCGTGCTTCCTCGGGTACAAGTTCACCTCCAATTCCTTCGCGTTCTCTTTGAATTCCACCGACTAAATTCCTTTGCTTGATCAACGTTAGTCCCCCAAGTGTTTGGCCTCTAGAGGTGATCCACCAAGGAATAATAGTTGTTCAAGAAGATGGGTGTTGGCTAAACCCTAGTTTCTATCTCTATAGAAATTGCAAGTACTCTCTCTCTCTCTCCAATTCTTATGGAAGAGTATGTAACTGTCTAACCCTAAATCATGATAAGACTCCTCTTATTTATAGATATAGGGAACCCTCCTAAACTATTTAAGATTATGATTTTTATTTTAATTAAACTCCTTTAATTAATTAAACTCCTAATCCAATTAAGAATTTATAAGAGAGTATTTCTATTAATTAATTCCCAATCCCTATTAGGAATAAAATAATAGTAATGGTAATAATAATAATAAGACTCTTCTTATTAATTTATATTTAATATTTCCAAAATATTAAATAATAAATATTAAGCTATTTAATTTATTCTATCTCCATAGATTAAATTAAATACACTTAACTTATTATTACGATTATGCCATTTACTTCTTAAATAAATATTTTTCTTTTGCAGTGTGACCCTTTAGGTTCTCCATATTAAACCGGTTGTGAATAAATCAATTAGAACAATTCTAATCTTATTTAAATAAATAAATTAAACTATTTAATTCATTTAAATAAATAATATTTATTCTACAATAAGGGTAAGCCCCCTTAGCGATGAACGACTTTCCAGATAATATAGATTTCAACATTAATCACAAAAGAACCTTTCAGTGAATAGTTACCGTACAATTCAATCCTTCTACCATACAATGTCCCAATTAAATATAAGACATGGAATTACTGTCAAGTCTTATTTTATTTAATTATATGTATTTTGATTCTCAAATGCACAACTCTGATAATGCAAATTAGAAACTCCTTTCTAATTTCATTCTGCTTTGGCCAAAGACTTCTGAGTCGTCATTTATCGAATCACATAGGACATTCTCTCCTTTTACTAGAAGTGGTAGATTCTTTGTTGATCATTCACCTATCTCCATATATAACTTATTATACCCAATCATACCCTTTGATATACCCTAAAGGTCTTAAGGGACATGTCAAAGTATAACTCATCATATATAAGATACTATGATGATCTCAAGTCCAAGGATCATTTGTACTACTATCACTAGAGGAATTCCTATTGACAGGCGAGTAAAACTCCATTAGGTATTCCTTAGCGAGCCACGTTCAGTGAACTTATTCTCCAATAAGCACCTATATACTTGCTTTAGTATCTCCACACAAATGATTATGAGATCAATCATACTCTTCCTAAGAGCAAGCAACGTATATACTAATCTATCCGGATTCACTAATCCCCTTTTTAGTAATCCAACGATTAAGAACGATTTTAGTTTGTGAGCTATCTTGAATTTAGATCTCATTAGCATGATCACCACCATGATTCTAAAAGCATTGCTCAAAACTATGGGTTTATCACATTTAATATAACTGCACTATGTAGATAATGTAAAATGTCTTTTAAGAAAATCAATTCTTTTATTAATAAATGAATAAGATTACAAAGTATATGCTACATCATATCAAATATGATTGGCTTGTGTACATACTACTTTCAATTTTCTTGTTCTAATTTAGAGAGATGAAATAATTATCAAACACATATCATGTAGGAGTTGGTATTTTGAATTCCTACAATGATACTTATAATTTCATTAATATTGTATTATCTATCATTATTTATTTATTAATCACATAAATGTATTTTATTGTTTTAATTAAGGGATATGAAATAATTATCAAAACACATATTAAGTAAGATTTGATATTTTGAATTCCTACGTTAATACTTATAGTTTTATTAATATTGTAATGCATTATATATATATATATATATATATATATATATATATATATATATTATTTACTAATCACATACATGTATTTTCTTATTTTAATTCAAACATATAAAATAAAAAAAAATAATAAAATATATCATTAATTATTATTTTTATTTTCTATATTCACACTCATAATTTCATTTATTATTGTTTTACATCATTATACAATTATTCATAAACTCTATAAATAATTCTGAAAATCAATTGGCAAGCAGCTAGGAGAAAAACATAAGTTACGTAAATCAGTAGGCCTGATATCTTTTCAAAATCTTTTTTTTCCCATACCAAATTTCCAAAATCTTCTCTCCCCTATCAGTAGACCAAAAATCTCCCCCAAATCAATCGATCTCTGGGGTGAAAACGATTAGTAGCACAACTTTGTCAGAAAGCTGAGAAACCCTGAAAGGGATTAGTAGCAAAGAAAACCGAGAAACTAATCGAATAGTGGTGGAGAAACTAAGAAAGCGATGGAAACCTAGAATATTAGAGATGAAAATCGTAAAATCGGTGTAAAACTAACAGTTGGTGTACACAAGGTATTCTACTTTCTATATATATTTACGTATATATACCGAATACATAACTTACTTTCATTGTAATTGGGTGTTGGTGGTTTGATTTGGCGAATTTATTTTCATTTACAAGTAACCCATTCAGTAAATCTAATTTATAGTTATGTTTGTTTTAATTTTGACCTGTGTGCACCTCTCTGTTTGGTGAGTATGTTGATTCTGAATTTTAGAACTTCCTGGGATTTAAGGTATATGCATAATTAATGTTATTTTGGTTGATAGTATCAGTAAGGTTGGTGTGTAAGCATTTTACTGAAAAATAATTTCTGTAATCTATTTATGAAGATTCACTTGACTGCAACTTGTTACTGATTGTAGAAATGCATGCACGTATTTTATCAACAATAACCAAAAAGAAAAAGCATACATGCATTGATATTTATTCAAAGCAACATGAAACACTTAGGAATTTCTGCTCAATTAAGTTAACATATGCATTGGAGTTCATATAATGTACAAATTAACTCCCCGTCAGTCATACTAGCATATCTGAAATGAATCAAATGATTTATCTAAATTTTGTTTTTGGTTATATATCTTGCTCTTTCATGAAATATTAGTACTAACCAATAACCGAATAACCGAATTATGATGGGAAACAAGTATTTGTCCAAATTTTCAGTAATTTCATATTTTCATTTGCTTATGATGTCACATCTTACAGGTTTATGTGGTGGTCGTAGAGATTGTTATTTGATGTGGGTTCTCTGATTCTAGTGAATAGTGAATATTGGTTTATGGACTGGCCTTTTTTCTTTATTTGTTCAATTGTTAAGTGGGGTGCTTAATGTGGACTGATTTAGCATGATTTAATAAGTAATTAATATTGGGTTTAGTTTATCTAATTGTTTTCACCAGTTGATGACTATTCATTCTTAATTTAAGGTGACACATGGAGTATATATAATTATATTCCAGTTAGTTGTTGAATTGGGTTAGTATCTCATCCCCACCCCTCCCTCTTACTTTACATTGTGGAGTTCCCATAAAGAACCCTGAGATAAAATGATGTGACATGTAAACTTTTGAATAGTTAAGCTCAAATGATGTGGAAATAATGAGTCTTTTGACTATTAAATTTTGTTAAAAGATCCCTTTTTGTATATCCCTTTTATTTCACTTATTATTAGAATTGGTTATCTTACATTTTCTCTTAGATTGATGAGAAGGAACCTTTACGGAAAATTATTGGCCTATGTAATGCTAATAGCAGAAAAAATTGAATGAAGGTTGTCTTAATTAGATTAATCTGTTGGAGGTGCACTTGTTAGTCTTTATAGTTCAGTTTTGGAAAAGTATCCAAAAAAAGATACGTCCAAAAAATTAGAATGAATTTTCTGGAGTAAACATATTTGAACATCATCATGTTATCTTTAATAAACCTCAAGATTTTAAGGCAGATTTGTACCATATTCCATGCTTTTTGGCATTTGAATGCCTTCAAGCTAGGTGGCGACTCCTTTGATAATGAATTATTTCAATTTATTTCCTGTCTTCTTCAGGCTGTTTTTGTGTTTCTATTGATCCAAATCATTGCGAGGAATTCGATCCTACCACTGTGCCCATGCTTTCTAAGGTAAGAATTTCCTGGAAAAAATAGTCTATCTTGATCACTGGCTATCTTTGTAAAGGTTTAGTGATTGTAGTTAAGATCTGTTGCAATTTTCAGTTTTGAACTGGATTGTACACCTTGTAAGATGCATTATTGTACTTTTTTATCTGTTTTAACTTAATTATAGTCAACATTATCAACCAAAACATCGAAAAGACTGTCGGGTATTCATTGAGAATTTAGAACTTGATGTTGCTCTATTTGATGCTCTTCTTTTTTATCCTCCATTTTCATCCTATCATTTAACATCTTTGCCTTCATAGAAGGAATGGAAGTATACCAATTAAGCTAAAGACTTGTACTACTATATGAATTGCTGGTTTTGGTCGTGTTTAAATTATCTGATACTAATTAATCCCTTTCGTTCATATATGCAGCTTCTAGGAGAAATTAACATGGGATTGAAAACAGAGGGTGATAATAGTATATTATCAGACTTGTTATAATTAAAGTTTTATCTTATGATTTGTGATCACATTGAAAAACTGCCAATGTATTAATAAAATGTTTTGGCAGTTTGCCTTCGATGTTCGAACAACTATAATGGGGGTAATCCCCTTGCGAAAACAGTGTCAATCTTTGTACAGATGTACATGTTTTCCAGTACTGCTAATAATCAATCTTTTCTCTTTTTGTCTTTTTTTCTTGCAAGTTGTTCTCTAAATGTAATTAATCTTTATTAATAATGTCAAAGTATGAAGTGTTGATGGCACTGAACTTTATACATTAATTTTGCTTATATATATGAAAATACAAAAGTAAAATCGTTAGAGCACTTTATTTTATAATGAAGGTTTTCTACTATGTTTATATACTTGATTGGCTAGTGTAGTAGTTTATGATTATGTATTTGAATCTAATGGGCTTCGCCCCAGGTTTTGCTCATGTGAAGTTAAATCAAACCATACCATCCTAAATTGAAAATTTGAAATTAATGAAGCTAATTCAACTGCTATACAAACCTAGTGATGAAATGTTGTTGCTTGTCTTTTGGTTTGCCATGTGAATAGAATGCCCATTCTGCCCCTCCCCTACATTTGAGCAATATTATAGCATCACGTCCCTCCCTTGTGCAAGCATCTTTGAATGTGTTCTCTTAGTGATTCGATTTTAACATTTAAAGCTGTCCTTTTTCTTTGATCGATCTTCGGATTGTTTTCAGGAGTTGACCACCGTGACTGACTTCTATATGCTTATAATTTGTGGACAACAATAATTGAACTAGTTCACCCTTTTTTCCTTACTAATAATATGATCGAGCACTCCTTGTTTACTCATGTTTTATGTTCTGCTCTCGCTTAATTCCTTACAATTCTAATGACTTGTAGTTCTTATGTTTTCTATGACGCCCCCAAATCTGGGTTACCTTATCTACGAATTCGGTGCTTCACTGTGAAACTCATACATCATTCTAACAATAACTCATTGCGGAATAATAAAAATATTTACATTGCTTTTGAAGTACTTTAGGATATTTTTCACTTCCTTCCAGTGTTTTTCTATAGGATTGGATTGATATCTACTTGTCACACTAGGTGCATAAGTAACATCAGGTCTCGTACATATCATCCCATACATGATAGATCATATAGCCGAAGCATAAGAGATCTAATTACTCATGAGGTCTCTCTCCTTAGGTGTCTTCGGGGACAATTTTCTTAGAGAGATGTACTCCATGGCTCAGTGGTATGAGACCTCTCTTGGAGTTTTCCAAGCTAAACCTCTTTAGCATCGAATCAATGTACGTTCCTTGGGTCAAGCTAAGGATCCTTTTCGATCTATCTTTATATATCTTTATCCCCAAAATATAGAATGCTTCTCCTAAGTCTTTTATAGAGAAGTGTTTAGACAGCCAAAGCTTTACTGATTGTAGTATTTGTATGTCATTCCTAATAAGTAGTATGGGAGAGCTGTCGTTAAGCAATCCAAAATTAAACCTCACTTTCACTCTACAAATTTAAATAAGAGGCACAATAGTAAGTAAGGATCGATTCCACAGAGAATTGATATTGTATTAAACTTATTCTGATGTTTCTAACCAAAAACAGTAATTAAAAATTGGGGGGGGGGGGAGGTTTGAATTAATTATAATTAACTAAAGAAAAACAAAATTAAATGAATAAAGATAATCAAGTATATAAAAGCTTCAGTTCTTCAGTTCAGTTTCACCAATTTATAGTAATAGAATAATCAAGTTAATATTATTTCTTTCTTCAATGAAACTAACAACCCTAGATGATCAGCAATCGCTCAATTATCCAAAATTCTCCTTAAGTTTAAATGTAATGTGACAATCGCCCCCACTAGACTCTAACTGTTATATAACCCAGAACTATCAGTTTAGATTTAATATGACAGAAGCATTAAGAATTAGAGAATTAGGTTGTTCCAAGTAATAATCACACTATCAGAGATTATTTAACTTTCCTTTTGATAATCTTAATAATACCCAAAATCTTGTTCACAATCAAATATTACTAAGTACTACCTGTGATCAGATATAACATTGTTTGCTTAATATTATACCTTAATCTAGTAGATGATAACAATTCACTAATTTAATCCTGCATAAACTAAATTAGTAAACTGAATAACACATAAGAAATTCAACCGGATTATCAGAATAAATTTCACACACGAAAGAATCAATAATATAACTCAATTATTATATTAACTGTAAATATGGTTCCACATCCCTTCAGAAACTGAATAAAAGAACTAAGCTAGCATGCTGCTAAGTAAAGTATAATCTAAGATCAGGAATAATGGACGATGAATTATGTCCAACTGATTACAAGTGATATGTATTTATAGATGCTTTGAAATCCTAGAAGAATTCTAATCCTACTCTACTTTGGAAGTCTTCAATCTGTAGATATGGTAGGATTCTAAATCCTTGTCAAACTCTGCAATCCAGCTTTAAGTAGCTTCCTTATCAAATTAAGATTTAGTTTCCATATCAGATTCTACTTCCCATAATCAGAGATACTTTCTATGTAAACGCGTAATTCCATCTCCAAATCCTCATACGAATTGGACTCAATCATTCCATTACTTCAAATCCTACTCAAAATAGGAATCCTACATGACAACCAAAATCGTAGAGTAACATTCCTTTAGCAATCGTAGCATAAAGAAAGGTAGAGTGAAAGTCTGCATCATCACTTCGTAGAGTAGACATGACATCGTAGAGTGAACTGGGACAATCGTCGAATTGACAACACCATCGTAGAGTGGAACTATTCTCTCGGAATCGTAGAGTACCAGGTCTCGACTATCGTAGAGTCAAATGTCGCAGAGTATGCTAATCGTCAAACAGAAATCGGGTCGTAGAGTGAATCTCAATAATCATAGAGTTCAACCAGACTTCACTCCATCACAACGAACATATGACTTCCACTCAACGATCGTAGAGCATCAAAACTGATCGTAGAGTACTCTACAAAATAACACGAAATCCAGCATCAAACTACATTTTTGCAGAATCACATCAAATTCTTCTATAAATCAATAAATACCTTAAATCAACTCTTATGATAGATAACATGCAACTAAACTAAGTATAAAGGAATGAAAATAATCAAATATTATGCACCTATCAAATTCCCCCATACTTAGCTTTTACATGTCCTCATGTAAACCAAACAAGAATCATCAAGAAAACTAATCTGACTCATTCTCCCAAACTATCGAAGGTATCAAATTCAATTAAACAACACTGAATACCCATACTCATTACAGAACCCTGACTAATACCTCATCAACCAACTCACAAAAATAACTCTGTCATTCTCCCACAAAACATCCTCCAAATCAGAACATATCCACATAGATAACTCTCATACGATCAACACAAATACCCAACTCAGTTATCATGGAACAACAACCGTGCACACTAACTCATAACTCAAAACCTGATTCTCCTGCAATTCTTTTCAACCACAAAACCAACAATTTTTCAATTTCTCAGGTAAATGCATTTTATGCTCCATTTCACCTTTTACACATTTTTTCTATTCAAGTAGGTACATTTTATGCTCCATCCCACTTATGACTTTTCAGCGAGTGCGTTTTACGCTCCATCTCGCTCTTGTGTTTATGGATGGGTGTGTTTTAGGCTCCATCTCCCACCACAAGACATCTGCATTTTCTCTTTTTCTCTTCCTTTTTTTTTCAACACTGTTTGTTCTCATAATTTCCATCTTTTCTCTTTTTTTTCCACGGTTCTGTAAACCACATAAGCCATCAACACAACTCCTGAGTCACAAAATCAGTGCACAAAGTATAATCCCACAAATAACTTAGTCAAGTAAACATGCATCTCATATTCAAGCATTCATGCAAAATAATCCAAATTCAGAATTAGTCAATGGATCCTGTAATATCCCGGATAGTTATGAGACTTGTAAATAAGGTCTCAAATATTAAATAAAGGTTAAAGTCAAAACCTAGATTGTTAACAGAGAAATGTGTAGAGAAATGACTCAATATTTTCTTTGGGTTTAAAAGAACCTATATGAATTGAGGACGTATTCAATAAGATTATGCGATGAAATAAATGTCGTAAGAGTTTAGAAGTTAACCGAACTTGAGCATTTCGGTAGTAGTGGTTCCAATGATGGAATCCTTATAAGGGTTGAGTTTAAAACCTAGTTTTGAAGAAGATGATTGTGTAAAGATGACTAAACACTTTAACCTAATCTATGTGTTAGAAATTAAATGTGTGAAACGATATGTAAGGGATTGAAACCCTAGAATTGATAAGATGGTATACAGAGATATATGGGTATACAAGCATGTATAAACTAGATGGGTTCAGAGAAGTTACCCCAAAAACTTTCCATAAGTAGAAAGTTTAGGAGAAAGAATGATATATTTGTGAATTATGATTTTAAGTGATCAATGGAGATGGATTTCTGCGATCTAATCAATGTGTTATGTGATACGATATAAGCATTAATGAATTATAGAGGAAAAATATTTTCTTAGAAAATAACGGGGGAAACACTATTCACGCGAGAAACGCTTCTTCATTCTTTTCGAATTTTAACATTTCCGAATAGCGTTTATATGTAGTATAAGAGCGTATTTACTATTCAAAAATACGAGAGGAGAAATTTTCTATAAATGAAAAGTTTAGGAACTTTCCATAAATAGAAAGTTTGGGAATTCTCTATAAAAGGAAAGTTGTGGTGTATAGATGTCCACCAATAAGAAGAGGTTAAAGACCTTCCATAAATGAAAAGTTTAGGATGAAGGGTAGGATGGTAATGATCCAAGCCTAGATGAGTAATTAACTAGGTTAATTAATGAGAAACAAGATAAAACTATGTTATGAATTAACATAGCTTGAATGTTGGCCTTGATTGGCAAACGAGAAGGGTGATCATCATTAGGTAATTAACTAGTGTGTTTAATGCAGGGAATTTCAATAAGAGGATTAATTATGGTAGCCCAATATGGGATTGCCTAGATGTGAAGTGGGTAATTTAAATATAAGCCCAAATGTATGTTAATTGATAGTCCAAGAGGGATTTATTATAAGCCCAAGCTATGAGTAATGATTTAATGTGTTAGGGTTTTATGAGTAACCCAACAAATTAGCCAAAGGATGAGTAAACTAGGTTGACCATATTTTAACCAACCTTGAGTTAAAGAAGCCCAAAGAAATGGAAGGGAAGAAACTTTCCATAAATGGAAAGTTTGGAAACTTTCCATAAATGAAAGGTTTAGATAATGAAGAGAGAGAAGAGTATGTGTTGGTGTATTTATATATATGCATTAGTATATTTATGCATATATATAATTGTGCAAGTATTCTTATTAAAAGAAAAGGAAAAAAATAAATTAAAACAAATGGGTAGACTTTTGCTTTTGTTTTATCCAAAGTTGCATTGGTAGGAGCAAAAAGGGGATGGAAGTGACAAGTTGGTGATATATGTAAGTAGTGTAAGAGAGCTATGATGGGCTAGGTTGGTAGCTTGTGTTGGAGAAATGAAAGGTTGTAGAGAATTAACCAATGTAAGAGTAATTGAATAATCCTAGTTGGTAAACAAGAGAAGGCATTAACCAAACATTGGTTAAATGCTAGATGAATGCATGTGATGATGAGAATTAACCATAAATGGTTTATTTGAGTATCCTTAGGTGGTAACTAAGTTAAAGCTTTAACCATGCATTGGTTAGTTGTTAGCAAAATGTGTATAAATATATAATTATATGTATACATGATAGATGAGACTTAACTAAGGTGGAGTTAGTGAATTCACTCTAGGTTAATTCTTATAAGGGAATAATTGACCAACATAGAATTAGTAAGTAACCATGGGATTACATGTTTATAGAGAATTAACCATACCTTGGTTAACTATTGGGAGAAGGAGAATAAATTGATAACTAACTAAGGTTGATTGAATTTTGACTCTGAGGTAAATGTTAGAAAGTTAACTATAACTAAGTTAAATGGTGGAGGGATTAGATAGATACACATGTGTATGTAATATTATTGCAAGTATACTTATATATAAATTAAATGAAAAATAAAAACAAAAGTGCGGGGAAATGGAGCATGGGGAAACCGCCCATCTTGGGCCAAGAGAGGGCTAGAGCTAGCCTCTCACATCTCTTACAAAGTAGCCCCCAAATATCTTGTCCCATCTACTTTAATTAATGCCTTGTCCCCTAGTTTATTTAACCACCTTTGGTTACCTAGCTTTGGTTAAATGGTGGGAGAAAAGAATAGATATATGTTTGCCTAATTCTATACTAGCAAAAATACGCAAGTATACGCAGTCTACAAGTAATAAAGTGAAAGTAGAGTATTGTCCCTCGGAGAAAAGTTGAGTTTATAATGACAATTTTCAATCCTAAATCAAATCAATTTTATTAAACAAATGATCAATGATTTCTAAATTTCTGATTTTAACTAATTAATTCTAAATTAAATTACTACCACAAGTTTGAAAACATATTTTTAAAGACTTAAGACTACAACTTCACTTACTGCTTCACTTTGCTCGAAACACTTCCCTTTGGATTATGCTAATTATTTTGGATTGCTAATCAAGAACTCATCAGTATTTATGACCATCTCTCAATGCTTCATAAACAACTCAACTCAAATCCACAAATGATAGATTCAAGATAATCACCCTAATTAACTAACTCACTATATCTCTATGTGAATTACAATTAAGTTCAGGTTCCCTATCAGATTACATGCGGTGAATAGGTATATCTCTATCCTAAACACAAATTATGAAATCCAACAACAAGCAGAATGCACAATCACATGCTATTATGGTCAGATCTAAATCTATACTTCATCTCTCGAGTTCATATAGATTATCCCAGTAATTACTGGCCAGATAATTAAGCAACTAAGTATAAACCATAATAGACAATCCAATAATAACTAGTCATAATTATCTAGGAAGCATGTCAAACAAAACTACACAATAAGATTCATTATAGCCTTAAAAAGAAATTTAGTTCATAATTAAACTAGAATCCATTATCCACAAATTTAATAGCATTCAAAAGTCAAAGTAAAAGAAAAGAGAGAAGAACAAAAACTGTTGAGCAATCCTTAATCTCTCTCTAGCTCCTGCTTGCTTTCCTCCTGCTAGCAATTTGCTTCCGGTCTTCACAATTTGCTCTAAACTAGGGTTTTTTAATAATAAGTTCAACAACCTTTGAAATTGACTTAAAACAACTATATATAATATCTGATAAGAATCTTAATTAATTAAGACGTCTGAAATCTAAGCACACATCAAGTTTGCTTTAATTAATGAAAAAGTCAACTCTGGTCAACTCCCGAACCGGCGCGACCGCGCTGGAAATATGCTTGAATGGCGCGCGGTCGCGCTGCACTGCCAGCCAATTTCTTTTCAGCTCTGAAGACCGGCGCGACCGAGTTGCTCCCTAAGTCTTTTTGGGCGCGACAGCGCTGCACCATTTTCCGGCAACTCTGCATATGCAACTGCTAAATCCACTCAACTCTCGCCAAATCAATCCCCAACATGTGTAACCTACAAAAACACATAAAGTGCATGAAAAGTAACTACAAAACATGGAAATAAACAATAATCCACATTCATTGGTAGTCGATCCGTAGGTATAAAACCTACTTATCAAATACCCCCAAACTTGAACTATTGCTTGTCCCCAAGCAACACAATGCAACACAACGCAACACAATGCAACTAACAACTACCATGCCTAAGAATCCAATCAAAAGCCAGTATGAATCTTAACTTTTAGCCTCAGAGATATCAACGACACACCTAGAACAGTAAATCCAGTCAATATGAACGAATAATTCCAATCAATTAAATAATATACACCTGTCAAAACCCAGGTTGTGCGTGTGTGCTCATTAACCAATTTAACTAACCAAAGTTCAAAATTTAGCCACATAATCAACTCTACAACAAGAATGATCTACTTTCACTTCAATCCAAGAAAATATGACAAATCCAACCAAAATTAAGCAATAACTAAGCATGAGGGTTCTTACAAGGCTTATTTCTGTGACGCCCCCAAATTCGGGTCTCCAAATACCCGGATCTGGTCATCACGATTCAGTACAACATTCACCTTTAACAACATATGATATCTAAAAGTGCGGAATATAATAAACATACATTGTTCATTACAAGGTGTCACTAGTCCCAGAATACGATTAACCTTAAACATTTACACAATCCATACCCTAAATAGCTAGCAGGGTTTAAATTACATCAGTAAATAACTAACACATGAATCTAAGGTCAGCTACAAGATGTCTATCATTTCATCTTTTCTTTCCCTTTATTCTTCCCTGACGTCTCGGGTTTAGCTGCAATAAAGTCATGATATAGCAAGAATGAGCAACGAGTTTGCCCAGCAAGTTTAAGGTGCAACAATAAGAATATATCATGATGAAGGGATATTAAAGGGATTTCAACAATAGAATAATCAGAAGCAAGAACATTAAATGCTTTTAGAACAATTGATAGTCAAATAAACTTTGAACGATAACTTCCAGAGGAGTCAATAGCTGGTTGACCCTCTGGTTACTGGCTACAGAATAACGTACTTGAGGGGATCAGCCTCGCGTACCTTATGTATATGCATAACATTTAATTCTGCTATTTGTACCTTATATACGGTACGTGGGGTACTCCCCTATAAATAAAGGGGTGTTCATACAGTCTAAGAATCCTTACCATTGATTGGTTCGGATAGCTTTTATAAATTTTCACAAAATTGTCTGACCGAACAAGGGTTCAGAATTAACCATGAATGGTTCATAAAACTTCTGAATTTAATTCAATATTCGAATTCAAATGCATGAGTGCGAATGCCAATAAATACACAGATGTGGAATAATTTTAAAAGTAATTAGACCACTTATAGCATGCTTGGAGATAAAATTCAAGCTTAAAGAATACATGCAATAGTATATACCTTTTGCATGAATTAAAATACTGCATAAGGTTTTAGAAGTATTGCTCAAGGTAAAAAGTTGAGTAAGGAAGAACTTGCAATAATGTAAGAAGTTTAGGGTTAGGAACTTGCAGAAATCAAAGTTCGGGATAGAGGACTTGCCTGTTTGCTCAGCTACAGATAAATTCTAGCTTTAATTACTTGACCGTGGATAACCTATCAGTTGGTAGAATTGGTTTATCCATTAGCATTGCGTACTTATACCCACTTATGCTATCCATTTAGCAGATAAATAATTCACCGAACTTAATTACTACCTAGCCATCAGCTAACAAAAATTTAATGACCTCTATTTATTATTTAAACAGATAATAATTAATCAGGGTCACTTATCATTTGAATACTCCAATTATTACCTTTAATTGTATTTAAGTATGGTTTAACAATCCTTATAAAATAAATTTATTGGGTTTAAAGATAACGGAAAACCATTGATCAGTTTCTTGTTGATTTACTCTTAATTACTATTACCTTAGGGGTAATTTAATATCTGTCGAACTTGTCCTTTATTCAACCCTATTTAATGTATAAATTTTCACACTTAATTATTATTTAATATTAATAATCGCTAAGTGTTTATTATCTTTATTTATTAAGGGCCACAGCTAAATATTTAGCTTATAAATCTCCCTTATACTTAATCATTATTTCATTAATGATTAAGTAGTTAATTTCCTTCTTATTCAATAACTTAATTATTATTATTAAATAATAATTTAATACTTAGTAGCTTTATTTACTATAAATAGATAATAAGTACTTATTTTATTAACTTTATTCATATCTAATTATTATTATTATTAGATAATAATTAAATATTTATTATCTTTATTTATTATTAAATAATAAATTATTTCATGAAGTCTTATTCATATTTAATTATCAAATAATAATTTAATATTTATTATTTAATTTAATTATTTACATTCGTACTCAATTAGTTAAATATTTATTTGTTTAGTGATAAATAATAGATAATTAATTTATCAATTTGGAAAATAACTAATTTATTGCTTAATACCATTGAACATTATAGTTCCTTCAATATCATCTCAAGCCAACTGACAGTCGTCCAACACAATAGGGAATACTAATCCCAATGGCCAGTTTAGCATTCATATCCCAATCACGTACTAACATTTAGTATAGTTAAATTTACCTCATACAAAAACCCAATATCAATTCACTGAGTTTCCAAATCGCAGTCAAACAAAAACGTTAATAGTACGTTACCAAACCCAAGCACTATAACACAATGTCTGAGTTTTAAACCCAAGCAAATATCCCAAAAATTAACTTTTCAATCCAGAGAGAAGTATTCCATACAATACCCGATTTTCCAAAATAATTCAAACAAAATTTCCACCAACTGGTAACAGGTTTTAAAACCCCAAACTTATAATAAAGTTTCCAATTCATACCAATTACACTGTGTAATACAAATTAACCACTGCTAATACAGTCAGTAATACCAAACTAGTTATAGAAATTTTCAAAGAACCCAAACCCACAAAATCACAATACCAGAGCAATATGCCCTATCCAGTTTGAGTCACACGATCCAAATGTCGAAACTAAAGAAAGGAAAGAAAAGGAAACACAACACAAACCAATTATGCTACAACAATATGATACCCAGATTTCTCAAAACCCAACAATGTTATTACAGAACAACCATAAAACTGAATACAGTATTATAGGCCAACCCCATCGGCTACTACCAGAACACAACCATATCCCAACCTAAATAACCCAACCAAGTATACCATAAGAAATTCATACAAACCCAATACAAGGAAATTTTTGTCCAATTCCATACTCACAGTTGACTGCACAATTCGAGTATGGAGGAAAATTTATACAAAATTTACTAAGAACCAACACACGGTAACCTATGGCTATACCTTGGGTTTGAGCGGCGGGCCGTTCTTCTCTGTCTACCGAAATAGGAAATGGAGCTGGACATTCTCAGCAACTGGAAATGCAATCCCCTAATTGATTTCCCCTGTTTCCTCTTCTCTCTGTATCTCCTTACCAACTTGAAACCCTAATTTCTAATTGGGAATTCTAATCTTTTAATTGAGAACAAAATCAAGGAATCGGCAGTTTCAAGGTTGGGGAAAAGGGTTCAATTTATAGGCAAATGATTTGGGCAATACCCTAATTGCTGGGTCAATGACTGACGGTAGAAAGAGGTAACGGCCTGCGTCTGCACCACCCATCCGAGCTCAGCTAGACCATCACATCTCCGAGCGGCGCCTTCCCAGCGGTCAAATCGCCGATTTCTCGAATCCTTTGGTCCGATCGTTGAGCGCTCGGTTGTCGATGCCTCACCCGTTCTGCCCGTTGGTTGCTCGCACCATCGCCGGCGCACGCCTGGCGATGCTCCCCTTCCATCAGTCGCGCTTGTCCCGTCCGATTGGATCGACGGTTTGGTTGACAGCTTGGGTCTCTCTTGGTTTGGCTTCGTGAGGGATTAGACTGGTATGATTTCCCCCAAATCGCACTTGCCGGCTCTAATACTCCCTCCCCAATCAGTCGACCCGACTTTCATGACCCAACCCGGATGTAAATGTCATGACCCGTCCAAAAAGAAATGGGCTCAGCCCAATTAATTTAATTAATAGGGAGTTCCCCACTTGGTCGGCCCAACAAGAAAATGAAAGAAAATTTGGGCTCAGCCCAATTGTTTTAGGTCATTTGAAATAAGTAATAAAAAGAAATATAGTCCAACTTAAAATTATTATGCTCTTAATATTTAATTTGAATTAAGTAACTCAGTTAATTAATAAAATTTATTTCACCAATAATTCCTCATTTGAATTATTTTTAATCCCTTAACAATAAAATGGATTTATTTATTAATCTTCTTCCAAATAAAATCTTGGGAATTTAAATTCTTAGGGTTAACTCTCACTAATTCATTTAAACTATCAGTGAATCCCTTTAATGCTCAGAAAATTATTGGACCACGTATTTATATAATTAAATAATAGTACCCACATGGATCCAATTAAATTTTAAAAATTTAAATATAGTGAATTTATTTATTAAATAAATTTGATATAGTGTTTAAAAATCCTGGACATTACATCCTCTCCCCCTTATAAAAATTCCGTCCTCGGAATTTCAATCTAAGGTCACTCAAACAACTGGGGGTAATTAGCTCTCATCTTCTCTTCGAGTTCCCACGTAGCTTCTTCTACCGCGTGGTTTCTCCAGAGAACTTTAACCGAAGGAATTATTTTATTCCTCAGCTTCTGCTCTTTTTAATCCAGTATTTGAACAGGAATCTCCTCGTACGATAGGTCTTTTTCGACTTGAATTGGTTCATAGGAAATAACATGTTTGTAATCTGGCTTATACGGACGCAATACTGATACATGAAACACGTTGTGAATGTGCTCAAGTTCAGGAGGTAATGTTATCTCGTACGCCACCTCGCCGATTCGTCTCAAAATTTCGAACGGTCCTATGAACCTAGGGCTCAATTTACCCTTTTTCCCAAAACGGATCTTTCCTTTCCAGGGAGATACCTTCAGGAACACAAAACTACCAACTTCAAAGTCTCGTTTCTGGCGATGTAAGTCGGCATACCTCTTCTGACGATCTTGGGCTGCTACTAACCGCTGTCTTATTATTTTAATGATTTCCACGGTTTGTTGTACCAATTCTGGCCCCAATAATCTCCGTTCACCAACTTCGTCCCAACACAACGGCGTTCGACACTTCCTTCCGTACAATGCTTCGTACGGTGGCATGCCAATGCTAGCATGGTAACTATTGTTGTAAGCGAACTCCACTAGTGGCAAGTGATCATCCCAGCTTCCACTTAAATCCATCACCACTGCCCGGAGCATATCCTCTAGAGTCTGAATTGTTCGCTCACTCTGACCATCAGTCTGCGGATGATATGCCGTACTCATTCTTAACTGTGTTCCCAGTCTCTCCTGTAGACTTCTCCAAAAATTTGACGTGAAGCGCGGATCCCGGTCAGACACAATAGATACCGGCACTCCATGTCGCGACACTATCTCCTTTACGTAAAGTTTCGCCAATTGCTCCAATTTGTACCTGATCTTGATCGGTAGAAAGTGGGCAGACTTGGTCAACCGATCCACGATCACCCAGATGGCGTCTAGACCCTTTTGCGTTGTTGGAAGTCCCACCACAAAATCCATTGTGATGTGCTCCCACTTCCATTCGGGAATCTCTAAAGGTTGCAACAATCCGCTCGGCCGTTGGTGCTCAGCCTTGATCCGTTGACAAGTTAAACACCGGTTGACGAACTCTGCAACTTCCCCTTTCAAATGCGGCCACCAATAATGTTGACGAAGATCTTGATACATCTTGGTGCTACCTGGATGTACCGAAAACCTTGTATTATGGGCCTCCTGCAAAATCTCTTCCCTTAAGTCTGGTACGTAGGGTATCCAGATCCTTCCCTCGAATCTTAGCAATCCTGTGCTGTCAACCTTATACTTCGAGGCTTTTCCCTCCGATAACTGTTTCTTAATGTCAACGCATTCCTCGTCAAATTCTTGAGCCTCCTGTATCTTATCCAGTAGAGTTGGTCCTAACCGTCACGGCGAACACCTTTTCGTCCACCTCCATTGGATACCTGACTTCCAGCTCCAGACGTTCAAAGTCTCGTATCAATTCCTCCTGGACTGTCAGCTGCATCAATTTCACCTTGCCTTTCCTACTTAAAGCATCAGCCACTACATTTGCTTTGCCCGGATGGTACAGAATTTCACAGTCGTAGTCTTTGATCAAGTCCAACCATCGGCGCTCTGCCTGCATCATATTTAGTTCCTTCTGAGTGAAGATATACTTTAGACTTTTGTGATCTGTATATATCTCGCACTTCTCCCCATATAAGTAGTGCCTCCAAATCTTCAAGGCAAAAACCACTGCGGCTAACTCCAAGTCATGAGTCGGATAACCCTTCTCATAGTCCTTCAGTTGCCGTGATGCGTATGCCACTACCTTGCCGTGTTGCATCAGTACACAGCCAAGACCCTTGTGTGATGCATCGCTATACACTACGAAACCCCCAGTGTTGACCGGTAAGGTCAACACTGGTGCTTGGCTGAGTCTCTTCTTCAACTCCATGAAACTCTCCTCACACTTCTCCGACCAAACAAACTTGACTGTTTTCCTGGTGAGATTGGTCAATGGCGACGCTATCTTTGAAAAATCCTGGATGAATGAATCTCCGATAGTATCCCGCTAATCCCAAGAAACTCCGGATCTCTGTCGGCGTCTTCGGCTGTTCCCAGTTTGATAACTGCTTCCACTTTTGCTGGGTCCACCGAAACACCATTCTTGTCTATGACATGACCCAGGAATTGTACTCTCTGCAACCAAAACTCGCACTTAGAAAACTTTGCATACAACTTCTCCTTCCTGAGAGCTTCTAATACCATCTTCAAATGTTCAGCATGCTCCTCTTCTGTCCCCGAATACACCAAGATGTCATCGATGAATACGACTACGAACTTATCCAAGTACTGCTTGAACACTCTGTTCATCATATCCATAAATGCTGCTGGTGCATTTGTCAATCCAAAAGACATTACCAGGAACTCGAAGTGCCCATAACGAGTCCTGAATGCAGTCTTCGGGATATCTTCCTGCCTCACCTTCAGCTGGTGATAGCCGGTTCTTAAGTCGATCTTTGAAAAGTACTTCGCTCCCTTAAGTTGATCGAACAGATCGTCAATTCTAGGAAGTGGATACCTATTCTTAATAGTAACTTTGTTCAACTCCCGATAGTCGATACAAAGCCTCATTGAACCGTCTTTCTTCTTTACAAACAGAACGGGCGCTCCCCAAGGGGACACACTTGGTCTGATATATCCTTTATCTAACAGCTCCTGCAGTTGCACCATCAACTCTTTCATTTCTACAGGTGCCATCCGATACGGCGGCTTTGATATTGGTGCGGTTCCCGGTGCCAAATCGATAACAAACTCGATTTCCCTGTCCGGCGGCAGTCCCGGAAGCTCTTCGGGAAAGACATCGGTGAATTCTCTCACGACTGGTATTTGACTCATCTCATCCCCTACTCGACGAGTATCAACCACATGGGCCAAATAACATTCGCAACCCTTCTTGAGTAATCTCCTTGTTTGCATCATAGTAAGACAACAAGATTGTCTCGGCGATTTACTACCATAGAATACAACTTCGACTTATTAGAAGTCTTCAGGTGTACACACTTCTTCTTACAGTCGATGACTGCTCCGTGAATCGATAACCAATCCATTCCAAAGATCACATCGAACTCCCCCAAACGAATCGGTATCAAATCCACGCTGAGCTTAAATCCTCGCAATTCGGCACAACAATTCCTATGAATGCATTCTACGGGGATAATTTCCTTATTTGCTACTTCTACGTTCATAGGGTGTTCTAACTTTTCACGAGGTAAGTCTAACATTTTAGCAATTCTTCGGAAACAAAAGAGCAGGTAGCACCCGAATCGAATAACACATAAGCATTTATATCATTGATTGGGATGATACTTGACACCACGTCCTTGGACCCCACGACATCCTTCCTTGTGGCCATCATGGCTTTTTCTGATCTTTGGTTGTACTTTGTCAACGCTTCATTTCCTCCTCGGCAGCGATTGCTTCCTTAAGTAACGTAGGAAATGTGTTGATCTGCAAAACCACAACCTTACTATACGCCCAGGGCTTCAACCCTTGATCAAATCTCTTCGCTCGCCTAGCTCCGGTGTCCATTTGGTGTGGATCGAACCTAGCTAGTTTGTTAAACTTCGTTGCGTACTCTGCTACCGACATATCATCTTGCTTCAGATCCAAGAACTTTATCTCCATACTTGCCTGCGTGCTTTCTAGAAAGTAATAATTTTTATTTTTTTTTTAAAAATATCTCCTTAAAATGAGTCCATGCAATCGCACCTTCCCCAGCTCGGCTTCTATTCGCCTTCCACCAGTAATTTGACTCACCCTTCCTCATGAAAGTGGCAACCGAAGTCTTCTGTTCCTCGGTCACTCTTGCGACCTTGAAAACTTTCTCCATTTCTTCTACCCATGTCTGGGCTTCACTTGAATCCATATTCCCACGAAACTCCGGTGGTCCTAGTAATTTGAAACCCGTAAAGTTCGCCATGTGATTTCATGGCCAAACAACCGCAATGGCTGGTCTGCCTTGCATCGTTTCCTCTAACAAGTTCGCAAAGGTCCTCTTGGGGTCAGTCTGACCCTCCTCGTTATTCACTGACTCTTCCACCCTCGTGTATCGGGGTTGTCTCCTTGACGGCATTGTTTGTTCTAAACAAAACCTTACATAAATCCTTCTTGTTTTACACCATCGTGCAAAATTCTACTGATGTTATCATTTAAGAGTCAAGGCACAAATCGATTACAATCAATCATGTAATAATAATACCACATTTATATTCATACACCCCTTAGTGTGTCAAACACTTATAATTCCGGCATATTCCTATAAATGTTAACTATCCCATTAAGACACAAAAGATGGGATTAATAAGAACTCCATTCCCCTAGATCTGAAAAGTGGGGATGTATCATCATCATATCAACTCAAGGCACCTTTAGTAACTACTAATAAGCTCATCTTAGTACCTCGTACTACTTACATCATATAGCATTCCTGATATCCACTTATCCCTCTGTTACTAACAACAAGATGGGATTCACATAACTACTCCACAACTTACACAAAGTTGGGACTTACAACAGATATACTGCTAGCTGTACAAAAACTGAGATTCACATTTCTTACATGCATAGGTATACTAGTACATATACATTGACTACTATTCTTTATTCATTACCCCTCACAAAGGTCTTGTAACTCTCAGACTTAATCTTTCTTTCTTTCATTTCCTCCACTTATTCCTTATATCGGCTCCAATTGATCCTCCTTAGGGATTTCTATTATCTCATCATTCAGTTCCATCTCTAGATATTTTTTTTTTTTTTTTCCAGATCAGACACTAAATCTACCCTCGGTTCATTTCTTATAATCTCTCCGTTGTCTCTCCTTTCTAATCATCAAAACAATCTAAATTGCCATCAGCCATCTCTTAAAATTTTTTTTTTTTTTTTTTTTTTTTTGCATATAAAATCATTCATCTTAATACTCTCAACTTTTGCTTAACAACTCTATATGAGTTCATTACCTTTGTCTCACCTGGCATTCCACCATAAAGCTTAATAACTTAACTAACACTTCAAAATATCGATATATTCATTATTTATCGAATTAATCATTTCCTTCTTGCAAACCTTAACCCAACAGATTCTAAGGTACCCTCTCTTCTTCACAAAGAAACTCTATACCACATCACTCCAATATCTTATCTAATGAATAGCCACAAAAATTGATCAATAGTCACAGAATTGATCAATAACATCAAATGAGTAATCTAATTACCTCGAATATCTATAACTCCAGCTTACAATGGGTCGTCCATCCTTAATGGTCTTCACTTTACCATATTATCTCATCAATACACATTCCTCAAATTATCCACAAGCTTAATAACACCAACGTATGATCCAAATCCTCAATTTTAAGATCATAATAAATTTCTACCCAAAAATAACTCTATATGAGTTCTATCCTCTTCTATTCCTCTATATTCTCTCAGGTTATAGCCTAAGGACTCTTTCTCCTAAGGGTTATAACCTATAGCTTTGATACCAACCTGTGACGCCCCCAAATTCGGGTCTCCAAATACCCGGATCTGGTCATCACGATTCAGTACAACATTCACCTTTAACAACATATGATATCTAAAAGTGCGGAATATAATAAACATACATTGTTCATTACAAGGTGTCACTAGTCCCAGAATACGATTAACCTTAAACATTTACACAATCCATACCCTAAATAGCTAGCAGGGTTTAAATTACATCAGTAAATAACTAACACATGAATCTAAGGTCAGCTACAAGATGTCTATCATTTCATCTTTTCTTTCCCTTTATTCTTCCCTGACGTCTCGGGTTTAGCTGCAATAAAGTCATGATATAGCAAGAATGAGCAACGAGTTTGCCCAGCAAGTTTAAGGTGCAACAATAAGAATATATCATGATGAAGGGATATTAAAGGGATTTCAACAATAGAATAATCAGAAGCAAGAACATTAAATGCTTTTAGAAACAATTGATAGTCAAATAGACTTTGAACGATAACTTCCAGAGGAGTTCAATAGCTGGTTGACCCTCTGGTTACTGGCTACAGAATAACGTACTTGAGGGGATCAGCCTCGCGTACCTTATGTATATGCATAACATTTAATTCTGCTATTTGTACCTTATATACGGTACGTGGGGTACTCCCCTATAAATAAAGGGGTGTTCATACAGTCTAAGAATCCTTACCATTGATTGGTTCGGATAGCTTTTATAAATTTTCACAAAATTGTCTGACCGAACAAGGGTTCAGAATTAACCATGAATGGTTCATAAAACTTCTGAATTTAATTCAATATTCGAATTCAAATGCATGAGTGCGAATGCCAATAAATACACAGATGTGGAATAATTTTAAAAGTAATTAGACCACTTATAGCATGCTTGGAGATAAAATTCAAGCTTAAAGAATACTTGCAATAGTATATACCTTTTGCATGAATTAAAATACTGCATAAGGTTTTAGAAGTATTGCTCAAGGTAAAAAGTTGAGTAAGGAAGAACTTGCAATAATGTAAGAAGTTTAGGGTTAGGAACTTGCAGAAATCAAAGTTCGGGATAGAGGACTTGCCTGTTTGCTCAGCTACAGATAAATTCTAGCTTTAATTACTTGACCGTGGATAACCTATCAGTTGGTAGAATTGGTTTATCCATTAGCATTGCGTACTTATACCCACTTATGCTATCCATTTAGCAGATAAATAATTCACCGAACTTAATTACTACCTAGCCATCAGCTAACAAAAATTTAATGACCTCTATTTATTATTTAAACAGATAATAATTAATCAGGGTCACTTATCATTTGAATACTCCAATTATTACCTTTAATTGTATTTAAGTATGGTTTAACAATCCTTATAAAATAAATTTATTGGGTTTAAAGATAACGGAAAACCATTGATCAGTTTCTTGTTGATTTACTCTTAATTACTATTACCTTAGGGGTAATTTAATATCTGTCGAACTTGTCCTTTATTCAACCCTATTTAATGTATAAATTTTCACACTTAATTATTATTTAATATTAATAATCGCTAAGTGTTTTATTATCTTTATTTATTAAGGGCCACAGCTAAATATTTAGCTTATAAATCTCCCTTATACTTAATCATTATTTCATTAATGATTAAGTAGTTAATTTCCTTCTTATTCAATAACTTAATTTATTATTATTAAATAATAATTTAATACTTAGTAGCTTTATTTACTATAAATAGATAATAAGTAATTATTTTATTAACTTTATTCATATCTAATTATTATTATTATTAGATAATAATTAAATATTTATTATCTTTATTTATTATTAAATAATAAATTATTTCATTAACTCTTATTCATATTTAATTATCAAATAATAATTAAATATTTATTATTTAATTTAATTATTTACATTCGTACTCAATTAGTTAAATATTGTATTTGTTTAGTGATAAATAATAGATAATTAAATTTATCAATTTGGAAAATAACTAATTTATTGCTTAATACCATTGAACATTATAGTTCCTTCAATATCATCTCAAGCCAACTGACAGTCGTCCAACACAATAGGGAATACTAATCCCAATGGCCAGTTTAGCATTCATATCCCAATCACGTACTAACATTTAGTATAGTTAAATTTACCTCATACAAAAACCCAATATCAATTCACTGAGTTTCCAAATCGCAGTCAAACAAAAACGTTAATAGTACGTTACCAAACCCAAGCACTATAACACAATGTCTGAGTTTTAAACCCAAGCAAATATCCCAAAAATTAACTTTTCAATCCAGAGAAGTATTCCATACAATACCCGATTTTCCAAAATAATTCAAACAAAATTTCCACCAACTGGTAACAGGTTTTAAAACCCCAAACTTATAATAAAGTTTCCAATTCATACCAATTACACTGTGTAATACAAATTAACCACTGCTAATACAGTCAGTAAATACCAAACTAGTTATAGAAATTTTCAAAGAACCCAAACCCACAAAATCACAATACCAGAGCAATATGCCCTATCCAGTTTGAGTCACACGATCCAAATGTCGAACTAAGAAAGGAAAGAAAAGGAAACACAACACAAACCAATTATGCTACAACAATATGATACCCAGATTTCTCAAAACCCAACAATGTTATACAGAACAACCATAAACTGAATACAGTATTATAGGCCAACCCCATCGGCTACTACCAGAACACAAACCATATCCCAACCTAAATAACCCAACCAAGTATACCATAAGAAATTCATACAAACCCAATACAAGGAAATTTTTGTCCAATTCCATACTCACAGTTGACTGCACAATTCGAGTATGGAGGAAAATTTATACAAAATTTACTAAGAAACCAACACACGGTAAACCTATGGCTATACCTTGGGTTTGAGCGGACGGGCCGTTCTTCTCTGTCTACCGAAATAGGAAATGGAGCTGGACATTCTCAGCAACTGGAAATGCATATCCCCTAATTGATTTCCCCTGTTTTCCTCTTCTCTCTGTATCTCCTTACCAACTTGAAACCCTAATTTCTAATTGGGAAATTCTAATCTTTTAATTGAGAACAAAATCAAGGAATCGGCAGTTTTCAAGGTTGGGGAAAAGGGTTCAATTTATAGGCAAATGATTTGGGCAATACCCTAATTGCTGGGTCAATGACTGACGGTAGAAAGAGGTAACGGCCTGCGTCTGCACCACCCATCCGAGCTCAGCTAGACCATCACATCTCCGAGCGGCGCCTTCCCAGCGGTCAAATCGCCGATTTCTCGAATCCTTTGGTCCGATCGTTGAGCGCTCGGTTGTCGATGCCTCACCCGTTCTGCCCGTTGGTTGCTCGCACCATCGCCGGCGCACGCCTGGCGATGCTCCCTTCCATCAGTCGCGCTTGTCCCGTCCGATTGGATCGACGGTTTGGTTGACAGCTTGGGTCTCTCTTGGTTTGGCTTCGTGAGGGATTAGACTGGTATGATTTCCCCCAAATCGCACTTGCCGGCTCTAATACTCCCTCCCCAATCAGTCGACCCGGCTTTCATGACCCAACCCGGATGTAAATGTCATGACCCGTCCAAAAAGAAATGGGCTCAGCCCAATTAATTTAATTAATAGGGAGTTCCCCACTTGGTCGGCCCAACAAGAAAATGAAAGAAAATTTGGGCTCAGCCCAATTGTTTTAGGTCATTTGAAATAAGTAATAAAAAGAAATATAGTCCAACTTAAAATTATTATGCTCTTAATATTTAATTTGAATTAAGTAACTCAGTTAATTAATAAAATTTATTTCACCAATAATTCCTCATTTGAATTATTTTAATCCCTTAACAATAAAATGGATTTATTTATTAATCTTCTTCCAAATAAAATCTTGGAATTTAAATTCTTAGGGTTAACTCACTAATTCATTTAAACTATCAGTGAATCCCTTTAATGCTCAGAAAATTATTGGACCACGTATTTATATAATTAAATAATAGTACCCACATGGATCCAATTAAATTTTAAAAATTTAAATATAGTGAATTTATTTATTAAATAAATTTGATATAGTGTTTAAAAATCCTGGACATTACAATTTCTATCTCTCTTCTTCTACGAGTGCGTTTTACGCTCTATCTCGTATGTATGCTTGACCGTGCAATGCTAGGTTCTCTTAGGCGTTTCAAAGTCACCCATGTAGTGAGCGTTCAATCAATGACTCCCAAACCAATCGGCTTTAGGGCACTAGGTGTTAAGACACCCCTAAGGATCTAATTACCCGAGTAACTAAGGCCACAGAACCCAACTAATCAACGCATTTATTGTATTTTTGTTTTTTGTTTTTTTCAATAAACTAGAACCCTTTAGAAACCCTCAAACTCAGCTTTTACCTCATCTCAGCCTTCATTGTCAATTTCCCCCAAAAATTTTTCAAAAGTCTCAGTTAAAAGTCAATTATGCAACACTTTGAACTCTAGCAGTCAAATTAATCAAATCTTTTATGCTATCCGATAACTCAAATAAAGACAGGCATAACTACTCTCATGATCTAAACTACATCATCCATAATGACCATCACACTATCCAAGTTAACCATTAAAACCAATCTCATCATTGGCCGAGCCAAGACTCAAACTAGCACATCAATTGAATTCATGCAACTAAATATGAAAATGCACTAAATGCAACAACTACGAGAATGCACTAACAAATATATACCAATATGCCAAACATCTATAATGCACTAGACTAACTGCATGCTAAACAAAAACAGATAAAAATCTATAAAACCCCCAAACTTAAAACAAACAATGTCCTCATTGAATAAACAGTAAAAAGAAAAGGAAAGAAAACTCCCCTAATCCGAGGTAACATCATCTGCAGCCTCCCCATCTGAAGGTGTATCCGGGGGAGGATAAGCTGGAGCATCACTAAACATTGGGAATTGGACTTGAACGCCTAATTGGGAAAAAGCTTGTGAGAAACTGTCCGAGAGTTGTGTGGAGAAGAAGCAAAGCTCTGTCATACTAGTGTGAATAGCATCCATTCGTCGTTGCATGCGCCGCTTCATTCGATCTAACCTAGCCTGAGACACATTAAATGGCTGCTCATGTTCGGTCATCGGCTGATCGGATGCCTCTTCACTCTCACTTTGATCCGCCAAGAGAAATCCTACTCCACGGGAATGAGAAGGAGCACTAGTCCACACCTTATACTTTTCAATCGTAGCATGATCAATGGTGGACATCGGAAGCTGCACGGGCTCACCATCATCCCATTCCACCCCAGCAACTATGCATAAATGAGCTATCACAGATGCATGTGGAATCCCTCCTGAAGTACCACCCTACCGGTACCGGCGTATGGACTGATTAATGATATAACCCACATCAATTTTCTTTCCTTTAACAATCCCAAACAGTAGAATAACACGGTCCTTAGTCACATCATTTTGATGCCTGGTTGGCATGAGATTGGCACAAATGAAACTATACCAGGCCTTTCCATAGCGACTCAAAGCTGTGTGAGGAAAGTGTAATTTCTGATCTGTTCCTTGCTTAGTCGTCCAAACCGTACCAGGCTTACACAAGGTATTCATGATATTATCCAATTTCGTGTCCCACCTTATAGAGTATAACCAGTCCGGATCGTTAGGCTGAACAGTAAGAAAGTAGTACAGGGTATTGATACTCTCTCTAGTATATGACACTTGGCAACCCTGCACAAAAGCAGTGCCATCCTTAGTGATTTTCACGTTTGCATAGAATTCCTGGATTACTGATATCGGGGCTGACAAAGGTGGTTCCACGAACAACAGCCAACCCATAGCTCGGATCATGCTCATCATTTGGCCATCCAAATTAGGATATGGCTTTAGCTCAGGTTCCAAAACAAATGTCTTCCCAAGCAAATCCCGCTGGTAAAATTCCTCAGCCTCAGCAGACACAAACCTACTACTATCGAATTTAACTGGTTCAATACGGGCTTGAGAACTAGAAGATTCACCACGTTGTCGTTTCGAGGCCATAGATACTCAATCCAAATATTCAATGCCAACAAACTTAACCCTATAAACTCACATGCACAATTCACTCCAATATAGAAAGCACAATAGACTTGAGTCCTATAATCAGAAATCCCCAATACATTGTATACCCAACTCTAGAATCCTTCAACTGTAAGTATTACCTTGAGAAGAAGAAAAATCCAAGCCACATTGTACTTACTTCGTTCTGAAAGAATGCGATCCCACGGTATCCCATAACAATGCAATGAAAGGCCACTGGAGAATGCTTCGGTGGTTTAGATTTAGGGTTTGGATTGAATGAATATAATATAGGAAGTGAGAGATTTGAGAGGATAGAAGATGAAGATAGAAAAGTGTTGCAAAGAGAACTAGGGTTTGTGAGTGGAAGAGTTGGTGTAGAATGGTATTGTGAGGGAGAATTATAGAATGGAAGAGTTTGATTTAGTGTAGGATTGATTTAGAAAATATTTGATTTGGATTTGGAAAAGGAAAAGAATAGGAGAAGTAACCGTTTCTAATTTGGAGAGTAGAGTGAGAATGAGAATCCAAGCGGGAAAAGAAAGAAATAAGAAGCCAGTGGGTCGGGTTTGAACTGGGTTTTAAAACTTGAAAACCGATCGCGGCGCGGCCGCGCTGGGATTTGGCTTGGATTAGGCGCGGCCGCGCTGGTATGGCAGCTAGACAAATTTGAATTCGGGGGATGGGCGCGGCCGCGCTGCTTTCCTTTACAACTGGGGCACGACCGCGCTGGTATGACAGCACGAGCTTTTCGATATCTGAAGATGAGCACGGCCACACTGCTTTCCTTCACAACTGGGGCGCGTCCGCGCTGCTCTGGCAATATGAAACTAAATTTGTTCAGCATTTTTGTTTGAATCCTTAGCATGCAGCCCTGATGTGTAACCTAAAAAGAAAAAAGAAAAATAAAGTAACCACTTACTACTATATAAAAACAAAACTAAAAATACTAATTACTCCTAAAAATCACAAAAATTTCAACTTAAAGAAATTAAAGATTGGGTTGCCTCCCAACTAGCGCTTGATTTAAAGTCTTTCAGCCTGACTATTCCCTGTTTCAAGTTCTAATCGGCAAGAGTGATTGAGGTTTTCTGGTGATCGAAATCACCACCCCAATAATGCTTTAGCCTTTGTCCATTGACTTTAAACGACTCTTCTGGATTGTGAGCAAAAACTTCAACGGCGCCATGAGGGAATGCTTGTTTGATAATGAAGGGACCAGACCACCGAGACTTGAGCTTTCCTGAAAATAATCTCAATCGAGAGTTGTATAGAAGCACTGCTTGTCCCGGCTCAAATTTCCTGTTGATGATTTTGCGATCGTGCCACTTCTTGACTTTTTCTTTGTATAACTTCGAGTTCTCATAAGCTTGCAGACGAAATTCATCAAGTTCATTAAGCTGGAGAAGTCTCTTTTCACCCGCAGTTGTGAGATCGAAGTTCAACTTTTTGATGGCCCAATATACTTTGTGTGCAAGTTCAACAGGAAGGTGGCACACCTTGCCATAGACTAACTCGTACGGTGACGTGCCAATGGGTATCTTGTATGTTGTCTGATAAGCCCAAAGCGCGTTATCCAACTTTGTTGACCAGTCTTTCTGTTAGGATTAACAATCTTCTCCAGAATTCTATTCACTTCCCTATTTGAAACTTCGGCTTGACCACTGGTTTGGGGGTGATAAGCTGTAGCAATTCTGTGGTTGACCCTATATTTAGCTAATAGAGCTGTGAAATACCTATTGCAGAAATGGCTCCCTTCATCACTGATAATTGCCCTTGGGGTGCCAAATCGTGTGAAGATATTTTTCTAAAGAAATTTTAAAACCACCTTGGCATCATTAGTCGGCAAAGCACTGGCTTCCACCCATTTAGAGACATAGTCAACCGCCAAAAGGATGTAGAGGTTGTTGAAGGAAGATGAAAATAGTTCCATAAAGTCGATTCCCCAAACGTCAAAGACTTCAACTTCTAAAATGGAATTCAAGGGCATCTCATGACGTTTGGAAATATTTCCCATCCTTTGACATCTGTCACATCTCTGAACAAAGTGGTGGGCATCTTTAAACAACATGGGCCAGAAAAATCCTGCCTGTAACACCTTGGCAGCTGTCTTTTCTCCTTCGAAATGTCCTTCATATAGCGAATCATGAGAATGATGTAAGATGCTCTCTATTTCACTTTGTGGAACACACCGTCGAATCATTTGATTTACGCAATGTTTGAACAGGAACGGTTCATCATGGAGAAACTTCTTCTTTTGTTGGCTGATCAAATCTGGAGGGAGTACGTTGCTAACCAAATAATTGACAAAATCGGCGTACCATGGGATTTCTGCATTTACCACAAACAATTGCTCATCCGGGAAGAACTCATTGATCACCGTTTTGTCACCTTTGACGTGGTCATTGTTTTCTAATCTCGAGAGATGATCTGCCACTTGATTTTCCGTCCCCTTCCTATCCCGGATTTCCAAGTCGAATTCCTGGAGTAGAAGTATCCATCTAATTAGCCTCGGCTTCGCACCTTTCTTCAAAATCAGATATCTAATTGCAGAATGGTCAGTGAACACCACCACTTTAGTTCCAATTAAGTACGATCGAAATTTGTCAAATGCATAAACTACCGCAAGCAACTCCTTCTCAGTAGTTGTGTAATTGAGCTGGGCATCCGATAGTGTTTTGCTAGCATAATAAATGGCGTGAAAAATCTTTTCCTTTCGTTGGCCCAGAACAGCCCCAATTACGTAGTCGCTAGCATTGCACATTAACTCGAACGGCATTGACCAATCCGGTGCTACTATTATAGGCGCTGTGGTCAATTTCTTCTTCAACAATTCAAAAGCTGACAAACACTCATCGTCAAACTTGAATGGAACATCTTTCTCTAATAGACTGCATAAAGGCTTAGAGATTTTAGAAAAGTCCTTTATGAATCTCCTGTAAAACCTGGCGTGTCCCAAGAAGCTTCGTATCCCCTTAACTGTAGTTAGCGGAGGTAGATTTTCAATTGTCTCTAGTTTGGCTCGATCTACCTCTAACCCTTTTAACGACACCTTGTGCCCAAAAATGATCCCCTCTTGCACCATAAAGTGGCATTTTTCCCAATTGAGCACTAAATTGGTTTTCACGTATCGTTTCAGAACCAGGACCAGATTTTCCAAACAACTATCAAAGGAATCACCAAACACTGAAAAATCGTCCATGAATACCTCCATATTGCATTCGACCATATCTGAGAAAATCGCCATCATAAATCTTTGGAACGTCGCAGGTGCATTACATAATCCAAAAGACATCCTCCTAAAAGCGAAAGTACCATAAGGACAAGTGAAGGTAGTCTTTTCCTGATCTTCGGGGGCAATCACTATCTGATTATATCCTGAATAGCCATCCAATAAGCAATAAAACTCGTGTCCAGCTAGTCTATCCAACATTTGATCAATGAAGGGTAGAGGAAAATGATCCTTACGGGTTGTCTTGTTTAGTTTTCTGTAGTCCGTACAAACCCTCCATCCGGTCACTGTCCTTGTTGGTATCAATTCATTATTTTCATTCTCCACAACCGTCATACCACCCTTTTTAGGCACGCACTGTACTGGACTCACCCAACTACTATCATAGATGGGATAAATGATACCTGCATCAAGCCACTTCAAAATTTCCTTTTTCACCATGTCTTTCATGATTGGGTTCAGCCTCCTTTGTTGCTCAATTATTGGTTTGGCATCGTCTTCCAAAAGGATCTTATGCATACAGAATGATGGGCTAATTCCTTTAATGTCCGCGATGGTCCAACCAATTGCCGATTTGTACTCCCGAAGAACTCGTATCAACTTACTTTCTTGCAATTCGTTAAGTACAGATGCAATGATAACATGTAAAGTAGATGATTCAGCCAAAAACGCATACCTGAGATGATTAGGTAGTGGTTTAAGCTCAAGTGTTAGGGGTATTTCTAGAGATTGCTTCAAGCGCTCTAAGGATTTGTCAGTAGGTTCTAAAGGTTCAAAAGGAATTTGAAATTTGCGTACTCTTGGTACTGCATCTAAAATCTGCAAAAACTCTATCATCTCTGGGTCGTCCATATCAGCATCTCCCAATAAAGTAGTTTCTAACGGATCTTTAGTCAATGTCATCAAAAACTCGTCATCCACCACTTTCTCTATCACATCCATCCGGAAACACTCCTCCTCATCCGTAGGAAACTTCATGGCTTTTAATACATTGAATGTCACTTCTTGGTCTTGAACCCGCATGGTCAATTCTCCTTTCTGCACATCTATAAGTGTTCTACCAGTTGCTAAGAATGGTCTCCCAAGTATGATAGGAATGTCTATGTCCTCTTCATAATCCAAAATTATGAAAGCAACTGGAAATATGAATTTATCAACTTTCACCAGGATGTCCTCCACAATTCCTCTAGGATATGTAACAGACTTATCTGCAAGCTGAAGAGAGATGTTGGTTGGTTTCGGTGCAAGTAGACCCAACTGGACATATATCGATAAGGGCATGAGGTTGATGCTAGCACCCAAATCACACAAACATCTGTTAATTGATAAGCTGCCAATAGTACAAGGGATAGTGAAACTATCAGGATCCTTTAATTTCGGTGGCAACTTCTTTTGCAATATAACACTACACTCTTCAGTTAACACTACTGTTTCATAATCCTTCAGCTTTTTCTTCCTTGACAAAATTCCTTTCATGAACTTGGCATAGCTTGGCATCTGCTCTAAAGCTTCCGCAAATGGTATGTTGATTTGTAGCTTCTTAAAAACTTCAAGGAATTTGGAGAACTGTTTGTCTAATTTCTGCTTCTGAAGTCTCTGTGGATATGGAACGGGAGGGTATACTACAGATTGATCTGCTTTCTCCTTTTCTTTCAGCTCAGTTCCCGTTTTCTTATCTTTCTCTACCAAATCCTCTGCAGGAGCTGTGACTGGAGACGGGCGCGGCCGCGCTGCCTCTCCTTGTATTTCAGGCGCGGCCGCGCTGCTCGGCTGGAGTTGTTTCCCGCTTCTCAAAGTGACAGCTTGGCATTGTTCCTTCCCATCTCTTTTTGGATTAACTTTAGTATCACTTGGGAATGCTCCTTGGGGTCGACTATTCAAAACATGAGCTAACTGTCCCAACTGGTTCTCTAGATTTCTAATTGACGCTGCCTGACTTTTCACATTTATATCTACTTATTTTAACAGCTTATCTTGATCATTCATTCTCCTCTCGGAAGCTGTAATAAATTTTGTCAAGCAGTCCTCCAAACTTGGTTTCCTCTCTGCCTGTGGTGGAACTTGATTTTGAAAACCTGGGGGATTCTGTGGTCTTGGAGCTTGATTTTGAGCCTGTGTATTGTTGCTCCAAGAGAAACCCGGATGATTTCTCCACCCCGGATTGTAAGTGTTTTGGTAAGGGTTTGGAGGTCGTTGGTAGCTACCCACGAACTGCACTGCTTCAGGATTAATGGGACAATAATCTGTATGATGTGATCCCGCGCATAGCTCACAAACATAAGCAACTTGTTGAGTTTTTGATTCTGCTATCGCATCGATCTTCTTAGACATAACTGCCATCTGAGCTGCTAGTGCTATGACTGCGTCAACTTCAAACACCCCAGCTAGCTTTTGTTGATTCATTCTGGAAGTCGGCCATTGATAATTGTTGGCAGCCATTGTCTCCAACAGTTCATAAGCCTCATCAAATTTTTTATCCATAAGTGCTCCCCCCGCAGCTGCATCTATGCTAGATCGAGTGTTAGCACTTAACCCATTGTAGAATGTCTTAACTTGTAGCCACTTGGGTAGTCCATGGTGTGGGCATTTTCTCAATAAGTCCTTGAACCTCTCCCAAGTCTCATATAGTGACTCTCCATGTTGTTGCTCATAAGTAGAAATCTCATTCCTCAATTTGGTAGTTTTAGCTAGCGGAAAGAATTTCGCAAGAAATTTCTCAGCTAAGTCATCCCAGGTCGTGATGGATCCCGGCGGAAGCGAGTGCAACCAACTCTTAGCTTTATCCCTCAAAGTGAATGGAAATAGACGTTGACCGCATCATCCGAAACATTGTGATATTTAAATATATCACAAATCTTAAGAAAGCTCACCAAATGTTCATTCGGATCATCAGTAGCCAAACCCCCAAACTGCACCGAATTCTGGATCATCTGAATTGTTCCTGGTTTGATCTCAAAAGTATTTGTAGTGATCGCTGGTCTCGTGATGCTTGACTTGATCTTATCTATCTTAGACATGGCATATTCCCTCAATAATTTCTGCTCTTCGTTATCCATGTTCACTTTCTCAAGTGTCTCTTTGCAGAATTTCCTCAACTTGCGTAACTTGTTTTCAAGATCGTCCTCACATTGCACAAGTTCCGGTTGTTTTGATCTAGTTTGCATAAACGAACCAGAATCACCTGAAAAAGAGAATAAAAGATAAATAAAAGTGAATGTTGTTTAACTAAAATTGAATCAATTAGACTGACAATTAAAAATTATAAACACAAAAATTTCCTCGGCAACGACACCAAAAACTTGTTTGCCTAATTCTATACTAGCAAAAATACGCAAGTATACGCAGTCCACAAGTAATAAAGTGAAAGTAGTGTATCGTCCCTCGGAGAAAAGTTGAGTTTATAATGACAATTTTCAATCCTAAATCAAAGCAATTTTATTAAATAAATGATCAATGATTTCTGACTTTCTGATTTTAACTAATTAATTCTAAATTAAATTACCATCACAAGTTGAAAACAGATTTTTAAAGACTTAAAACTACAACTTCACTTATTGCTTCACTTTGCTCGAATCACTTCCCTTTGGATTATGCTAATTATTTTGGATTGCTAATCAAGAACTCATTAGTATTTATGACCATCTCTCAATGCTTCATAAACAACTCAACTCAAATCCACAAATGATAGATTCAAGATAATCACCCTAATTAACTAACTCACTATATCTCTATGTGAATTACAATTAAAAAGGATTTAAAGTTTAGGTTCCCTATCAGATTACATGCGGTGAATAGGTATATCTCTATCCTAAACACAAATTATGAATTCCAACAACAAGCAGAATGCACAATCACATGCTATTATGGTCAGATCTAAATCTATACTTCATTCTTTCGAGTTCATATAGATTATCCCGGTAATTACTGGCCAGATAATTAATCAATTAAGTATAAACCAAAATAGACAATTCAGTAATAACTAGTCATAATTATCCAGGAAGCATGTCAAACAAAACTACGCAATAAGATCCATTATAGCCTTAAAAAGAAATTTAGTTCATAATTAAACTAGAATCCATCATCCACAAATTTAATAGCATTCAAAAGTCAAAGTAAAAGAAAAGAGAGAAGAACAAAAACTGTTGAGCAATCCTTAATCTCTCTCTAGCTCCTGCTTGCTTTCCTTCTGCTAGCAATTTGCTTCCGGTCTTCACAATTTGCTCCAAACTAGGGTTTTTTAATAATAAGTTCAACAACCTTTGAAATTGACTTAAAACAACTATTTATAATATCTGATAAGAATCCTAATTAATTAAGACGTCTGAAATCCAAGCAAACATCAAGTTTGCTTTAATTAATGAAAAAGTCAACTCTGGTCAACTCCCGAACCGGCGCGGCCGTGCTGGAAATACGCTTAAATGGTGCGCGGCCGCGCTGCACTACCAGCCAATTTCTTTTCAGCTCTGAAGACCGGCGCGACCACGCTGCTCCCTAAGTCTTTTTGGGCGCGGCCGCGCTACACCATTTTCCTGCAACTCTGCATCTACAACTGCTAAATCCACTCAACTCTCGCCAAATCAATCCCCAACATGTGCAACCTACAAAAACACATAAAATGCATGAAAAGTAACTACAAACCATGGAAATAAACAATAATCCACATTCATTGGTAGCCAATCCGTAGGTATAAAACCTACTTATCAATATACATTATGTATGTAATGTTATTGTAAGCACAATTGCAAGAGGAGAGAGAAGCTTGGTGGATTAACCAAGGTTTGGCAATTTCATTTCATTCATTTTCACTTCTTTTCCTTAAGCTAAATAGCTAGAACAATAGAGAGAGAGTGAGAGAGAAATTTGTGGATGGCCATGAGAAGAAGGTAAATGAGCTTTAGCTATGTTCTATCAAAGTCATGGAAAGAAGAAGAGGAGGATGCTTAAGCTTGACATCCTTTCATCTCGAAGAAGAAGAAGAAACCTTAAAGGTTTAAAAGTATTTCTAAAACCTAGAACTTTATGTTTTTGGTTAATATTGTTAGATCTAGGTTTGTGTTGGGAGATCTATGATCTATATGGTGGAACATGGTGGTTCCAATGGTATAAGGCAGATCTATGATAGTAAAAATGTAGATAGATCACATTTTTGTCCATGTATGTTTAAGAAACCTAGATATGGTTGTTTAAAGTTAAGCCCTAACTTTGTTGGTTGTGATTTTCAAAAGAAAACCTCATATTTTTATGAGTATTTTTAAAGATCCATAAGTTTATTTTATAGATCTACAAGTGGTGATAATAGCCTCTTTCAAATAAATGAAAAATGAGCTATGTTATGTTCATAATAAGTTTTAAACTTAAAAGTTGTCGTTTTATAAAAACTGTTAGAGTTTATGCCCTAGAGACCAATTATTTAATGTAATTGCTTAACATTTCTTTTGATATTTGATTGAATAAATGAATTATTTTATTATGGTTTCATTTACTGTGTTATATAAATGTTAACATAATAAAAGTCCTTAGAATAATGATACAAATTATATAGCTTCAAGTATGTGACTTGAACATGAGATTATATAATTACAATAAGTATCATTACTCTTGAATGTCCCTAGTCGAGTATTATTGAGAATGGGACAATAATGATACATTGAGACTAGTATGTGGATTGACTGATGGCCAAATCTCATTGGTCATTAATATATGAGATATTAAGTCAATGCATAGGTACATGTTAGAGAACAATGTACTGGACAGACCCATTATAAGAATTCTACGTGGAGCATTATGCAAAGTGTCATAAGCAATTCTCATAGTGACAATGATGTAATGGTCCTCTGACCTGAAATCACTATATTACTATACGAGAATTTATGTACTTTGATATCATCAAAGGTCACCTTTAAAAGGGTGGACAATAAAGGTGATTATTGGGTACATCATGAATCGTGTGAGGAATATGAGTGATGTAGATGGAATTTAACCCTCCTATATATTAGGGGTGATATCCATAGGCCTCTTGATTGAGTAGGACTATGAAATGCATGGCCATGCTCAAATAGTGATTTGTTTCATATAGTCTACTCATTGATCAAGAAAAATCAGATTAAATTATGAAGAGTATGACACATTCCATGGCTCGAGTTTAATCTAGGATGTCAACGTTAAAAGGATTAAATTACATTGAAACATTGGTCACGAAAAGGTTGCATCGAATCACCGATCTTATTATTATTTGGGTAGCAGTGATGCATTACTAGATGCCACTCACTGTTTATAATTTTATAATATGATTTTAAAAGTATTGCCAATATAATAATAACCTATAGGGTAACACACTTAGAACGCAATTAAAAGAGAATTAATTTAAATTGTAAGGATTTAAATATATCAATATGATTGATAGTATTTAAATTACGAATTTAAATTAACAGGATAATTTATATATATATATATATATGTATATTAATTGTGACACCCCCAAATCCGGGTTTCCTAACCTCGAATTCGGTGCTCACGATTTCTCAATAACAAACATACTTTCTAACTAAATGCGGAATAATAAACATACATTGTTTATCGAATAGAATTAAAGTCTTACAATTCTGGTCCCAAGGTTCTTTAACCTTAACATAAAACGTACCCTTAATACAATAAAAGGTTCACCTAATCAAACAACATTCAATAATAACTAGTACATAGGCACTATCGGGCATCTATTCCTGCACCTTCCCTTTTCCTTTGTCTCCTCTAGACGTTTCTGCCTTAGCTGAAATAAAGATCATGATATAGCAAGGGTAAGCAACTAATTTGCTTAGCAAGTATATACACAAGAGATATATCATGATAGAAGGAAATTTCGCTTTCAATGTTCAACAACAGTATAGAAGTGTGAAGAATCATGAATCAACAGTGAATATTCGAATAATTGAATGTCAATTACTGAGTGGTTTGAAATAACCAAGGACGTTTTCCAAGGTTCTCAGCATGTACGCTGGACCTCTTAAAAAGTTTTGGTAATCGAGGGGATCAGCCTCTCATACCCCGTGATTTATGCATAAACACTTAATAACCAGCATTGATATCATGCCTTAAACAGTTTATCCTTTTCTCAGCCAAGAGTTCTTACCATAGCAATTTAATAAGAACAACTTTTAAAATACCATTGTCTTAACCAATTTAGACATGCTGGATCTAGCTGATACAAATAGCCTAGATCTATCTCATAAACAATTCATGCTTGAAAGAACTTTAATTAAATTTACAGTTCAATCATAATAGGATAGGAATTCAATTGCACAAGGTGCGAATCTCAATAATCAGTATAGATGTGAATAATCGACAATAATTATTCACTAACATGCTTCGAAAATAATAACTCGAGATTGAGTTAGGGAACTTGCAAAAATGTAAGAAGTTTAGGGTTAGGAACTTGCCTATATGCTCAGCTACAAATAATTTTAGCTTTAACTATTTGGCCTTGAAGAACCTAACATAGATTATATCGGTCTATCAATTAGTACTGAGTAGTTGTACGCCGATACGCTTATTTATGTTGTTTATCTAACAATTAAGCAATTCACATAGCACACAGTAAATAAACTTTAGTAAACTTTATAAGACACTTAATTGACTTTTAGGTTGATGGTTTAATTAATCTACCACGTATCCCTTAAGTATTAAACACTGATCAATCCCTTAAACAATTAATTATAATTGTTTAACTAATTAGCATCACTGTTTCTTAAGTAATGTTCACTTACTAACCCTTGAATGATTCATCATAATTGTTTAATTAATGTGCTATCTAAAAGTCTCCTTATTTTATTAACTTTATTTTTATTTGATTACTATTTAATATTTGTTAAACAGTAATTAATTAATTATCTTTAGTTATTAATAATAGTAATTAATAACTAATTATATTTACTTATTATTTAATTATTAATTAAATAATAATCGAATTATCAAGTTTAATCATCTTTAATTATTATTTATGATTAAATAATAATTAATTAAATTCAAATAATAAATAATTGATTAGTGGGTAAGAATTATCTTTATTTAATAATAACTAATTAGGATTATTTATTAGTTAAAGTTAATCAAATAATTATTAACGAACTATCTTTAGTTATTATTTAATAATAAATAATAACTAATTAGGTTTATTTATTACCCAACAATTATTTTATTAACTTATTCATACTTAATTATTATTTAATATTTATTAAATGATAATTAAATATTTGCTGTCTTTATTTATCACTTGCTGACAAATAATTAAATTATTAACTTAATTCGTACTTGATTATTATTTAATAGTAATTAAGCAATAATCAACTATTTATTAACTTTATTTATTATTTAAGGATAAATAATAAATAATTAATCTATAAATTTTATCCATGCTTGGTTATTAATTAATAATAGTTAAATAATAAAATATTTATTAGCTCTATTTATTATTTAAAGATAAATAATAAATAATTAACTTATTAACTTTATTTATACTTGATTATTATTAACCAAGTAATTATTATTCGATATTAACTATTAATTTAATACCTTTTTTTTCTTATTATTTATTGACAATAAATAATTATTAACTTGTTGTTACCCGTTGGCCCAATAAGTCCCTACCCAAAGCTAGGTTCGATTCCCAGCCACACCAAACATATATATTTTTACAGGGTACTGCCATAGAAGGTATACCCTCCTGTTTCAAAGCTTGCAAAACACACACTAGAATTTGTAGGCCTAGCAACTTGCCCAACAGCCACAATTCAGCCACACACATAACAAAACACTAGTGTTTATAGGTCTAACGGACTGCCTAACGTGAGTCTAGCCGTCACTGAATCAACAAAATGGGCAGGCTAACAAATGAACCTCATAGACATTATAACAAACGTATAGTATGTATCCTAAACACCACACTGACCTAGTCTCGGTACAGACCCATCAGCCAGAACCTCACGGTTCTCCAACACACAAATTCTCAACCGAAGTAACACAACCCAACACAAGGAATTAACACAGCTTTCGATTACAAAAGGAAAAGAAAACGATTTCAACAACCATAGAAATTCCAAAACTTAATCCAATACAAATAATAATCCAGTTTAATACAGTACCCAGAATCAATTTACCTAATACAGAGAAACAAAATACCCAGCACAGTACAAAATTTAACTGCCAAATCTCTTAGGATTTTTCAGTGTACAGAGAGAAGAAAAGAAAAGGAAATTCACACGAAAACCTAAACGAAAAATTATCACAGCCGCTTGAACTAATTTATACCTTGGTGTTGACCAGGCGGCAGCCTTTCTTCTTCTTCTTCCCCTCTGCAATATCCTCAAATTTTGACTTACAAATTTTCGACAGACTCGGTTTAGGGTTTGTGAAGGGGTCAATTTATAATAGAAGGTTTACCCAATTTGGTTTGGGTATTACCTTAATCGGCCGGTTAAAAACCGACGGTCGGAGGAGAGGTCGTCCGGTCGTTCCCATCGAATCGACTGACATCGCCGGCAGCCTCGAACCACGCGTGCCCTCACCGGTCGTGTCGCTGAAATCCTGGGACTCTTGGCCCGATCGCCAAACCCTTGGTTGCTTCGGTTGCCCCTTGAATCGTCCGCTCGCTTCGAGCCGTCGCCGGCGCACGCCTGGCGACACCTCCTTCCCGTCCCGTCTCTCGCTTGTCTCGCTCAATTGACTGGGTTTGGCTAGGTTCGGCTAGGCCTACCCCCCTATTCCTTCTTCCCGTTTGATCTGATTAGGGCTTTGGATTCCCCCTTTTTGCTCGGCTGTTTTCCCCAATTCGATTTTACTGATTTGAACTGAGGTTTGATTTTTGTTGGGTTCGGTTTTCCTCCAAATCAGTTGGACCGACCCAGAAAAATGGACTAACCCGGCTGGAAGGAAAGAGGATGGGCTCAACAAATAGTTGGGCCGGTTGAAAATAATTAAAACAAAGTGGCCCAAAAGGAAAATAACAAGGGATTTGGGCTTAGTCCAATTAAAAGAAAAACAAAATGGTCCAATTATATTAACCACCTTGCACTTCTAATATGAAATAACTAAACCCATTAATTATTTAAAATATTTATTTTAACCATAATTCTTTATTCGAATTATTTAAATCCGATAATGATAAAATTATTTATTAATTCCCCAATTTTCTTGCAAATGAATTCTTAGGGTTAACTCACTAATTTATTTAAACTCTCAGTGAGTCCCTTTAATGCACAGGAATTTATTGGACCACGTATTTATATAATTAAATAATAATACCCACATGGATCCAATTAAAAATCGTAAAATTAAATAAAACGACTTTCATATATTAAAATAAATTAATACAATATTTAAAAATTTCCTGGACATTACATTAATTAAGTAAGACTTAATTAAAATATAATATATATAAATTCGGATTTTACTTTTCTAATAGGATTAGGGTTTTGCTTAACCTTTTGGACTCTATATATATCAGATATATCAGCAGTCTTGTTTACGTGAAACAAAATAGAAAAAACCCTAGCCATTTTAGAAAAGAGAGTTGAGAGCAACACTTGAGAAAATCCAGATCTTGGCGGCTAGTACCGGAGTTCTCTTTGCTGCAGACCGTGTGACGATTTGTGGGAAGTTCGTGTGGATACCGTAGAGACGCAGTTCCGTTGGAGATTCGAAGTCGTTCCAGAATTTCATCGTTGCATTCAAGCTCGGATAATCGGTAAAACAAATCTAAACCTCTGAATTAATTTGTTTTTTGCATGGATCCTGTTTTAGGGTTTCGAAATAGTTTTAAAAATTTTAAATTCCGCTGCCTTTAACTGTCGGAAGCCCTACAAAAACCCTAAGTGTCGGTTTTAAATCGATCATTGTTTGATCTTGAAAACATATTTTAAAAGTGTTAGACTTTGTGTTGGTTTACGTATTACTATGTTAGTAAGTCATATAACATGATGAACTGCTGATCAAGGTTTCTATTTATTGTAAGTAGTTTTTGTAATAGGAATAGTTAGAATTAATTTTGAAGAATTGGAGACAAAGGAGCAAGGAGCGCTTGAAGACCAGTTTGTAATGGAGCCCGGGTTTAAATGTAATAGTTATATTTAAATTTAATTCTTGCACCCTAGGTTTGACCTTTTGGTTCACTTGGTGGCTCTAGTGAACCAAACTAGAATAAAAGTCCATAATCAATCCGGGTAGAATATAGTATTCTATATGTGCATGCTTACTATATATATTATATATTATCAAACATGCTTCGCATGTAAAATAATATGACGCGTATTTTATATATATATATATATATGTGCATGCGCGCTAAACAAGATGAAACTAATAATAATAAACCCCTCAAAGTAATATATTAAGTCCTAAGCGTTCAAAGATATTTGGAATATCGAACGTCGCCTTCTAGCATGGTAAAACAATAGAGTATTAAATATTTAATATGAGTTTGTTGTGTCACCACAAGGCAAGTATTAAATATTTAAGATGTTGCTTTATCACATTTGATGCTTATAAATAGACTGAACGATGCTGTTTTGTTGTGTCACCACAAGGACAGTGTTTTTCTTTCGAATATATGGAAGTGCTAGGTTGGACTTAACTTGGATAATTTGATTCGGATGTGTCACCACTTGATCAAAATAATCTAAGAGGCAAAATACAAGGAGTTACATAGTGATGTAATTGACAATAGTTGTCTACCTATTTATTTATATATCGCTTGTTGTGTCACCACAAGGCTATATACATTTGAAATGGGATCCTTAATCTCACTAGCAAATCTTTAATTAGAATTGCCGAACTATATAATGAGGGTAATATAGTTTGATGAAAATAGTGGGAGATACCAATTTAAAATAAAGACCTAATTTATTTTGGTAATTAATAAATTGAATGTATGCTAAAATGTTGTCTATTTCACATGCAGAATTTAAAAATGTCAAACTCACTATCACTGCGTAGCATACTTGATGCTAACAAACTGACTGGACCGAATTACACGGACTGGTTAAGGAATCTGAGAATTGTTCTCACTGCTGAAAAGATTTCTTATGTCCTAAATTCGCCAGTCCCTGCAAGTGTTGCAGAAACAGCCTCTGAGGAAAAGATTGCTACTTTCAGAAAGTGGCAAGATGATGCAATCCTGGCTCAATGTATCATGCTCGCATCCATGAGTAACGAGTTTCAGCGTCAGCATGAAACTATGGATGCTCCTACTATATTGCTGCATCTCAAAGAGTTGTATGGTGAGCAAAGTAGGACTGCTAGATATCAGATATCTAAGGAGCTCTTCCGATCTCGTATGACCGAGGGCACTGCTGTTGAGACTCATGTCCTTAAGATGATCAATTTGATTGAACAACTTGGACAGCTAGGGTTCGTGATGGATGGGGAGTTAAGCCAAGATTTGATCTTGCAGCCACTCCCGGACACCTTCTCACAATTTGTTGTGAATTTTCACATGAATAAGTTGGATGTCAGCTTGCCTGAGCTACTTAACATGCTGAAAACTACTGAAGGTCACTTCTTATCCAACAAGAACCAAGTCTTACTAGTGGATGATTCTTCCAAGAAAAGGAAGAGGCCCAAGGTATCTTCTGAAAAGAAGAAAAACAAGAAGGCTAAGGGCAAGGCGAAGGAAAAGGATAAAAAGAAACCTGATCCAGATAGCAAAGGAATTTGCTACCATTGCAATAAGCCGGGACACTGGAAGAGGAACTGCAAGGAGTATCTTGCGGACCAAAAGAAGCTTGGAGAAGCTTCGACTTCCGATCTAGGTTTGTTCATAATTGAAATTAATTTTTTTGAAAGTCAAAATTCTACTTGGGTATTGGATACCGGCTGTAGTTCTCACATATGTAATAATATGCAGGGACTAAGCAGAAGTAGGAAGCTGAACAAGGATGAAGTCGTCCTACGAGTGGGAAATGGAGCAAAGGTTGCTGCATTAGCTGTAGGGACTTATTGTTTAGCACTGCCTTCGGGCAAGTTCATTAGTTTAAATAATTGTTATTATGTTCCAACACTCATTAGAAACATTATTTCAATTTCTATATTGGATATGGATGGTTTTGATATTATAATAAAGAACAGCAGTTGTTCTATTTATAATAAAAATGTTTTATATGGTGTTGGCAATTTACTGAATGGGCTTTACATACTTGACTTGCATGAAAATATACTTCAAATTGAACAAACTAAGAAAAGAAAAAGAGATGATGTTAATTATACCTTTATGTGGCACTGTAGACTCAGTCATATCAATGAAACAAGATTATCCAAGTTGCATAAAGATGGGCTTTTAGAGCTATCTGATTATGAATCATATCCAACTTGTGAATCTTGTCACATGGGTAAGATGACTAAATCTCCTTTTAGTGGAAAAGGAGAAAGAGTTACAGAGTTGTTAGCGTTGGTACACATAGACGTTTGTGGACCTATGACAACGAATGCACGAGGAGGGTATTCTTATTTTATTACTTTCACTGATGATCATTCTAGATTTGGATATGTGTATTTAATGAAATACAAATCTGAATCATTTGAAAAGTTCAAAGAATTCAGAAGTGAAGTAGAGAAACAAACTGGTAAAAGTATTAAAATTCTTCGATCGGATCGAGGAGGGAAATACTTGACCAATGAGTTTCTCAATTGTCTCAAAGAAAATGGTATAATCTCACAATGGACTCCACCAGGAACGCCACAGTTGAATGGTGTATCTGAAAGGAGAAATCGAACATTGTTGGACATGGTTCGTTCCATGATGAGTTTTACCGACCTTCCAGTATCCTTCTGGGGTTATGCCCTAGAATCGGCTGCATACCTACTTAACAAGGTACCTACCAAATCCGTCCCAAAGACTTCATATGAGATATGGACAGGGAGGAAACCAAATCTTAAGCATGTTAAGACTTGGGGTTGTCCAGCTTATGTCAAAAGGTTTGAGCATGATAAGCTGAAGACTAGATCCGACAAATGTAGATTTGTGGGATACCCTAAAGAAACATCAGGGTATTATTTCTATCATCCTACTGATCAAAAGGTGTTTGTTGCGAAGCACGCTTCCTTCTTGGAAAAGGAGTTTATCCTTGAAGGGTTTAGTGGGAGTAAGATATATCTTGAAAAAGTTCAAGAACCACAAAATACTACGGATCAAAGTCAGGTACCTGACCAAGTAGAAGAACCTACTGTACCACTACCTATTCGTAAATCTGGAAGAGTACCGAAGATACCTGAAAGGTAGGGATTCATCATAGAGGATGATGATGAGGTACGCATCATAGATGATGATGATCCATTGACTTACGAAGAGGCTATGAGTAGTGAAGACTCAGAGAAATGGCTAGAAGCCATGAAATCCGAGATGGACTCCATGTATGAAAACCAAGTATGGACTTTGGTTTCACCACCTGAGGGTATTAAGCCTATTGGGTGTAAATGGGTCTTTAAGAGAAAGACTAGGGCAGATGGCAAGGTAGAGACCTATAAGGCCCGACTGGTTGCAAAAGGTTTCAAACAAAGACAAGGAGTTGACTATGATGAAACCTTCTCACCAGTAAGAATGCTCAAGTCCATTCGGATTTTGCTTGCAATTGCAGCTTATTATGACTATGAGATCTGGCAAATGGACGTGAAAATGGCCTTCCTCAATGGAGAGCTTGAGGAGAATGTATATATGATACAGCCAGAGGGTTTTGTTTCAACGGTTGGAACAAACCAAGTCTGTAAGCTACAACGATCCATTTATGGATTGAAGCAAGCTTCTCGAAGATGGAACATCCGTTTTGATGAGATAATCAAAAGGTTTGATTTTATCAAAAATGAGGATGAACCATGTGTGTACAAGAAGGTTAGTGGGAGCGATGTTTCATTCCTTGTATTATATGTTGATGACATATTACTGATAGGGAATGATGTTCCTATGCTACAGTCGATCAAAATTTGGTTATCTAAACACTTCTCCATGAAGGACTTGGGTGAGGCATCCTATATTTTGGGGATAAAGATCTATAGAGATAGATCTAAAAGGATGTTGGGCTTGACCCAAGGAAAGTACATTGACTCGATGCTAAAGAAGTTTAGCATGGAAGATTCCAAGAGAGGTCTCATGTCGATGAGCCATGGAATACATCTCTCCAAGAAACAGGCCCCAAAGACACCTGAGGAGAGAGACCGGATGAGTAAGATTCCTTATGCTTCCGCAATAGGATCTATCATGTACGGTATGATATGTACTAGACCAGATGTCGCTCATGCACTTAGTGTAACAAGCAGATATCAGTCGAATCCAGGAGAAGAGCACTGGAAGGCAGTGAAAAACATCCTAAAGTACTTGAGAAGAACTAAGGATGTATTTCTTGTCTACGGTGGGTCTGAATTAAAACTAGAGGGCTATACAGACTCAAGTTTTCAAACGGACCAAGATGACAGTAAATCCGTTTCAGGGTATGTGTTTACCTTAAACGGTGGCGCAGTGAGTTGGAAGAGTTCCAAGCAGCAAACAATTGTTGATTCAGTGACAGAGGCAGAGTACATAACTGCAAGTGAAGCTGCAAAGGAAGCTGTTTGGATGAAGAAGTTCATAACTGAACTTGAAGTGGTTCCTAGCATTAGAGGAGCCGTACCTTTATTCTGTGACAACAATGGAGCTGTTGCGCAGGCTAAGGAACCCAGGTCTCATCAAAAATCCAAACACGTGTTGCGACGGTTTCATTTGATTAGAGAGATCATTGAAAGAGGAGATGTCACCCTGGAGCGTGTGGACTCTCAAGACAACATTGCAGATCCATTTACTAAAGCTTTAACTCAACAGCAGTTTGATCGTCACTTAGAGAAGATGGGTATTAGATACCATGGCGATTGGCTTTAGTGCAAGTGGGAGATTGATAGTAGTATGCACACAAGCCAATCATATTTGATATGATGTAGCATATACTTTGTAATCTTATTCATTTATTAATAAAAGAATTGATTTTCTTAAAAGGCATTTTACATTATCTACATAGTGTTGTTATATTAAATGTGATAAACCCATAGTTTTGAGCAATGCTTTTAGAATCATGATAGTGATCATGCTAATGAGATCTAAATTCTAGATAGCTCACAAACTAAAATTGTTCCTAATCGTTGGATTACTAAATTGGGGATTAGTGAATCCGGATAGATTAGTACATACGTTGCTTGCTCTTAGGAAGAGGATGATTGATCTCATAATCATTTGTGTGGAGACACTAAAGCAAGTATGTAGGTGCTTATTAGAGAATAAGTTCACTGAACGTGGCTCGCTAAGGAATACCTAATGGAGTTTTACTCGCCTGTCAATAGGAATTCCTATAGTGATAGTTGTACAAGTGATCCTTGGACTTGAGATCATCATAGTATGTTGTGTATGATGAGTTATACTTTGACATGTCCCTTAAGACCTTGGGGGTATATCAAAGGGTATGGTTGGGTATAATAAGTTGTGCATGGAGATAGGTGAATGATCAACAAAGAATCTACCACGTCTAGTAAAAGATGTGAATGTCCTATGTGATTCGATAAATGACAACTCAGTAATCCTTGGCCAAGGCAGAATGAAATTAGAAAGGAGTTTCTAATTTGCATTAATCAGAGTTGTGCATTTGGGAATCGAAATACATATAATTAAATAAAATAAGACTTGACAGTAATTCCATGTCTTATATTTAATTGGGACATTGTATGGTAGAAGGATTGAATTGTACGGTAACTATGCACTCAAAGGTTCTTTTGTGATTAATGTTGAAATCTATATTATCTGGAAAGTCGTTGATCGCTAAGGGGGCTTACCCTTATTGTAGAATAAATATTATTTATTTAAATGAATTAAATAGTTTAATTTATTTATTTAAATAAGATTAGAATTGTTCTAATTGATTTATTCACAACCGGTTTAATATGGAGAACCTAAAGGGTCACACCGCAAAAGGAAAATATTTATTTAAGAAGTAAATGGCATAATTGTAATAATAAGTTAAGTGTATTTAATTTACTCTATGGAGATAGAATAAATTAAATAGCTTAATATTTATTATTTAATATTTTGGAAATATTAAATATAAATTAATAAGAGGAGTCTTATTATTATTATTACTTTTACTATTATTTAATTCCTAATAGGGATTGGGAATTAATTAATAGAAGTACTCTCCCATGGATTCCTAATTGGTTTAGGAGCATAATTAATTAAAGGAGTTTAATTATAATACAAACCCTAATCCTAAATAGTTTAGGGAAGGGTTATTCCTATATCTATAAATAAGAGGGGTCTTATCATAGATTAGGGTTACACACTCTTGCATTAGATTGTGGAGAGTACTTACAATTTCTATAGAGATAGGAACTAGGGTTTTGCCAAATACCCAACTTCTTGAATACTTGTTCTTCCTTGGTGGATCACCTCTAGAGGCCAAACACTTGGGTGGCTAACGTTGATCAAAGGAAGGAATCACACCGTAGCATTCGAGGAGAACACGAAGGACTAGGAGTTGAACTTGTACCCGAGGAAGCTTTGTTCTACGAGGGTATAATTCTTATTCTCTTTCTCTTTCGTTTATATCGTTAATTGAGCACATTGATCGATCATGGTGATGGTTTGTATAAAAATTTTAAAATCTGTTTTATCGCGTTTCCGCTCTATTTATGTAATTTGATTGCATGCTCGCGTTATATACAAACCTAACAGTATTAAGGAATTGTAAAGATTTCGATTCTGAGGCAAAGTTGTAACGACCCCAAAATTCATACAATTCATCTCACAACATCGGTCGTTAACAATACACCAAACTTCTACTAATTTTTCGTTATTCGATATCATAATCATTAAAATGCGGAATAATTAAAAACTTTTATGTTTTCTTTCTTTGCTTTTCCCTGAATCATAACCTTTAATCATTTACATATTTTAGAATCATATTTACCTTGTGATTCACTTCATCATTATTTCGAAATAAGACCTTACATCTCAAATCGTTATACTTACATGTAGGATAATATAACTTCACATCAAAACAATAAAATCTTACAACTCATTGTAAATTACACGTTTAAAATCATCAAATACATTTATCAAACTCTTAATCATGGTTCAACATAACTACATCAACTACATTTATATGATCTTCATGCTTCACTTTGTTCTATGCCTTTCAAGCATCACATAACATTACCTTGGATCCTTAACCTTCAAAAATGGTTATTTGCAAGAATGAGCTCGATAACTCAGCATATCTAACAGTTTGCATGCATCACATAGCACATAGATAACATGCTTATCATCTAAATCATAAACATCTGACTAAGCATTTCATACATAACGATCAACACATATCAAGCAAAGATTGAGTTCCTTAACTCAATCAGCATTCTTTACTCAACGAACGTAGTCATAATTTGACTTTGTCGTTTCATACTTGCAACATATAAAAAAATACATCATGCTTTTACATTATTGATTTGAAACAGTTAATCATTTAGTTCACGTAACAAATAGGAACTGGAAGACTTGCCTTGCGAGTTGATTACAACTACCGCTACCTGCGCTTCACGAATCTTACATAGCATATGACCACGCATACCAAACATCAGTTATACATTCAAGATATATAATTAGTCATACCATTAAAGTAACTACAATTTACATTCTCCCTAAGCTTGTATTATCCGTTCTCATTTGAAACTTGTAAATCTTGCTTTGTTTGGCATATCAAACCTGATCATAGATACATTCTATACTTAGTCTCACATAAGTCATGTAATTACATTTACATTCTTGCTTGCTTTTATTTTCGAAAACTCTTTGTTTTCATTATTTACAAATTTCTTATTCACTCTTCGCTTGACATAGTCATTCTATACTTGGACATGCTAGACACCATACTTGACATGTATTCTTACTTATAGAACTTAAACAAACATGCCCCAAAGCTTGGTTTAACGAACAAAGCTTCTTGGCAACTCTGCAGCACGGCGCGGCCACGCTACTCCCTTTTCAGCCCAGAACTGAGTTATTTCAACTCCATTCAACCCATTGCTATGCTAGAGTCTTCAAACAACTATCATAGCACACAAACACATGCCTTGAAGATCTCTAAACTAGTGTAGATCCTTATTGACAATTACTTTCGAAATCCTTTTTATTTTTATTTTGAAAATTCGTATGAAATCATGCTCATGCAATTCATTTCTTGCATAGCTTATTAGGTCATAACTTTAGATTCACTTTTATGCTTAAATGATTCTAGTACACCTACCCACAATATTAGATGAGAAAGAAATCATAATTTCACTTCTGAGGACCAGCGCGGCCGCGCTGGTTTTGACCTGTGAAGTGGCGCGGCCGCGCCACTTCGAATTCAGCCCAGAATGAACTCTGTTCTTGCTGAATTCATCCAAATCAATCCCAATTTACTCTAACATGATTCCTAAATGCATTCTTATGAATTTAAACCATCAGAAACAAAGTTTCTAATCCAATTCACATAATCTTATTCAAACCAAAGTATTGAATTCATAAATTCACATAATCTTATTCAAACCAAAGTATCAAATCTTCAATTCGTACATTATACTTCCAAAATTTAATCAAATCAACGCTATATACTTCTTACAATCATGTATATAGACATATATAAACAACATCCACCAAAATCCACTTTTCAAAGAAAACTCAAGAAATAATAAAAATCTAAAAACTCAAAGTTAGATTATCACCTTTTGATTCCTTCGTAAACCAAATAGATGATCAATTACTTGATCAATCTTCTCCTTCTTCCTTTGATTTCACAAAGAATCTCTCTAATTTCATAGAGAATTTCTTCTCTCTATTTCTCAAATTTTCCCCTCTTCTCAGCTTAATGGAAGTTACATATATTCTAATGTGGCTTTCAATTATGAAAACCAAAGGCCTCAACTGTTATAGAATATAAAGAGTCTAGGCCACGTTTGGCAAAACCAATTTAAAACTCCATTCTAATTTATTTTCATAATATACCTCTAACTATATGATACATTGTCACACTTTAATTTAATTAAACGTATTTCCTTTATTTGGCCAACACCATATTTTCATAGCCAATTACTCACCCCCTAATTTAATTATTTAATTAAATTAGAACATAACCATTCCATTAGCGTAATAAAAATACGCACCGATTATAAAATTGTTTATCATCAATTACTTAATATCATTATAAATTATTCTCATAATAATTTCCATCAAAATATTCCAACTAAAATATTTATTTTATTTAATAAATATTCCAACTAAAATATTTATTTTATTTGATAAATATTTTAGCTATTTACGAAATTCACAATCGTATTACATTAACATATTACATTTACATGTAACACATTCCTTTCTCATTCTATTAAAATAATATATATATATATATATATATATATATATATATATATATATATATATCTTCATTTAAGTGAATTACTCTCATTATTCATAAAAATATCATTGCCAACAAAACATAATAATCAAATTATATTATTTTAAAATATAATTTTCAACCTAATTAAATTAACAACAATATTTAGTAAATTTCCTTTTTTCGTAACAACTTCATTTACTTACTTCAATAGTTTAATTAACTATTGAACTTCGTTTCCATTTCTCAATGTATATAAATATATATTTCTAAAGTATGTTCACACCAAATCACATAACCAAAATACATCGCACATCAATATAAACTCAACCCAACACATAACAAGAATTTTTTATTTATTAAATTCTCATTTTAATAGCTTCTGAAATTCCGGGTTGTCACATCCTTTCCCCCTTATAAGGATTCTGTCCTCGGAATCACCGAAACCCTCCTTACTCGGTTTTCGATAAATCTCCTTCAAAATTTAATCGTTGAATATCTTCAACGCATTACCTTAATATAGGTTTTATCATTTCTACACCACCCATTTCTCTCAATAAATTCTTGTAGGTTCTATTTCATAATCTCGGTTTTATTACAAAATAACCGTAATCGAATTTAATACATACCATAACACATTCTTACATAAATAGTTATCCTTATTTAAGAATAATCATACAACAATATTATCACATAAATCATTTAAGGCTATACTTCTAGCCATACAAATATTCGGGGTGTCACATCCACCCCTCCTTCTAAGAATTTCGTCCTCGAAATTAAGGCATAGCCATCTCTACTCATTCTACCCATCAAAAATAAGTTTTCAAGTTAACCTAGCAATCTTTTCTATAGCAACTACCCATCATTTTCCTCCTTTGAGAATCTCACATCAATCATCACCTTCAAACATCGCTTCTTTTGAGTCTTCACAATTGTTCAATATTTGTGAAGCAGTATAAATAACGAGGAAAGAAAATGTTGCCATCATGCTGAGGGGTCATAAAGACCTTGAACAATGTTTCATCGAAAACCATCAGAATATTTGTCAATCACAAAGACTGAAAAATATTCTCCGCAAGTACTTTAGGTGATCAACCTATCGTACCCTATGTCGTGCACAACATTTAAATTTTTAACGCATAAGCGTAAATTGGGACTATATGCCCAACATCGGTTGTTCATCCTCAGTCTTAACATCGGAGCCCGCACCAAGAAACAAAATTTGGATTGGAAGTTTTTTTTTTATTCATCATCTCTCATTAAAGGTGTCTAGCCGAACCAAATAGCATAGACTTTCTTCAATAATTCGGACATCAATCAAAACATTTAGCCAGCTCAACTGGCACACTTTTCATAATTTAAAGAAAACCAAAAATCATTTTATGATTTTGTCATTCTACATCATACCATAGTGGGTTGACGATCCTTAGATCACATCCAACACTGGGTTAATCTGCATTGATGACTCTATCATCCATCATTCTACACCAGGTTCCATGATGCATTGATGACTGTTTAAAAATAGATTTTGATATTTTAAATCATTTTTGTCTAAGCCGAAACGAATGGCTTTGACATATGAATAAACAGAACTTACCCCAATAATATGAGTTCCTTAGCTCACCATAACAAATGAGTTTAAGAATACTTCAAGAACTCATCATCATACAATGGGCCCAAAATGAGCTCACCATCGTAATCACTATGGGCCTAAGAACTTCCATAGATTTTGATGCAAAAATCAATTTTGTCTAGCTGAGACAAATAGCATAGACATATCAACAACAACACTAAAAAAAATTTAACGGTTCAGCAATTGAACCAATCTTTTCAAAGGCACACATAAGTGCGAATGCAAGCATGATTTTAGAATCTAGCATAGCTAGAAGATTTAAAATAACTATACCTCCACCATCATCTTCAATTTCTCCAATGATTTATTGCTTATTAATTTTATCTATTTCTATCATCCTTAAAGCTTACTATACCAAAAATCCTCAATTCTTCATCCACAACCTTTCTATATTCCAGTATAGTTCATCAAACTTACCACACGTTATAAGTTCAGGAACTTACCACAATTATATGGGTCTATGAACTTATCCTAGTCAGACCAAAATCGTCCATTCGCTGAGGGGTTCCACCATACGATTATGAGTCACGAACCTACTATAAGTATGAGTTTTAAGAACCGTACCTAATCTTAAATATTCCCTAACTATCAAATATAAATATGAGAAAAGAATCACCTTTTCGTCATACGTATAGTGATAGCGCGATACTAACATTACAATGAATTGTCAATATAGGAGGCTAAGTGGTTGTCAAACCAAACACAATCCCCTGCCCATACAAGGAATTGGTCCACTCGGCCACGAATCAATATAGGAAGCTAAACGGTTGTTGCACCAAGCACAAATTCCCTGCCCATACAAGGAATTGTTCAACTCAACCACTATATCGATATAGGAAGCTAAGTGGTTCTCAAACCAAGCACAAATTCCCCGCCCATACAAGGAATTGTACAACTCAGTCACTAACATGAGTCCTTCATTGAAATCTCACCTAATTTCATCTTGCTCTTAACTTACTCTTTGCTTGATACGAATTCCTCGTATTACATCATCCATAACTCCTCATGAGTTTATCTCGTACTATTCCATAGTACAATCTCTATATAGCATCATGCTATAACTATTCAATTATTACAGATCATCTGTCTTTTTACAACCTTAACAGATCATGTCGTGATCTCGTTCTATCATCAACTATTCTTACGATTCTTTCTCATCTTATGATCGTCTCATCCTATGATCTTCTTTATTCTTCTTTTTAATCACGTTGTCTTATGATTAATGTTCCCTGTTCTTTTAGCTCTTCAGGTTCTTCTTTAAACCTAAAATTTTATCATAATCTTGTCTCACATGAATTCTCTATACTCTATTTGAGTTCATCCTTATCATTTATATCATTCTCATCTTATAGACATCGTCTATTTATTAACAGCATCTTTATTACTGGAGTCAGGTAACTCCTGGTTCTCATCTTTCATAACTCTTCAAGATTCTTCTTTGAATCTTCTTGTTTATATATAAATTCTTCCTTTAAGAATCTCTAACTTCATTCATATTATTCAATATTTTATTCGAGTTCACTTCGTGTCATTCGCATCTTCTTCTTGTAACATTTCGAGGTCTTAACTCATCTCATGCATCTACCTATAAAAAAAATCACTTCTTAATCATACGCATCCATAACTCTATACTCGGTACACATCGAGTCTCTAACAGTGTTCAGTACAGTGTCTGAGTGGTTTCCCACAAACAACCAACAAACTAGTTCCCGTCTCGTCTACACTGTCTTGCACAGTGAGTTAGATCGGTTGCTAGTTCGTATCAACCTCTGCTCTCTGAGGGAATTGTTTAGCCCATATACCATACATCAACCATTAAAGAATACGATTGTACCATAATTATACTTAACTTCTTATTCTCGTACTATATCGCTTACTCTATTCGAGTTCATTCCTCACCATCCCTATAGTCTTTTCTACGATTATAGCCTAAGGTACTCCTACCTAAGGTGTATAACCTATCAGCTCTGATACCAACTGTAACGACCCCAAAATTCATACAATTCATCTCACAACATCCGTCGTTAACAATACACCAAACTTCTACTAATTTTTCGTTATTCGATATCATAATCATTAAAATGCAGAATAATTAAAAACTTTTATGTTTTCTTTCTTTGCTTTTTCCTGAATCATAACCTTTAATCATTTACATATTTTAGAATCATATTTACCTTGTGATTCACTTCATCATTATTTCGAAATAAGACCTTACATCTCAGATCGTTATACTTACATGTAGGATAATATAACTTCACATCAAAACAATAAAATCTTACAACTCATTGTAAATTACACGTTTAAAATCATCAAATACATTTATCAAACTCTTAATCATGGTTCAAAATAACTACATCAACTACATTTATATGATCTTCATGCTTCACTTTGTTCTATGCCTTTCAAGCATCACATAACATTACCATGGATCCTTAACCTGCAAAAATGGTTATTTGCAAGAATGAGCTCGACAGCTCAGCATATCTAACAGTTTGCATGCATCACATAGCACATAGATAACATGCTCATCATCTAAATCATAAACATCTAACTAAGCATTTCATACATAACGATCAACACATATCAAGCAAAGATTGAGTTCCTTAACTCAATCAGCATTCTTTACTCAACGAACGTAGTCATAATTTGACTTTGTCATTTCATACTTGCAACATATAAAAAAATACATCATGCTTTTACATCATTGATTTGAAACAGTTAATCATTTAGTTCACGTAACAAATAGGAACTGGAAGACTTGCCTTGCGAGTTGATTACAACTACCGCTACCTGCGCTTCACGAATCCTACATAGCATATGACCACGCATACCAAACATCAGTTATACATTCAAGATATATAATTAGTCATACCATTAAAGTAACTACAATCTACATTCTCCCTAAGCTTGTCTTATCCGTTCTCATTTGAAACTTGTAAATCTTGCTTTGTTTGGCATATCAAACCTGATCATAGATACATTCTATACTTAGTCTCACATAAGTCATGTAATTACATTTACATTCTTGCTTGCTTTTATTTTCGAAAAATCTTTGTTTTTATTATTTACAAATTTCTTATTCACTCTTCGCTTGACATAGTCATTCTATACTTGGACATGCTAGACACCATACTTGACATGTATTCTTGCTTATAGAACTTAAACAAACATGCCCCAAAGCTTGATTTAACGAACAAAGCTTCTTGGCAAATCTGCAGCATGGCGCGGCCGCGCTGCATTTTGGCCTAGGAGTGGCGCGGCCGCGCTACTCCCTTTTCAGCCCAGAACTGAGGTATTTCAACTCCATTCAACCCATTGCTATGCTAGAGTCTTCAAACAACTATCATAGCACACAAACACATGCCTTGAAGATCTCTAAACTAGTGTAGATCCTCATTGACAATTACTTTCGAAATCCTTTTTATTTTTATTTTGAAAATTCGTATGAAATCATGCTCATGCAATTCATTTCTTGCATCGCTTATTAGGTCATAACTTTAGATTCACTTTTATGCTTAAATGATTCTAGTACACCTACCCACAATATTAGATGAGAAAGAAATCATAATTTCACTTCTGAGGACCAGCGCGGTCGCACTGGTTTTGACCTGTGAAGTGGCGCGGCCGCGTCACTTCGAATTCAGCCCAGAATGAACTCTGTTCTTGCTGAATTCATCCAATTCAATCCCAATTTACTTTAACATGATTCCTAAATGCATTCTTATGAATTTAAACCATCAGAAACAAAGTTTCTAATCCAATTCACATAATCTTAATCAAACCAAAGTATTGAATTCATAAATTCTAAGTTTTTGAAAAACTTTACATTATAAACCAAAATCTTCAATTCGTACATTATACTTCCAAAATTTAATCAAATCAACGCTATATACTTCTTACAATCATGTATATAGACATATATAAACAACATCCACCAAAATCCACTTTTCAAAGAAAACTCAAGAAATAATAAAAATCTAAAAACTCAAAGTTAGATTATCACCTTTTGATTCCTTCGTAAACCAAATAGATGATCAATTACTTGATCAATCTTCTCCTTCTTCCTTTGATTTCACAGAGAATCTCTCTAATTTCACAAAGAATTTCTTCTCTCTATTTCTCAATTTCTCCCTTCTTCTCAGCTTAATAGAAGTTACATATATTCTAATGTGGCTTTCAATTATGAAAACCAAAGGCCTCAACTGTTATAGAATATAAAGAGTCTAGGCCACGTTTGGCAAAACCAATTTAAAACTCCATTCTAATTTATTTTCATAATATACCTCTTACTATATGATACATTGTCACGCTTTAATTTAATTAAACGTATTCCCTTTATTTGGCCAACACCATATTTTCATAGCCAGTTACTCACCTCCTAATTTAATTATTTAATTAAATTAGAACATTACCATTCCATTAGCGTAACAAAAATACGCACCGATTATAAAATTGTTTATCATCAATTACTTAATATCATCATAAATTATTTTCATAATAATTTCCATCAAAATATTTATTTTATTTAATAAATATTCCAACTAAAATATTTATTTTATTTAATAAATATTCCAACTAAAATATTTATTTTATTTGATAAATATTTTAGCTATTTACGAAATTCACAATCGTATTACATTAACATATTACATTTACATGTAACACATTCCTTTCTCATTCTATTAAAATAATATATATATATATATATATATATATATATATATATATATATATATCTTCATTTAAGTGAATTACTCTCATTATTCATAAAAATATCATTGCCAACAAAACATAATAATCAAATTATATTATTTCAAAATATAATTTTCAACCTAATTAAATTAACAACAATATTTAGTAAATTTCCTTTTTTCGTAACAACTTCATTTACTTACTTCAATAGTTTAATTAACTATTGAACTTCGTTTCCATTTCTCAATGTATATAAATATATATTTCTAAAGTATGTTCACACCAAATCACATAACCAAAATACATCGCACATCAATATAAACTCAACCCAACACATAACAAGAATTTTTTATTTATTAAATTCTCATTTTAATAGCTTCTGAAATTCCGGGTTGTCACATCATTTCCCCCTTATAAGGATTTCGTCCTCAGAATCACCGAAACCCTCCTTACTCGGTTTTCGATAAATCTCCTTCAAAATTTAATCGTTGAATATCTTCAACACATTACCTTAATATAGGTTTTATCATTTTTACACCACCCATTTCTCTCAATAAATTCTTGTAGGTTCTATTTCATAATCTCGGTTTTATTACAAAATAATCGTAATCGTATTTAATACATACCATAACACATTCTTACATAAATAGTTATCCTTATTTAAGAATAATCATACAACAATATTATCACATAAATCATTTAAGGCTATACTTCTAGCCATATAAATATTCGGGGTGTCACATCCACCCCTCCTTCTAAAAATTTTGTCCTCGAAATTAAGGCATAGCCATCTCTACTCATTTTACCCATCAAAAATAAGTTTTTAAGTTAACCTAGCAATCTTTTCTATAGCAACTACCCATCATTTTCCTCCTTTGAGAATCTCACATCAATCATCACCTTCAAACATTGCTTCTTTTGAGTCTTCATAATTGTTCAATATTTGTGAAGCAGTATAAATAACGAGGAAAGAAAATGTTGCCATCATGCTGAGGGGTCATAAAGACCTTGAACAATGTTTCATCGAAAACCATCAGAATATTTGTCAATCACAAAGACTGAAAAATATTCTCCGTAAGTACTTTAGGTGATCAACCTATCGTACCCTATGTCGTGCACAACATTTAAATTTTTAACGCATAAGCGTAAATTAGGACTATATGCCCGACATCGGTTGTTCATCCTCAGTCTTAACATCGGAGCCCGCACCAAGAAACAAAATTTGGATTGGAAGTTTTTTTTTATTCATCATCTCTCATTAAAGGTGTCTAGCTGAACCAAATAGCATAGACTTTCTTCAATAATTCGGACATCAATCAAAACATTTAGCCAGCTCAACTGGCACACTTTTCATAATTTAAAGAAAACCAAAAATCATTTTATGATTTTGTCATTCTACATCATACCATAGTGGGTTGACGATCCTTAGATCACATCCAACACTGGGTTAATCTACATTGATGACTCTATCATCCGTCATTCTACACCAGGTTCCATGATGCATTGATGACTGTTTAAAAATAGATTTTGATATTTTAAATCATTTTTGTCTAAGCCGAAACGAATGGCTTTGACATATGAATAAACAGAACTTACCCCAATAATATGGGTTCCTTAGCTCACCATAATAAATGAGTTTAAGAATACTTCAACAACTCATCATCATACAATGGGCCCAAAATGAGCTCACCATCGTAATCACTATGGGCCTAAGAACTTCCATAGATTTTGATTCAAAAATCAATTTTGTCTAGCTGAGACAAATAGCATAGACATATCAACAACAACACTAAAAAATTTAACGGTTCAACAATTGAACCAATCTTTTCAAAGGCACACATAAGTGCGAATACAAGCATGATTTTAGAATCTAGCATAGCTAGAAGATTTAAAATAACTATACCTCCACCATCATCTTCAATTTCTCCAATGATTCATTGCTTATTAATTTTATCTATTTCTATCATCCTTAAAGCTTACTATACCAAAAATCCTCAATTTCTCATCCACAACCTTTCTATATTCCAGTATAGTTCATCAAACTTACCACACGTTATAAGTTCAGGAACTTACCACAATCATATGGGTCTATGAACTTATCCTAGTCAGACCAAAATCGTCCATTCGCTGAGGGGTTCCACCATACGATTATGAGTCACGAACCTACTATAAGTATAAGTTTTAAGAACCGTACCTAATCTTAAATATTCCCTAACTATCAAATATAAATATGAGAAAAGAATCACCTTTTCGTCATACGTATAGTGATAGCGCGATACTAACATTACAATGAATTGTCAATATAGGAGGCTAAGTGGTTGTCAAACCAAACACAATCCCCTGCCCATACAAGGAATTGGCCCACTCGGCCACGAATCAATATAGGAAGCTAAACGGTTGTTGCACCAAGCACAAATTCCCCGCCCAAACAAGGAATTGTTCAACTCAACCACTATATCGATATAGGAAGCTAAGTGGTTCTCAAACCAAGCACAAATTCCCCGCCCATACAAAGAATTGTACAACTCAGTCACTAACATGAGTCCTTCATTGAAATCTCACCTAATTTCATCTTGCTCTTAACTTACTCTTTGCTTGATACGAATTCCTCGTATTACATCATCCATAACTCCTCGTGAGTTTATCTCGTACTATTCCATAGTACAATCTCTATATAGCATCATGCTATAACTATTCAATTATTACAGATCATCTGTCTTTTTACAACCTTAACAGATCATGTCGTGATCTCGTTCTATCATCAACTATTCTTACGATTCTTTCTCATCTTATGATCGTCTCATCCTATGATCTTCTTTATTCTTCTTTTTAATCACGTTGTCTTATGATTAATGTTCCCTGTTCTTTTAGCTCTTCAGGTTCTTCTTTGAACCTAAAATTTTATCATAATCTTGTCTCACATGAATTCTCTATACTCTATTTGAGTTCATCCTTATCATTTATATCATTCTCATCTTATAGACATCGTCTATTTATTAACACCATCTTTATTACTGGAGTCAGGTAACTCCTGGTTCTCATCTTTCATAACTCTTCAAGTTTCTTCTTTGAATCTTCTTGTTTATATATAAATTCTTCCTTTAAGAATCTCTAACTTCATTTATATTATTCAATATTTTATTCGAGTTCACTTCGCGTCATTCGCATCTTCTTCTTGTAACGTTTCGAGGTCTTAACTCATCTCATGCATCTACCTATAAAAAAAATCACTTCTTAATCATACGCATCCATAACTCTATACTCGGTACACATCGAGTCTCTAATAGTGTTCAGTACAGTGCCTGAGTGGTTTCCCACAAACAACCAACAAACTAGTTCCCGTCTCGTCTACATTGTCTTGCACAGTGAGTTAGATCGGTTGCTAGTTCGTATCAACCTCCGCTCTCTGAAGGAATTGTTTAGCCCATATACCATACATCAACCATTAAAGAATACGATTGTACCATAATTATACTTAACTTCTTATTCTCGTACTATATCGCTTACTCTATTCGAGTTCATTCCTCACCATCCCTATAGTCTTTTCTACGATTATAGCCTAAGGTACTCCTACCTAAGGTGTATAACCTATCAGCTCTGATACCAACTGTAACGACCCCAAAATTCATACAATTCATCTCACAACATCGGTCGTTAACAATACACCAAACTTCTACTAATTTTTCGTTATTCGATATCATAATCATTAAAATGCAGAATAATTAAAAACTTTTATGTTTTCTTTCTTTGCTTTTTCCTGAATCATAACCTTTAATCATTTACATATTTTAGAATCATATTTACCTTGTGATTCACTTCATCATTATTTCGAAATAAGACCTTACATCTCAGATCGTTATACTTACATGTAAGATAATATAACTTCACATCAAAACAATAAAATCTTACAACTCATTGTAAATTACACGTTTAAAATCATCAAATACATTTATCAAACTCTTAATCATGATTCAACATAACTACATCAACTACATTTATATGATCTTCATGTTTCACTTTGTTCTATGCCTTTCAAGCATCACATAACATTACCTTGGATCCTTAACCTGCAAAAATGGTTATTTGCAAGAATGAGCTCGACAGCTCAGCATATCTAACAGTTTGCATGCATCACATAGCATATAGATAACATGCTCATCATCTAAATCATAAACATCTGACTAAGCATTTCATACATAACGATCAACACATATCAAGCAAAGATTGAGTTTCTTAACTCAATCAGCATTCTTTACTCAACGAACGTAGTCATAATTTGACTTTGTCGTTTCATACTTGCAACATATAAAAATATACATCATGCTTTTACATCATTGATTTGAAACAGTTAATCATTTAGTTCACGTAACAAATAGGAACTGGAAGACTTGCCTTGCGAGTTGATTACAACTACCGCTACCTGCGCTTCACGAATCCTACATAGCATATGACCACGCATACCAAACATCAGTTATACATTCAAGATATATAATTAGTCATACCATTAAAGTAACTACAATCTACATTCTCCCTAAGCTTGTCTTATCCGTTCTCATTTGAAACTTGTAAATCTTGCTTTGTTTGGCATATCAAACCTGATCATAGATACATTCTATACTTAGTCTCACATAAGTCATGTAATTACATTTACATTCTTGCTTGCTTTTATTTTCGAAAACTCTTTGTTTTTATTATTTACAAATTTCTTATTCACTCTTCGCTTGACATAGTCATTCTATACTTGGACATGCTAGACACCATACTTGACATGTATTCTTGCTTATAGAACTTAAACAAACATGCCCCAAAGCTTGGTTTAACGAACAAAGCTTCTTGGCAACTCTGCAGCACTGCGCGGCCGCGCTGCATTTTGGCCTAGGAGTGGCGCGGCCGCGCTACTCCCTTTTCAGCCCAGAACTGAGGTATTTCAACTCCATTCAACCCATTGCTATGCTAGAGTCTTCAAACAACTATCATAGCACACAAACACATGCCTTGAAGATCTCTAAACTAGTGTAGATCCTCATTGACAATTACTTTCGAAATCCTTTTTATTTTTATTTTGAAAATTCGTATGAAATCATGCTCATGCAATTCATTTCTTGCATCGCTTATTAGGTCATAACTTTAGATTCACTTTTATGCTTAAATGATTCTAGTACACCTACCCACAATATTAGATGAGAAAGAAATCATAATTTCACTTCTGAGGACTAGCGCGGTCGCACTGGTTTTGACCTGTGAAGTGGCGCGGCCGCGTCACTTCGAATTCAGCCCAGAATGAACTCTGTTCTTGCTGAATTCATCCAATTCAATCCCAATTTACTCTAACATGATTCCTAAATGCATTCTTATGAATTTAAACCATCAGAAACAAAGTTTCTAATCCAATTCACATAATCTTAATCAAACCAAAGTATTGAATTCATAAATTCTAAGTTTTTAAAAAACTTTACATTATAAACCAAAATCTTCAATTCGTACATTATACTTCCAAAATTTAATCAAATCAACGCTATATACTTCTTACAATCATGTATATAGACATATATAAACAATATCCACCAAAATCTACTTTTCAAAGAAAACTCAAGAAATAATAAAAATCTAAAAACTCAAAGTTAGATTATCACCTTTTGATTCCTTCGTAAACCAAATAGATGATCAATTACTTGATCAATCTTCTCCTTCTTCCTTTGATTTCACAGAGAATCTCTCTAATTTCACAGAGAATTTCTTCTCTCTATTTCTCAATTTCTCCCTTCTTCTCAGCTTAATGGAAGTTACATATATTCTAATGTGGCTTTCAATTATGAAAACCAAAGGCCTCAACTGTTATAGAATATAAAGAGTCTAGGCCACGTTTGGCAAAACCAATTTAAAACTCCATTCTAATTTATTTTCATAATATACCTCTTACTATATGATACATTGTCACGCTTTAATTTAATTAAACGTATTCCCTTTATTTGGCCAACACCATATTTTCATAGCCAGTTACTCACCTCCTAATTTAATTATTTAATTAAATTAGAACATTACCATTCCATTAGCATAACAAAAATACGCACCGATTATAAAATTATTTATCATCAATTACTTAATATCATCATAAATTATTCTCATAATAATTTCCATCAAAATATTTATTTTATTTAATAAATATTTCAACTAAAATATTTATTTTATTTAATAAATATTCCAACTAAAATATTTATTTTATTTGATAAATATTTTAGCTATTTACGAAATTCACAATCGTATTACATTAACATATTACATTTACATGTAACACATTCCTTTCTCATTCTATTAAAATAATATATATATATATATATATATATATATATATATATATATATATATATCTTCATTTAAGTGAATTACTCTCATTATTCATAAAAATATCATTGCCAACAAAACATAATAATCAAATTATATTATTTCAAAATATAATTTTCAACCTAATTAAATTAACAGCAATATTTAGTAAATTTCCTTTTTTCGTAACAACTTCATTTACTTATTTCAATAGTTTAATTAATTATTGAACTTCGTTTCCATTTCTCAATGTATATAAATATATATTTCTAAAGTATGTTCACACCAAATCACATAACCAAAATACATCGCACATCAATATAAACTCAACCCAACACATAACAAGAATTTTTTATTTATTAAATTCTCATTTTAATAGCTTCTGAAATTCCGGGTTGTCACAAAAGTTATAAGGAACATTATAAAAGTTTTAAATTTATTGAGTTTTTAACAACATATTATTATAAAATGTTGTGAATAATAAGGTAAGGTTGTACATTAACGCACAAGTTCGCCTGTAGCGAGTACAGGAATTTTCGGGGCGTTACGGTTGGTATAAGTCTTTCATGGAGAAGTGTTTAGACAGTCAAATCTTTACTGATTGTAGTATTTGTATGTCATTCCTAATAAGTAGTATGGGAGAGCTGTCATTAGGCAATCCAAAATTAAACATCACTTTCACTCTACAAATTTAAATAAGAGACACAGTAGTAAGTAATGATCGATCCCACAGAGAATTGATATTGTTTTAAATTTATTCTAATGTTTCTAACCAAAAACAGTAATTAAAAATTAGGGGGTTTTGAATCAATTATAATTAACTAAAGAAAAACAGAATTAAATGAATAAAGATAATCAAGTATATAAAAGATTCAGTTCTTCAGTTCAGTTTCACCAATTTATAGTAATAGAATAATCAAGTTAATATTATTCCTTCCTTCAATGAAACTAACAACCCTAGATGATCAGCAATCGCTCAATTATCCAAAATTCTCCTTAAGTTTAAATCTAATGTGACAATCGCCCCCACTAGACTCTAACTGTTATATAACTCAGAACTATCAGTCTAGATTTAATATGACAGAAGCATTAAGAATTAGAGAATTAGGTTGTTCCAAGTAACAATCACACTATCAGAGATTATTTAACTTGCCTTCTGATAATCTTAATAATACCCAAAAAGCGTGTCCACAATCAAATAATACTAAGTACTACCTGTGATCAGATATAACATCGTTTACTTAATATTATACCTTAATCTAGTAGATGATAATAATTCACCAATTTAATCCTGCATAAACCAAATTAGTAAACTGAATAACATATAAGAAATTCAACCGGATTATCAGAATAAATTTCACACATGAAATAATCAATAATATAACTCAATTATTATATTAACTGTAAATATGGTTCCACATCCCTTCAGAACTGAATAAAAGAACTAAGCTAGCATGCTGCTAAGTAAAGTATAATCTAAGATCAGGAATAATGGATGATGAATTGTGTCCAACTGATTACAAGTGATAGGTATTTATAGATGCTTTGAAATCCTAGAAGAATTCTAATCCTACTCTACTTTGGAAGTCTTCAATCTGTAGATATGGTAGGATTCTAAATCCTTGTCAAACTCAACAATCCAGCTTTAAGTAGCTTCCTTATCAGATTCTACTTCCCATAATCAGAGATACTTTCCATGTAAGTGCATAATTCCATCTCCAAATCCTCATACGAATTGGACTCAATCATTCTATTACTTCAAATCCTACTCAGAATAAGAATCCTGCATGACGACCAAAATCGTAGAGTAACATTCCTTTAGCAATCGTAGCATAAAGAAACGTAGAGTGAAAGTCTGCATCATCACTTCGTAGAGTAGACATGACATCGTAGAGTGAACTAGGACAATCGTCGAATTGACAGCACCATCGTAGAGTGGAACTATTCTCTCGGAATCGTAGAGTACCAGGTCTCGACTATCGTAGAGTCAAATGTCACAGAGCATGCTAATCATCAAACAGAAATTTGGCCGTAGAGTGAATCTCAGCAATCATAGAGTTCAACCAGACTTCACTCCATCACAGCGAACATAGGACTTCTACTCAGCGATCGTAGAGCATCAAAACTGATCGTAGAGTACTCTGCAAAACAACACGAAATCCAGCATTAAACTACATTTTTACAGAATCACATTAAATTCTTCTATAAATCAATAAATACCTTAAATCAACTCTTATGACAGATAACATGTAACTAAACTAAGCATAAAGGAATGAAAATAATCAAATATTATGCACCTATCATAGTATATCATCAACGTATAGTACTAGGAATGTTACAACGCTCCCACTAACCTTCTTGTACACACATGGCTTATCCTCATTTTTGATAAAATCAAAATCTTTGATTGTCGTATCAAAACAAATGTTTTATCTTCGAGAAGCTTGCTTCAATTCATAAATGGATCGTTGTAGCGTACAAACTTGATTTGCTCCACCTTTAGAGACAAATCTCTCTGAATGTATCATATATACATCTTCTTCTAGTTTCCTATGTGTTTTTCAATTGGATCTCCAAATGGTTCATAGATGCTGAAAAAAGAAAGAAAGATGGGAAGCCCCTCCCTAAGATGTATTTTGGGAGGATCATAAGCATCTTATTGAAAAAGAATATGAGGCAACACATTAGGGAGAAGGAAGGAGAACCCCTCAATGTAAACATGAAGATCACTAAGAAGCTCTTAAAAAACTTGAAGAGAAATCTAATCAAGCTTAACAAATCAAATTAATTAGAGGGAAGTGAAAGAACTATCACAGAGGTTCAGAAACCCTATAAGGCTTCTAAGAAGAGGAAGATGACTGAAGATGAAGGAGATAAAGAATCTCAAGGTTCTGCAATGCTTGAGACCTCTGAAAATTTGGATTCAATTACAAAGAAGCCACTAAAGAAGAAGAAGATGGCAACAAGTATCAAGGCCAAGGAGCATGGCCTAAAGAAGAAGAAGAAGGACAAGAAAAAGACTGATCCTAAAGACTCTTAGAAGAAAATCACTGTTGAAGATCAACCCAAGGTTTTTAAGAAGAGGGACAAACTGTAGGAGAAAGAAGAAGGGAAAGAAAAGAAAAGGACAACTTTAAAAGTGATCCTAAAATCCTAGAGGATGATGCTACTGTAACTCTTAGTCAGTTAGCTAATCAACGCAATTGGAAAGTGTAGAGGCGTAGGAAATTCACTTCAAAACCTCCTCCAACAATAGTCTATGAAGTAATTACTGATAGAATTCAAAATTACTATGCAAAAATAGAAATAAAAGATATTGAGGCTACAACTAAAAAAGGGTTAACACTTGAAGAATGGGATAAGAAACATATGAAAATAAAAAGAAAGGAAGCCTAGGAATGACACAAGCAAGATGCAATCATGAAAGGTCTAAAAAAAGCCTAAGGAAGCTAAAAGGAAAATTATTTTTGCAAAAGAACTTGATGATGCCCAACCGATCATAGAGTCTCACTCCCTGATCGTAGAGCTTGATGATGCTACAGAGACGGTTGGGATGGCTTCTATGCCTGAGCTCAATGTTATTACTGAGATGGCTGGGACGATAAATGAGCCTGAGCCAACTGTTGAAGAAATGGCTGTGAAGGCATCTATGCTTGAGCCAAAGATACAAGCTAAGAGATTGAAGAAAATGACAGTGAAAAAGAGCAGCACAAAGAAGAAGTTAGTGAAAAAGGCTACAAAGTAAAAAAAATGATTGAGCTAACTGTTGAGGGGGAGATTCCTGCTGAAGTTCAAGTCCATCCTCAACAAGTTGATGATATTGAAGCTTTAGATGACTCTGATGACTCTCTATAGCTCACTCATGTTATTGGCTCAGTTGTTTAGAACACAACATATGTACCTGGCAGTCCACCTCGTCTAACATCTCTTATCATTCAACTTGCTTCAGAACAAGAAATTCCAACTGCTTAGGGGGCAGAATATAGTGATGTTGAAGAGATACCCAATCCAGAGAATGCAAGAAAGCATGCTACTAAAGATTGTAGAGTGGACTCTTCACTCTACTACCTCTTATTGCCAATGCCTCTTCTGTGAGTTCAACTTCACGGAGACTATAGTTGGGTATCGTGGGCCTTCAAAAGAGTCACTGACATTCGAGTGTTGGCCCTACACTATCCTCCTCGATACAACTTTGCCAGAAGAAAGATTACAAGTGGAGATGAGGATGACCCTGGTTCAGGATCATCGAACAAAGTAACTTTCGTTAATCCAACCATGATGGGTAAAGCTGCACACTCACGCTATGAAAACTTCGTAGGATCCAACACAATGAACGTGGAGTGTAGATCAACTTTAAGTACATCACATTCCTTTTACTTAGACTTATCTTTTTCTCTCTTTTAACTCTTTTCTTCCCATGATCGTAGAGTCTCCAAACCCTGCGATCGTAGACCAAAATGATCAACCTCAAACACCAACCTCATATATCTTTAACTAAAAATTTTCACCATACACTACACCTAAACATACTTACTCTCGATCTCCATCCCCACTCACTATACATACCCAAGCAACATCACCAATTCATTCACCCAAAATTTTACCCATTCGTCCTCCGATCGTAGAGCGCCCTAACTCTCTGATCGTAGAACATCTTAATTTTATTTTTATTTACCCTACTTCCAATACTTGTAAAGATATATTTCCACATCCAAAGGAGTTCAGAAAAGCCTAGTGTACGTTTCAAACAAGCAAGAAAAGTGTCAGATGTTATAACTGAAAAGTTTGGGAAACGCATGGACAACCTGGTGACCGTGTTGGATGAATCCTTAATGATGTGAGATGAGATCTATTTCAAGAAGATCGACAATTATGAGAAGGCAGTCAAATCACTTCAGAATACCAGTGCTAATATTCTATGAAGTAGCTAACAGACAAAGTGTTTGACATGAACAAGAACTTCATTAACTTTAAGGATATGATCTATCAAATAAATCACCGCACTGATAATTCTATGGCTCTCGTGCATGACCTAAGACAAGATCTAGACAAGAATCATGAAGAGCTCAAAGAACAAGTCACTCTCACAACATCCCAAGTTGAGTCCATGGTTGAGACAATCAGGCAACTCACTAAGGAATTAGATATTAACAAAAAGGAGAAGAGGAGACCACCATAGAAAAGCAGAGTTCAATCATCACCTCCACCTCCTCCTCCTTTTTCCAGAACCCCTCAGGCTATTTCTTTGAGACCTCAAGCTCCAGGATCGTCGAGTGCTCTAGGAATATCGAGTGGAGTAACTTATACTGGTTTAAAACACCCAGGTAATAGCCTAAATTTTATCAATCGAAATCTTCAAGGGGTGCATATACAAGGGAAAAAATAGTTTAGATTTTTTTATTCTGGGCCCAGAGATTCTTTGGAAGAAAGAAGGAGAAGAGAAAAAGAAGGAAGGCTTTCCTACAAACACAAAGTAGTTGAAGAAAGGAGAAATCCTCCTATAAGTCGTCCATTAAAGAGAGCTAGGGAATGGAAAAAGGTAGTTAGAATTTATGTAAATTTCTAATTCTTTGTAATTTTATTCTTTATCAATAAAAATACATTATTCCTTCAAGACAATCCAGTTGCTCATTATATATTAAGGCATATTTTGAAATTTCTTACATTTAGTAAATTGATGATTGAACTGAAACTATTTGTTTTGTCATCATCAAATAGGGAGAGATTGTTAGTATTTGTATTTAGGTAAACCCTTATTTGATTTGATGATGACCTAAATTTAATATATATTTGTAATAACAAGTATGATTTGTAAAGTCCTTGAGAAATGAAATATATAAAAGGACTTAGTTAGAGATCAAATTTGTTAGGTTAATCTAGATCGTAGAGTACATCTTTGTAATAGCTAAGGTGTCTTTGAAAGTAGTATGCACACAAGCCAATCATATTTGATATGATGTAGCATATACTTTGTAATCTTATTCGTTTGTTAAAGGCATTTTACTTTATCTACATGGTGTTGTTATATTAAATGTGATAAACCCATAGTTTTGAGCAATGCTTTTAGAATCATGATGGTGATCATGCTAATGAGATCTAAATTCTAGATAGCTCACAAACTAAAATCGTTCCTAATCATTGGATTACTAAAAAGGGGATTAGTGAATCCGAATAGATTAGTACATACGTTGCTTGCTCTTAAGAAGAGGATTATTGATCTCATAATCATTTGTGTGGAGACACTAAAGCAAGTATGTAGGTGCTTTTTAGAGAATAAGTTCACTGAACGTGGTTCGCTAAGGAATACCTAATGGAGTTTTACTCGCTTGTCAATAGGAATTCCTCTAGTGATAGTAGTACAAGTGATCTTTGGACTTGAGATCATCATAGTATCTTGTTTATGATGAGTTATATTTTGGCATGTCCCTTAAGACCTTTAGAGTATATCAAAGGGTATGATTGGGTATAATAAGTTATACATGGAGATAGGTGAATGATCAACAAAGAATCTACCACTTCTAGTAAAAGGAGAGAATGTCCTATGTGATTCGATAAATGACGACTCAGAAGTCTTTGGCCAAAGCAGAATGAAATTCGAAAGGAGTTTCTAATTTGCATTATCAGAGTTGTTCATTGGAGAATCGAAATGCATATAATTAAATAAAATGAGACTTGACAGTAATTCTATGTCTTATATTTAATTGGGACATTGTATGGCAGAAGGATTGAATTGTACGGTAACTATGCACTGAAAGGTTCTTTTGTGATTGATGTTAAAATCTATATTATCTGGAAAGTCATTGATCGCTAAGGGGGCTTACCCTTATTATAGAATAAATATTATTTATTTAAATAAATTAAATAGTTTAATTTATTTATTTAAATAAGATTAGAATTGTTCTAATTGATTTATTCACAATCGGTTTAATATGGAGAACCTAAAGGGTGACACCACAAAAGAAAAATATTTGGTTAAGAAGTAAATGACATAATTGTAATAATAAGTTAAGTGTATTTAATTTAATATATGGAGATAGAATAAATTAAATAGCTTAATATTTATTGTTTAATATTTTAGAAATATTAAATATAAATTAATAAGAAGAGTCTTATTATTATTATTACCATTACTATTATTTAATTCCTAATAGGGATTGAGAATTAATTAATAGAAGTACTCTCTCATGCATTCCTAATTGGATTAGAAGTATAATTAATTAAAGGAGTTTAATTAGAACATAAACCCTAATCCTAAATAGTTTAGGGAAGGGTTTTCACACATCTATAAATAAGAGATGTCTTATCATAGATGGGGTTACACACTCTTGTATAAGAATTGTGGAGAGCACTTACAATTTCTATAGAGATAGAAACTAGGGTTTTGCCAAACACCCATCTTCTTGAACAAGTATTATTCCTTGGTGGATCACTTCTAGAGGCCAAACACTTGGGTGGCTAACGTTGATCAAAGGAAGGAATTTAATCGGTGGAATTCAAGGAGAACGCGAAGGAATTAGAGGTGAACTTGTACCTGAGGAAGCTAGAAATGTAAAAGGGTATAATTCTTATTCTCCATCTTTTTCATTTAATTAATAATTGTGCATAAAGAAAGATCATGGTGATGGTTTGTATAAAATTTTTAAAATTTGATTTTATCGCGATTCCGTTTTATTTATGTAATTTGATTGCATGTTCGCGTTATACAAACCTAACAGTGGTATCAGAGCCAAACTTTATGCGAATTATTAATTGTTTTGATTTTGTATATACATTGATATGTGTTTAGAACAATTTAATTGGGCATAACTATTTGTGTAAAATTATTTTATTTTATTTTTTTTATTAATAAAATTTTTTTTTTGAAAAAAAAAATTTGGTCAAAGTTAACAGTCAAACGTTGACCGTTGACTAGTCAAAGGTTGACTGGTCAACTGATGACGTGGCACTGACTGCTGATGTGGCACATGCTGCTGACGTGGCGCTGACTGGTCAACCTTTAAAAATGAAATAATTAATTTGGGGCTAAAGGGTTTTGAACCCTTGACCTATTGGTCATATGTTGGAAGCCTTACCACTACACCAGAATCACTTTTGATTAAGAATCAGAATGTTTAATATTTTAACTATATAATTCTGGGTTTGAAGTTTGACTTAAAGGCTTGTTTGATTATTTCTTTTAAAGGTTTATGATCAAGGGTTGACCTCATTTTTTTTTATTTTTTGTAAATTAAAATAAAAGAGTTTATTTTGATTTAGAATTTGATTAAAAAATAAAAGAGTTTATTTTTATTCAAAATTGGATAAATTAAAATAAAAGAGTTTATTTTGATTTGGAATAGGATTAAAATAAAGAAGTTTATTTTAATTAGAATTGGATTTCATGATAACTAATTAGAGTTGAAATTGGATTCCATGATAACTAATTGGAGTTGAAATTGGATTTTATACTAACTAATATTGTCCATTAAATAATATCAATGCATATATGGAATGGTTTTATTATTCATGAGATGAATATTATTTATTGATGCATATGGAGATATGTATGATAATAAATAGGGGTTGATTATGTACTATTAACCAATGTGTGATTGGATTTATTTTAGAGGATGCTTGAATGAATGAGTTTTTATAAATGGGGTCTGCGTACCTCGTCTTCTCTAGTTTTTTCTTGATGTAAATTCTATCTTCCCTCTATGTACTTCCCCTTGACTGCTGATCAAGGTTTCTATTTATTTTAAATAGTTTATGTAATAGGATTAGTTAGAATTATTTTGAAGAATTGGAGACAAAGGAGCAAGGAGCGCAAGAAGACCCGTTTGTAATGGAGCCCGGGTTTAAATATAATAGTTATATTTAAATTTAATTCTTGCACCCTAGGTTTGACCTTTTGGTTCACTTGATGGCTCAAGTGAACCAAACTAGAATAAAATCCTATAATCAATCCGGGTAGAATATAGTATTCTATATGTGCATACTTACTATATATATATATATTATATTATACAACATGCTTTGCATGTTAAATAATATGACGCGTATTTTATATATATATATATGTGCATGCGCGCTAAACAAGATGAAACTAATAATTACAAACCCCTCAAAGAAATTATATTAAGTCCTAAGCGTTCAAAGATATTTGGAATATCGAACTTCGCCTTCTAGCATGGTAAAGCGATAGAGTATTAAATATTTAATATGAGTTTGTTGTGTCACACAAGGAAAGTATTAAATATTTAAGATGTTACTTTATCACATTTAATGCTTATAAATAGACTGAACGATGCTGTTTTGTTGTGTCACATAAGGACAGTGTTTTTCTTTCGAATATATGGAAGTGCTAGGTTGGATTTAACTTGGATAATTTTGATTCGGATGTGTCACACTTGATCAAAATAATCTAAGAGGCAAAAAAGAAGGAGTTACATAGTGATGTAATTGACAATAGTTGTCTACCTATTTATTTATATATAGTTTGTTGTGTCACACAAGGCTATATACATTTGAAATGGGATCCTTATTCTCACTAGTAAATCTTTAATTAGATTTGCCAAACTATATTATTTTGGTAATTAATTAAGAAATAAATTTATGCTAAAATATTGTTAAATTACAAATTCATTTATAGAATTTTATGATGTCTAATTCACAATCACTGCATAGCATATTAGATGCTAATTAATCGGACCGTATTAAACGGACTGGTTAAGAAATTTGAGAATAGTTCTCAAGGTTGAAAAGCTATCTTATGTCCTTAATATGTCTATCCCTACAATGATTGCAGACAATGCCTTTGAGGAAGAGATTGCTACTTTTAGAAAGTAGTAAGATGATGCACAATTGGCTCAATGCATCATGCTCGCATCCATGAGTAACGAGCTTCAGCGTCAGCATGAAACTATGGATGCTCCTATTATACTCCTGCACCTTCAAGGAGTTGAAGGGTGAGGAAAGTAGGACTATTAGATATCAGATATCTAAGGAGCTTTTCCGATCTAGAATGACCGATGGCACTACAGTACAGACATATGTCCTAAAATAATCAATCTGATTAAACAATTGGGACAACTGGGTTTTAATGGATGGAGAGGTGATCCAAGATTTGATCTTGCAATCACTTTCGGACTCTTTCTCACAAATTGTTGTGAATTTTCACATGAACAAGCTATATGTCAGCCTGCCTGAGTTGCTTAAACATGTTGAAAACTGTAAAGAGTCACTTTCCATCCAAGAAAGACTAAGGTGTTATTTGTTTACATCTGATTGTCTCTTAATAGACTGCCTCTTATTCGCTAAGAGGCATGATGCTGTTTGTTTGTGTTTTTTTGTTACCTCTGAATGCCTCTTAATCGGTAAGACAGAAAATGAAATCTTAATAATTAAGAGGTACCTCTTAATGAAATTTTTTTGATAAATTTTTTTATATAAATATATTCAACAATATTATTCACTCATTTTTATTAAATCGAATATTTAAAATTATTAAATAAAATTTTACTCTTTAAAATGGTAAAATAGTGTCATTAAGAGACAACTTACTTTTTAGTAATCAAACAGTTTTTTAGATTCAGACCTCATAACCATTCAGATGATCTAATTTATTAAGACATCATAATCATTCAGATCTTAATTATTCTTCCAGGAAGCGGAAGAGGGCCAAAGGATCTTCTTAAAAGAAGAACAATTCAAAGAAGGTAAATGGAAAGGCAAAAACAAAGGACAATAAGAACAAGACTGATGCAGATAGCAAAGGAGTTTACTTCACTGCAATAAGCCTATATACTAGAAAGGAAACTGTAAGGAGAATCTTACAGAGGCTAACCAGAAGAAGCTTAGTGAAGCTTTGGTTGCAAATACAGGTTTGTTCATGATTAAAAATAAATCCTTCTGTAAGTCAAGGTTCTACTTGGGTATTAGATACCGGCTGTAGTTCTCACGTATGCAATCCAATGTAGAGACTAAGCAGAAGTAGAAAACTAAACAAAGAGTAAGTAATCTTATGTGTGTGAATGGAGCAAAAGTTGTTGCATTAACCATAGGAACTTATAGTTTAGCATTGCCTACGGGCAAATCTATTAAGTTAATAAGTTGTTATTATGCTCCAGTTCTCATTAGAAATATTAGAACTTTCATTGTTGAACAAGGAAGGTTCTGGTATTATATTTAAGAACAATTGTTGTTCTATTTATAATGATAATATTTTGTTTGAAACTGGAAGATTACTTGATAGACTTTGTATACTTGACTTACATGAAAAATATTTTGCAAATTGAATAAACTAATAAAGGAAAAGGAGATGGTCATTCAAAGAGTTGAATGTGTGTATTTGATAAAATACAAGTCTGAATCATTTAAAATGTTCAAAGAATTTAGAAGTGAAACATATTGACAAAGTATTAAGATTCTTTGATCAGATCGAGAAAGGAATACTTATGCAATGAGTTTCTAGATCATCTTAAAATGGTATTTTCTCATAATGGACACCTCCTGATATGCAATAATTGATTGGTGTATCTAAAAGGAGAAATTATACCTTGTTGGATATGGTGCAGCCCATAATAATTTTTACCGATATTCTAGTATCCATCTAGGGTTATGCCCTAGAAATGGCTGCATATTTACAAAAATAAGGTAACCTCAAAAATTCGAGCCCAAGACTCCATAAAGGTTATGGATAGGGATGATTTCTACTCTTAAGTATGTTAAGATAAGGGGTTGTCCAGCTTATGTTAAAAGGTTTCAAAGATAAGTTTGGGACAAAATTTGACAAGTGCAGATTTGTGGGATATCCTAAAGAAAGTTTAGGGTATTATTACTATAATCCTACACGCTGCCTTCTTAGATAAATGTGTTTATCATTGAAGGAGCTAGTGGGAGGGTAATAGATCTTGAAGGAATTCAAGAACCACAAAGCACTTTAAGTCGAACTGAGAAACCTGTAGATAGACCTATTGTACCACAACCGAATCGTAAATCTGGAAGAGTACCAAAGATACCTGGGAGGTATGGATTCATCATAGAGGATGATGATGAGGTACGCATCATAGAGGATGATGATCCAGTTATATACGATGAGGCTATGAGTAGAAGACACTCAGAGAAATGGCAGATGGCCATAAAATCCGAAATGGACTCCATGTATGAGAACCAAGTATAGACTCTGGTTACTCCACCAAAAGGCATAGTGCCTAAAGGGTGTATATGGGTCTTTAAGAGAAAGACTAGGGCAAATGACAAGGTAGAGACCTATAAGACCAGACCTATTTAAAAGGTTTCAAATAAAGTCAAGGAGTTGAGTGTGATAAAACCTTATTACCGGGTAATGCTCAAGTCCATTTGGATTTTACTTGTGATTACAGCTTATTACAAAATCTGGCAAATGGATGTGGAGACGTCCTTCCTCCATGAAGACTTGAGGAGAATGTATGTATGATACAGCCAGAGGAATTTGTTTCAAAGGTTGAAGCAAATCATGTATATAAGCTGCAACGATCCATTAATGGATTGAAGCAAGCTTCCCAAAGATAGAACATTCATTTTGATGAGACAATCAAAAGAGTTTAATTTTATCAAAAATGAGAATGAACCTTGTGTGTACAAAAGGGTTAGTGGGAGCGCTGTGACATTCTTGGTATTATATGTTGATATACTACTGATAAGGAATAACACACCAATGCTACAATCAGTAAAGATAAAATTGTCTAAACATTCCTCTATAAATGACTTGGGAGGAGCATCCTATAAATTGGGGATATAAATCTATATAGATAGATTTAAAAGGATGTTCGGCTTGACCCAAGGAATGTATATTCATTTGATGCTAAAGGCGTTTAGCATGGCAAACTCCAAGAGAGGTCTTATGATGATGAGCCATGGAGTGTATCTCTCTAAAATTGTCTCTAATTAAAAGAGAGATCGCATGAGTTACTATCAGGGAATATACAAGGCCTGATGTTGATCAGTCATATTCTGGAGAAGATCACTGTAAGACAGTGAAAAACATCTTTAAGTACCTAACCGGTATTAAGGATGTGATCATGATACATGGTAGGTCTGAATTAAAACTAGAGGGCTTAACAAACTCAAGTTTTTTAGACTGACCAAGACGATAACAAATCCACTTTAAGGTAAATCGTTACCTTGAAAGGTGGTGCAGTGAATTGAAAAAGTACCAAACAGCAAAGAATTGCTGGTTTAGTGACAAAGACAAAGTATATAGCTGTAAATGAAGCTGCAAGTTGATTGTTTGGATGAAAAGTTCATTACAGAACTAGGAATAGTTCCTAAGTCTCATCTTGGATTCAAACAAGTGTTGCGGCACTTTCATTTGATTAGTGGAATCATTGAAAGAGGAAAAGTCACTATAGAGATAGTGGACTCTCGAGAACAAATTGCATATCCATCTACTGAAGCTTTATCCAACAGCAGGATGATCGTCACTTAGAGAAGAAGGGTATTAGATACCATGGCGATTGGCTTTAGTGCAAGTGGGAGATTGAAAGTAGTATGCACACAAGCCAATCATATTTGATATGATGTAGCATATACTTTGTAATCTTATTCGTTTATTAAAGGCATTTTCATTATCTACATGATGCTGTGTTATTTAAAATGTGATAAACCCATAGGTTTGAGCAATGCTTTTAGAATCATGATGGTGATCATGCTAATGAGATCTAAATTCTAGATAGCTCACAAACTAAAATCGTTCCTAATCATTAGATTACTAAAAAGGAGATTAGTGAATCCGGATAGATTAGTACATACGTTGCTTGCTCTTAAGAAGAGGATTATTGATCTCATAATCATTTGTGTTGAGACACTAAAGCAAGTATGTAGGTGCTTATTAGAGAATAAGTTCACTGAACGTGACTCGCTAAGGAATACCTAATGGAGTTTTACTCACCTGTCAATAGGAATTCCTCTAGTGATAGTAGTACAAGTAATCCTTGGACTTGAGATCATCATAGTATCTTGTGTATAATGAGTTATACTTTGACATATCCCTTAAGACCTTTAGGGTATATCAAAGGGTATGATTGGGTATAATAAGTTATACATAGAGATAGGTGAATGATCAACAAAGAATCTACCACTTCTAGTAAAAGGAGAGAATGTCCTATGTGATTCAATAAATGACGACTCAGAAGTCTTTGGCCAAAGCAGAATCAAATTAGAAAGAAGTTTCTAATTTGCATGATCAGAGTTGTTCATTGGAGAATCGAAATGCATATAATTAAATAAAATGAGACTTGACTGTAATTCCATGTCTTATATTTAATTGGTACATTGTATGGTAGAAGGATTGAAGTGTACGGTAACTATACACTGAAAGGTTATTTTGTGATTGATGTTGAAATCTATATTATCTGGAAAGTCGTTGATCGCTAAGGGGGCTTACCCTTATTGTAGAATAAATATTATTTATTTAAATAAATTAAATAGTTTAATTTATTTATTTAAATAAGATTAGAATTGTTCTAATTGATTTATTCACAACTGGTTTAATATGGAGAACCTAAAGGGTCACACCGCAAAAGGAAAATATTTGTTTAAGAAGTAAATGACATAATTGTAATAATAAGTTAAGTGTATTTAATTTAATCTATGGAGATAGAATAAATTAAATAGCTTAATATTTATTATTTTATATTTTGAAAATATTAAATATAAATTAATAAGAAGAGTCTTATTATTATTACCATTACTATTATTTAATTCCTAATAGGGATTGAGAATTAATTAATAGAAGTACTCTCGCATGCATTCCTAATTGGATTAGGAGTATAATTAATTAAAGGAGTTTAATTAGAATATAAACCCTAATCCTAAATAGTTTAGGGAAGGGTTTTCCTACATCTATAAATAAGAGATGTCTTATCATAGATGGGGTTACACACTCTTGTATAAGAATTGTGGAGAGCACTTACAATTTCTATAGAGATAGAAACTAGGGTTTTGTCAAACCCATCTTCTTGAACAAGTATTATTCCTTGGTGGATCACCTCTAGAGGCCAAACACTTGGGTGGCTAACGTTGATCAAAGGAAGGAATTTAATCGGTGGAATTCAAGGAAAACGCGAAGGAATTGGAGGTGAACTTGTACCTGAGGAAGCTAGAAATGTACAAGGGTATAAATCTTATTCTCCATCTCTTTCGTTTAATTAATAATTGTGCATAAAGAAAGATCATGGTGATGGTTTGTATAAAATTTTTAAAATCTGATTTTATCGCGCTTCCGTTTTATTAATGTAATTTGATTGCATGTTCGCGTTATACAAATCTAACAGTCCTTGGACATAAGAGTTCGTAGAGCTAAAGGCTAAACTACTCTAAGATACAGAGTAAACTGAAGACAGTCAAAAATCATAGAGTATAAGCCAATTCGTAGAGGCAGAACGCAGAGTCACTTGAATTCGTAGAGTAACTATAGCAGAGCAAACTACTTTACTATCTAAGAAGTGACTTTACGAATTTACTCTACCTTGGTCAAAATCATAGAGTATAGACTTCTGACAAGTTAGTGACAGGTTATGACAAGGGTCATCAACCTTAAACACACTATCCTCAAGGATGATCTTCATTTGTGTTTGTGATAAAACAAGACATATTGAAGCTCTATCTAACAGCTATATTAGCAAGGACAAAGGTTACGTGTCTGCAACTGCACTGTTCATAGTACTGAGGAAGGTGACCTGAGGTGGTCCTAGTAGATAAGGATTCAAAGTCAAACAATTGGGTATTGACAATTGTCCAAGATAGAATGGAGCAATGACAACATTCCAACGAGCAATTTCCAAGAAGCTCTATAAAAGGACTACATCTTCAAGCATTGAAACAGATCGATTTTATCAAGAGAAAAAGTGATGAAACTTCAAGTTCTTAAAAAGCTCTACTCACGATTCTGAAGAACTCTAACTGATGCTAAGACAATTAACAAAGGACTTCACGCCACTTAGCAGCACCTCAAAATAACATCCTTTTTAGTGATTAGATCTTAGTAATATTTTGTATTTCCATGTCTGTGTGACTTGAAAGATTCTTAGTGAATCAGTGTTGTAACAGTTCTGCGTGAACTGAATTCTTTGTGATTACCCTTCCTTAGTGGAATATCCCTACTCGCGGAGTAGAAGAGAGGACTATGAGACTTTTGTGCTTCAAACATCTTAAAAATTATTGTGTTATTTATTTTTTGCAATTTACTTTTAGTCACTCTATATTTTGCCTCTATAATTTATTTCTGCATTGTGCACTAAATTTGGAACTGTGAATTTTATTTAATCTTTGAAGGGGTTTTCAAAAACATTCTGCTATGCTTAATTGAATCAACTAACTTACTTAACTGATTTGATAATCTATCTTTAAAAAAAATTAAACAATTTATTCAACCTCCTTCTAGATCTCTGTGTGCCTTTGAGAATAACACTCTTTAATTGGGATTTTATTTTTTCTCGTTCAGGGTTAGATCGTTCTATCTTCAATTTTGCAGGAGTCTCTTTCTCTCTCTTTCATTTTTGAAGATGGTTGATTGCAGCAAATATACTCCAAACTGGGTAAAGATTACATAATTTCTCATACAATTGTTTCCTGATGATTTATTTTTCTATTTAATTTATGAAAAAGTTTAATGAATTTTATATTTAAGTAGTGTAGATATCTCTTCAACTCTATTAATTATACATGTAATTCGAATATTTCTACTTGAATGAATGAATCTCCTTGATATTTTTCATAGAGTTTGTCAAAATGCAAAAAAACAAAACAAAAAAAAATCAAAAACGAAAAACAAAAAACAAAAAATTGGTCTTGCTCTCACATCAATAGTATTAATCTACTGGTTAGTAGATTAATACTTTACATGGGTCGTTCATGATCTCACATGTGGGTTAACTCCCTTAAGAAATTCTATGATGCCATTAATTTGTAAAGATCTTACCCAACTCGAGTCTGTCATGAAATTTTTTAGAGCCTGTTTGGCATAACGGCGTAATAAAATAAAAACACTTTTAAACACTTTTCTTGAAGTTTAATAATGGAATGGAGTACGTATGCGGAAAGTATATAAGACCTCCTTGACCATTTTTAGTTATTATTAAAAGAAACTGGAAGTACATGGGAATAGAAAGAAATTATAATAAATACTCTCTCCGTTAATTAAAGATATATTTTTAAAATGATAACTTTTTAGAAAAATTTTATTGTTCCAAGCATATTCCCCAGGCTACCTAATATATATGTACGGATTGTTAAGAATTTTGTATCATTTTATAATTTGAAAATAAATGTATCTTTTGGTTATCAACAATTTCTTGTTTTTTTATTTTTTTTTTTGGAGTTTATTTTTTCCTTTTGTGAAATTCTGTTTTCTCCTAATTTGGAATTATATTGCGCGTTCTTTTTTCACTCTCGTGCGAATTATTTTTCTCCTTTTGGAAACTTAGATTTAATTTATGTAGAGAATTGATTTCGTATATGGTGATAGATGATTGTAGATATACTCAAAATCGGATATAGGACGCATGTGACATGTCTCTAATTATTGTTCCAAAGACTCTACTCGCTTTATTTATTTCAAAAATTAAAAATCTCAAGAATGGCTATATATAGATGGTGAAGTAAGACCAAGCTCATGAACTTGTCTGAGGTAGTCAATGGCTTTCTCTTTCCCTTCCAAGTGGCATGAGCCATAACATCCCCAAATAAGGTTTAAATTCTTTAAATTTTTATAAATTGAACCTTTTGGTCACCGACGTGTAATAGTTGATTCGAATGGGAGTATTTCGGGTAATTTTACTTCTAAATATCTTTAGAAACACAAAAAATTATAAGCATGTGGTTAGTGTGTAATGAAAAAAATAGAAAAAATTAGAGTCAATATAAACGATATATACATTTAGAAGACTTAATTACCTTTTTATTTTGAGTCACGTGTCTTATTCGGGTAAGAAATGCTAAATTTGTTGACCAAAAGGTTTAATTTACATTAAGATTTAATGTCTCAAAATTAAAACATTAAGGTTTAAGTTATAAAAAGCAAAAAACTTTAAGCTTTAAAGTGTATTTAAGCATAAGGGACAAGTGGACAACTTTACCTTTTAAGTTCTTATAATATGCTCCCTTCATTTTATAAAAAGAGTTCTATTTTGTCAATTTTATTTTATTTTATTTATTTTTTCTAATTTTACAAATGTCTACTTATTATTATTAATGTATAATGATAAAATATCATCAAGTTTTTTTTATATCATAATTTCATTATATATATATATAAGGTGAACAACCAAAAAAATTTGTTGAGTTAAGTGAGGTTTTTTGGTTGGTCATGTGTTGACTCAGGAAATGACTATTCCTTCTTGAGTTATTTATGAAAAAAAACTCTAAAAATTTTATACAAAAACTAAAACCTACTTATCATATTAAAAAACCATATTACCTCTCCAACAAGATATTTTGTTTTTTTTCCTTTTTGAGTAGATTTATATATTGTAATATCATATCAATTTTAAATTTAAAATGTCTCAAATTAATTTTCAAAAGTCAATAATAATATTATATTTTGGAACGGAGAGAGTACTACATACGATATTGATAGAGGTTTGTGGCAAATGTATATGTGTATGTGTGTGTGTATATATATATATGTATATATATTAATTCTCAAAAATTTTAAAGTTCATAATAATATAATATTATGTTATTATAAATTGTTAATTAGTTTTACATATAATATATGATAATTTTTTAATAAAATAAATAACCAAATAAAGAAAGAAAAAAAAATTGTTCATGCCTTGCAAGAGCATGCATACTAGTTATATTTAAAATGATATTTGTTATAGGTAATGAAAGATACTAACAAAAACTTAGATTACTGAGTATCTGATTACCGGTAATAGAAATTGTTCATATAGTATCATTTTTTATTTAGTAGAAGTTATGAGATTATCAGTAATTGTTACTGCGAGTGTTTGATATGAATTCAATATTATTTTGTTTATATATATATATGTATGTATGTATAGGGAACGGATCAAGAGCATACCTCCTTATTTGACATACCAAGCATACCCCCTTTAACGACGGACCGAGAGACGCTTTGGTCCGTTGCTATATGTTGTTCGTCGCTAAAAGCTATAGCGATGGACCGGACCTATGGCAACGGACCAAAGCGTTGTCCGGTCCATCGCTAAAGGGGTATGCTTGGTATGTCAAATAAGGGGGTATGCTCTTGTTCCGTTCTGTATATATATTACTTAATACTGATCATTCACAAAAATATCCCTATACTAATTTTAGTCGAATGATTCACTCAAAGGTTATTGCCAAACGTAATTTTACACTCATTAAAATATTAGCTAACTAATAAATTTAGTATTATTTAATAAACCTTATTAAAAATTTTGATATGCTTATAAACTAATAATTCAAGATATATTTAATTATTAAATATTGTAAGACAAGTAGAATAAGATTAACTAACAAATGATATTTTCATTAGTCATTGATCTTTACAAGTGTTGATCACAGTACAATGGTTTCCAATACTATTACACTTCTCGTTGCAACCGGGTTCGTTAATTGATTGATGTTGAGGCAAGAATTCTATGAAGGCTACCAGATCAATGAAGACTTGGATGAGGGGAGATATTGTAGGCACACTCTGCAAGGCAATATAGGCAGAACTCTTGTGTTAGAGTCGTGGTGTATATGTTTGTGGATTTGGGTATGATTGAGGATTTAGCTTTGTGGGGGCTAAGTCCTTAGAGAGGTCTCTTGCGCTTGTGGAGACTAAGTATGGAACTTAGTCAACCAAACCAACAAAGTATGTCTCTTTATGCTAGTAGTTTGGTACTTGTGAGAGAAAATGAGTTGTAGAGAGAGAAGCTCTCAAGTTTTTCAACCTCACAAATGAGAAGGATGGGGTATTTATAGGCTTCATGGGGTGTGCCCCCATATGTTGTGCACATGACCCAACTATCACTTCTAATTTGTGACTATAATATCAGTTTTAAGTGTAAATATTGCCTTTTTACAGTATGTCTCACCTTACGCCTCCATCCGCCAGTCCGAAATTCTCACTGAATCTCACTTCTAGTCTGTTAGGTTTGTATATAGCGCGAACATGCAATCACATTATATAAATAGTGCGGAAGCGCAATAAAACGAATTTTAAAATTTTTTATACAAACTATCACCATTATCATCCTTGTGATCAATTATCAATTAAACGAAAGAGATAGATATATAGAATTATACCCTCGTGAATCAAAGCTTCCTCAAGTACAAGTTCACCTCTAATTCCTTCGCGTTCTCCTTAAATTCCACCGATTAAATTCCTTCCTTTGATCAACGTTAGCTACCCAAGTGTTTGGCCTCTAGAGGTGATCCACCAAGGAATAATAGTTGTTCAAGAAGATGGGTGTTGGCAAAATCCTAGTTTCTATCTCTATAGAAATTGTAAGTACTCTCTCTCTCTCCAATTCTTATGGAAGAGTGTGTAACTGTCTAACCCCAAATCATGATAAGACTCATCTTATTTATAGATATAGGGAACCCTCCTAAACTATTTAGGATTGGGGTTTTTATTCTAATTAAACTCCTTTAATTAATTATGCTCATAATCCAATTAGGAATGCAAGAGAGAGTACTTCTATTAATTAATTCTCAATCCCTATTAGTAATTAAATACTAGTAATGGTAATAATAATATAAGACTCCTCTTATTAATTTATATTTAATATTTTCAAAATATTAAATGATAAATATTAATCTATTTAATTTATTCTATCTCCATAGATTAAATTAAATACACTTAACTTATTATTACGATTATGCCATTTACTTCTTAAATAAATATTTTTCTTTTGCGGTGTGACCCTTTAGGTTCTCCATATTAAACCGGTTGTGAATAAATCAATTAGAACAATTCTAATTTTATTTAAATAAATAAATTAAACTATTTAATTCATTTAAATAAATAATATTTATTCTATAATAAGGGTAAGCCCCTTAGCGATCAACGACTTTCCAGATAATATAGATTTCAACGTTAATCACAAAAGAACCTTTCAGTGAATAGTTACCGTACAATTCGATCCTTTTACCATACAATGTCCCAATTAAATATAAGACATAGAATTACTGTCAAGTTTTATTTTATTTAATTATATGTATTTCGATTGTCAAATGCATAACTCCGATTAATGCAAATTAGAAATTCTTTTCTAATTTCATTCTGATTTGGCCAAATACTTCTGAGTTGTCATTTATCAAATCATATAGGACATTCACTCCTTTTACTAGAAGTGGTAGATTATTTATTGACCATTCACCTATCTCCATGTACAACTTATTATACCCAATCATACCCTTTGATATACCCTAAAGGTCTTAAGGGACATGTCAAAGTATAACTCATCATACACAAGATACTATGATGATCTCAAGTCCAAGGATTACATGTACTACTATCACTAGAGGAATTCCTATTGACAGGCGAGTAAAACTCCATTAGGTATTCCTTAGCGAGCCACGTTCAGTGAACTTATTCTCTAATAAGCACCTACATACTTGCTTTAGTGTCTCCACATAAATGATTATGAGATCAATTATCCTCTTCTTAAGAGCAAGCAACATATGTACTAATCTATCCGGATTCACTAATCTCCTATTTAGTAATCTAATGATTAGGAACGATTTTAGTTTGTGAGCTATCTAGAATTTAGATTTCATTAGCATGATCAACATCATGATTCTAAAAGCATTGCTCAAAACTATGGGTTTATCACATTTTAAATAACATAGCATCATGTAGATAATGAAAATGCCTTTAATAAATGAATAAGATTACAAAATATATGCTACATCATATCAAATATGATTGGCTTGTGTGCATACTACTTTCAATCTCCCACTTGCACTAAAGCCAATCACCATGGTATCTAATACCCTTCTTCTCTAAGTGACGTTCATCCTGTTGTTGGATAAAGCTTCAGTAGATGGATATGCAATGTTGTTCTCGAGAGTCCATTATCTCTATAGTGACTTTTCCTCTTTCAATGATTCCACTAATCAAATGAAAGTGCCACAACACTTATTTGAATCTAAGATGAGACTTAGGAACTATTCCTAGTTCTGTAATGAACTTTTCATCCAAACAATCAAATTGCAGCTTCATTTACAGCTATATACTTTGTCTTTGTCACTAAACCAGTAACTCTTTGTTGTTTGGAACTTTTCCAATTCACTGCACCACCTTTTGAGGTAACTATTTACCCTAAAGTGGATTTGTTATCGTCTTGGTCAATCTGAAAAACTTGAGTCTGTTTAGCACTCTAGTTTTAATTCAGACCCACCATGCATCATGATCGCATCCTCAATACCGGTTAGGTACTTAAAGATATTTTTCACTGTCTTACAGTGATCTTCTCCAAAATATGACTGATCAACATCAGGCCTTGTATATTCACTGCATACATGATAGTAACTCATGCGATCTCTCTTTTAATTGGAGACAATTTTAGAGAGATACACTCCATGGCTCATCATCATGAGACCTCTCTTGGAGTTTGCCATGCTAAACGCCTTTAGCATCAAATGAATATACGTTCCTTGGGTCAAGCCGAACATCCTTTTAAATCTATCTATATACATTTATATTCCCAATTTATAGGATGCTCCTCCCAAGTCATTCATGGAGGAATGTTTAGACAATTTTATCTTTACTGATTGTAGCATTGGTGTATTATTTCGTATCAGTAGTATATTAACATATAATACCAAGAATGTCACAGCGCTCCCACTGACCCTTTTGTACACACAAGGTTCATTATCATTTTTGATAAAATTAAACTCTTTTGATTGTCTCATCAAAATGAATGTTCCATCTTTGTGAAGCTTGCTTCAATCTATAAATGGATCGTTGCAGCTTATATACTTGATTTGCTTCAACCTTTGAAACAAATTCCTCTGACTGTATCATACATACATTCTTCTCAAGTCTTCATGGAGGAATGACGTCTCCACATCCATTTGCCAGATTTCGTGATAAGCTGTAATCGCAAGTAAAATCCGAATGGACTTGAGCATTACTCGGTAATAAGGTTTTATCACAGTTAACTCCTTGACTTGAAAAACCTTTTAACCAGGTCTAGTCTTATAGGTCTTCACCTTGCCATTTGCCCCAACCTTTCTCTTAAAGACCCATATTCACCCTCTAGGCACTATGCCCTTTTGTGGAGTAACTAGAGTCTATACTTAGTTCTCTTATATGGAGTCCATTTTGGATTTCCTGGCCATCTGCCATTTCTCTGAGTGTCTTCTACTCATAGCCTCATCGTATATAACTGGATCATCATCCTCTATGATGCGTACCTCATCATCATCTTCTTTGATGAATCCATACCTCTCAGGTATCTTCGGTACTCTTCCAGATTTACGATTCGGTTGTGGTACAATAGGTCTATCTACAGGTTCCTCAATTCGACTTAAAGTGCTTTGTGGTTCTTGAACTCCTTCAAGATCTATTACCCTCCCACTAGCTCCTTCAATGATAAACACCTTTATCTATGAAGGTAGTGTGTAGGATTATAGTATTACTACCCTAAACTTTCTTTAGGATATTCCACAAATCTGCACTTGTCAGATTTTGTCCCAAACTTATCTTTGAAACCTTTTCACTTAAGAGTAGGAATCCTTCCTATCAATAACCTTTATAGAGCCTTGGGCTTGGATTTTTGAGGTTACCTTATTTTTGTAGATATGCAGCCGTTTCTAGGGCATAACCCCAGATGGATACTAGAATGTCGGTAAAAATCATTATGGACTGCACCATGTCCAACAAAGTATAATTTCTCCTTTTAGATACACTAATCAATTATTGCGTATCAGGAGGTGTCCATTATGAGAAAATACCATTTTGAGATGATCTAGAAACTCATTGCATAAGTATTCCTTCCTCGATTTGATCAAAGAATCTTAATACTTTGTCAATATGTTTCACTTCTGAATTCTTTGAACATTTCAAATGAATCAGACTTGTATTTTATCAAATACACACATTTAACTTTTTGAATGACCTTCTCCTTTTCTTTTATTAGTTTATTCAATTTGCAAAATATTTTTCATGTAAGTCAAGTATACAAAGTCTATCAAGTATTCTTCCAGTTTCAAACAAAACATTATCATTATAAATAGAACAACAATTGTTCTTAAATATAATACCAGAACCTTCCTTGTCCAACAACGAAAGTTCTAATGTTTCTAATGAGAACTGAAACATAATAACAACTTATTAACTTAATAGACTTGCCCGTAGGCAATGCTAAACTATAAGTTCCTATGGTTAATGCAGCAACCTTTGCTCCATTCCCACACATAAGATTACTTACTTTTTGTTTAGATTTCTACTTCTGCTTAGTCTCTGCATTGCATTGCATACGTGAGAACTACAGCCGGTATCCAATACCCAAGTAGAACCTTGACTTACAGAAAGATTTATTTTTAATCATGAACAAACCTGTATCTGTAACCGAAGCTTCACTAAGCTTCGGCTGGTTAGCCTCTGTAAGATTCTCCTTACAGTTTTCTTTCTAGTATCTAGACTTATTGCAGTGGAAGCAAACTCCTTTGCTATCTGCATCAGTCTTGTTCTTATTGTCCTTTGTTTTTGCCTTTCTATTTACCTTCTTTGAATTGTTCTTCTTTTAAGAAGATCCTTTGGCCCTCTTCCGCTTCCTGGAAGAATCATCTACCAGTAAGACTTGGTCTTTCTTGGTTGGAAAGTGACTCTTTACAGTTTTTAACATGTTTAAGCAACTCAGGCAGGCTGACATATAGCTTGTTCATGTGGAAATTCACAACAATTTGTGAAAAAGAGTCTGGAAGTGATTGCAAGATCAAATCTTAGATCAACTCTTTGTAACGAATGCGATTTTTGAGAATTAATAAAAATATTTATTGAGTTGTATAAATATTTTTGTTAATTTATTGAGTTAATAGATGATTTATTAAGCTATTGTGAAATAAGTTTATGTTGAGTTAATTGTGTTAATTGTTACTTGAATATGATTTGTGATGATTATTCTAATTTAATTTAATAATTAAATTAGATGATGAAAAGAATTATTTGAATAAATGATTTATGTTAATAAATAATTTATTTGAATAATATAATTTATTTGGTGTTTTAGTTAAATAAAATTATTATTTGAGTTAGTTATATTTAATTGAATTTATTTAATAATAATAAGTTCAATTAAATTAAATGTCTGACATTTAAAACTATATGTTATAATGTTTTATTAAAATAAATGAAAGGAGTTTTAATTTAGTTTTTCCAAACTAGGCCTTATGACCTTTGGTTGGAAAAAATGAGTTATTTTAATTGTGTTTTACCAAACAAGACATAAGAATAATAGGTTATTTTTATTAGTGTTTACCAAACAAAGCCTTATGGCTTTTGAAAATCTTAACTGATGATTCAATTTAAGGATTATACGTTATTATTATTTAAAACAACAGTTTTTATTTTTTTTAAAATCATCAGTTTTTATTTTGTAAAAGTACGTCAGTTGAAAGAAAAGAAAAGAGAAGAACAGAGAGAAAAGAGAAAGAAGAGAGTTTTGAGAAAAGAGAGAGTTCTGTGAAATTTGAGAAAGAAGAGAGTTTGAGAATTTTGAAAAAAAAGATATTGAAGGTAGAAGTTCAAGCTAGGAGAGTGTTAATCAAGCTTCTCTTTTAATCAAATAGAAGGTATAATACTCTTCTCTGTATTTTAATATTTGGTTCTCTGTAAAAATATTCATTGGCTTAATATGTGATTTTTTTTGGTTATAATTGATAGCTATGTGAATTAGATGATTACGTGATGTTTATATGATGATTAAAACTCTATTTGAAGGTTTTAATTCATGAAAATATATTTTAGAATTTAATTTTAGTTTTACAGAGCTTTGTTTTATGAAAATGGCAAAAACATAGTTATTTTATAAAACAGTGGAATTTCTTGCTTTAATTGGTTTAATTTGTGTTCTATAATTGTTAAATTGATTAGAAACATGTTGGGTAATTGTTTTCTAGCATATATGATGTCTGAGTATATTTAGTTTGTGTACTGGATGGTAGAATTCGGAAAATTTGGCCTAAGTTTTCACTTGTTCGCGACTGTAGGAGATGACAGTCGAGTCTCTCGCCCCGGCGAGAGAAATGAACTGTAAATTCTCGCCCCGGCGAGAAATTTACAAAGGGAATCCTCACCCCGGCGAGAGTTTTTGTATAGGATTTCCTCGCCCCGGCGAGGGAACAGTATAAAAAAAATATATTTTAAAAAAAAAAAAAAATTTATTAAATTGTTTTGATTGTTTTTGCTAAGGTGTTTCATGCATATATACTTAAGACCTGTTAAATATATATATATATATATATATATATATATATATATATATATATGAAGTGATTGCCATGATAATTATTTAGTTAGCATTTGTTGTCTAATGTATGCTAAATGAGATACTATAATTAGGTAAAAGGAACCTAAAGTGATTATAAATTTTGTAACTAATTTATGTTACCATTTTATAATTAATTGTATAGGTTGATTTAAGGATCGTGAATTATTTAATTTGTAATCTACGCTTGAGGCAAGTTTTCTTTCTTTAAACTTGTTAAATTATTACAGCAAGTTATTTATTTCTTAAGCTTGTTATTATTTCAACAAGTTTACTTCCTTTGAGTGAATTAATTAACCTTAGCTTATTGTTATTCAAGCAAGGCTGATATCATGTTGAGTAATTATATTTTGTTCCAGATATTATTTATTCAGTTATTGATTATCATTCAAACTTCGAATATAAACTTTATTGAAGAACTAGACTAGCAAACCATTATTGATTCAGCTAGTCCTTAGTTGATGAGCGTTTAAAAAAAAAACTTAGATTATCTAAACTTGTTCCAAGCCAAGTTCCTTTTGGTAAGGACTCTTATAATAAACTGAGATGAACAACCCTAACATAGGGGATTATTACGCTTAGCGTTAAAATGGTTGTGCACAATACATTGTACAAAGGGCTGATCCCCCTGAGTACGAGATGAAGGTCCATTTATAGTCTTTAAGACTGTTAAAGGTTACGGTAAAAAAAAAATACTTGTTAACCTAGGACATAGTTCGAGGTCTTGAGACCCTCAGATATATTCAAACTTTGATTACTTATTGATTAACTTCAGAAAATCATTGCTTCTCATTTGAACTCTATTTCAATTAAAAGTTATTGTTATCATTCTTGTGAGCAATTGTTTGCTCACTCTTGCACTAAACATTTCAGCTAAGCCCGAGAAGCAGGACGAGCCGTCCACCAGTAAGGGCAAGGGCAAGATGCAGAAATAGTTCTAGATTTATTATTTAATTGATGAACATTTGTACCAGACTTGTTTTAGACTATATTTTTATTCCGCATTTGATGTATTAAGGTTGTGGTGACCTGGGATTTTTAATTATTGATGTAACCCGGTTTGGGAGATGATTAATTAAGTTTATTTTAATTGCTTAATTATGGGTAGTTAGATGTGAATGAATGGGATAGTGAACACCAAATCAGGGGGAATTGAGTACCCAGATTTGGGGGTGTCACAGGTTGGTATCAAAGCCGTAGGTTATGAACCTTTAGGTGGGGAAAACCTTAGGGTAGTAGCCTTCTAGAAGATAGAGAATATAGTGGAGATAAACTCTTATCGAGTTCTAAGGAATGAATTACGGAAATTCATAAAAGACAATAAAACGATTATGTGCTATGTGCTTATTTGATAATAAACTTATGTGCTCGCGAGTACTATCGAGTATTATCGATTAGTAATTAAAACTTAAAATTTTTGTTGTCAGGATGACTGATAGAGGAGAGCCCAGCCAGACTAGGGAGGAGGAGCCCCGAGATATTCACGTAGTTCATGAGAAGCTAGTGCAGAGGGAGTCATCCCCATTGATTACAGTTACAGGTCACGAGTATGAGCCTGAGACTGATCCTGAGGAGGACCCTGAGGAGGATCCTGAGGAGGACCCTGAAGAGGCTGAGGAGGAGGAGGAAGACCCTGAGGGGATATCACTATCTACTTTGGGTGATCAGATGTACCAGCAGATGTATGATCGCAACATAGAGTTGCAGGATAGAGTGGAGGAGTTAGAGGGGCAGTTGGCTGAGCGACAGACTGCTTTGGAGCAGAAGAACAGTGAGATAGAGGAGCTAGATATACGTCTTGGAGACGTGGAATGGAAGCTGGTTCATGTAGAGAGTGAAAAGGAGGAGTTAGAAGAACTGGCTGCAGAACGTCAAACCACTCTAGAGCAGAAGGATGCTGAGATCCAAGACCTTTCCTCACGTCTTGCAGCGGCTGAGCAGAGGCTAGCACAGTCTGAGTATCGACGAGGACAGCTGATAGCCAGGAACGAGATTGTACGAGATGAGTTGAAAGAGGAGTCAGCTAAGCGGGCGAGAGCTGAAACAGCTTGGCTGAGGGAGGCTGATCGCGCAGAACGTGTTGAGTGTGAGATGCGGTCAAAGAAGGCCAAGATTGATGAGATGGAGTATATTTTTCATACTACCATAGATAGAGCTCAAGATCGAGCTAATCGTCATCCAGATGTGATGGATCGTAGGATTATGACACGTATTATGGAACAGGAACGCCAGGAAGCTGTGCGTCGTGGGATGTCATCATAGATTATGATTGTTTAAGTTATTATGAAATTTATGAGTTAATAAATTGTAAATCCCAGTTTCTATAATGGGATAGAATAATGATGTAATCCTGAAACTTTGTGATTTCAGGATAGATGATGTAAATAACTACGATGCTATTTGTATTATGTTCTGAAAGCAGTTAATGAATAAAATGTGAAAGTTTATCAGATGTATTATGCATTTAAGTGTTGTTCATAAATGTTTAAGTTAAGACTTAAATGTTTAGGTAATTGAGTAATAATCTAATAACGAGAATTCTTAACAGTACGATGCCGCCAAGAAGACAACCAACCCGTCAACAGACCCCTGAGGGATCTACAAACAACAATGATGAAACCACCGCTAATCCAATGCAGCAGTTGGCGAATCTATTAACTGGAGCATTCGCGAACCAACCCCAAGCGCAGGCCACGACCTTCAAAGACTTCAAGGCTGTCGGACCTCCAGAATTTCAGGGCTCCATGAATCCGATTGAAGCTCAAACATGGATCATGGAGATGGAGAAAGTGTTCGATGTCGCCAGAGTCGGTGAAGACCAGAAAACGGCATTTACGACATTCATGCTGAAATCAGAAGCCAACTACTGGTGGCAGGTGAACAAAACTCGTGGTGGTCAGGGTATAATACCGTGGGAGCGGTTTAAAGAAATATTTTTCGAGACATACTTCCCAGTAAGCGCGCAGAACCAGATGGAGGTGCAGTTCCTAGAGCTGAAGCAAGGTACTATGACGGTACCTGAATACGCTGATAAGTTCAATGAGTTGGCAAGGTTTGCGCCGTATCAGGTAAGTACAGATGAGCGCAAGGCCAGGAGGTTCGAGCAGGGGTTGAAGCCCTGGTTGTACAGTCGAGTCTCGATGTTTCAGCTGAATTCTTTTGCAGCGATTCTGGAGAAGGCAATCATCGCTGAAGGAGGCAGTGATGCTCTGACCAAATATAATCAGGAGCAGAGAAAGAAGAAGAGTGAGAATGATTATAAGACTAGTGGTAACCATGGGGGAAATAGCCAGAAGAGGAAGTGGACTGAAGGTAACTCTGCGGGAAGTCAGCAGGGTAGTCTGAAGAAGAAGATGGAAGTATGCAGCACCTGTGGTAAGACCCATATGGGTGCTTGTTTAAAGGGAAAAAGGGTGTGCTACAACTGTGGACAGGAGGGTCATGTCGCACCGAACTGCCCTAATCCGAAGAAGGGTGCATGCTTCATTTGTGGACTGAAGGATCATTTTGCACGGGATTGCCCTAAGAAAACTGCAACAGGTGGACCTAGTGCTGGAAAGGGGAACAACGGAGGTGGTTGGTGGCAATCTGACCATAACAGGACCGACGCAGCCCAGCCGATCTACTGCTCGGACATTCAACATGACAGTGCAGGACGCTGTGCAGTCAAAGGATGTGGTGTCAGGTATCATTCCAGTCAATAATATTAATGCTTATGTATTGTTTGACTCGGGTGCTACTTGCTCATTTATATCCGATGATTTTGCTAAGAACTTAGAATTACCCCAGGAAGAACTAGATTACCCTATGAACATAGAGATTGCGAATAGGGAAATAATTCCTGTTAAACTTATCCACAAGAACTGTCAAATAGATATTAAGGGTCAGATAACGACGGTAAACTTGATCCCAATTCGACTTGGGGAGTTTGACGTTATATTGGGTATGGATTGGTTGACTAATCATGGGGCAGTTATTGACTGTCAAAAGAAGTGTATAAACCTTATGACTCCGTCAAAGGTTGTGTTTTATGGTAGCAAATCGCCTAGGCAAGCGAGTTGTCTGACGATGATGCAGGCCAGAAAGATGTTGAGGCAAGGCTGTGTAGGGTATCTAGCCTACATAGTTGATACACGAAAGGAAGGTGCAAAGCTGGAAGAGATACCAGTGGTTAGAGATTTCGTAGACGTGTTTCCTGAAGATTTACCAGGATTACCGCCAGATAGGGAAATCGAGTTTGTGATTGATTTAGCACCGGGAACGGCCCCTATATCGAAGGCCCCGTATCGAATGGCTCCAGTGGAATTAAAGGAGTTGATGGCGCAGCTACAGGAGTTGCTAGATAAAAAGTATATTCAACCGAGCGTTTCGCCGTGGGGAGCGCCAGTATTGTTTGTTAAGAAGAAGGATGGATCAATGCGTCTTTGCATTGATTATAGAGAATTGAACAAGGTCACGATCAAAAACAAGTATCTGTTGCCAAGGATCGATGACCTGTTTGACCAACTGAAGGGGGCAAGGTACTTTTCAAAGATAGATTTACGAAGTGGGTACCATCAGTTGAAGGTGAGACAGGAGGATATACCAAAGACGGCATTTCGGACTAGATATGGTCACTATGAGTTTTTGGTTATGTCATTTGGTTTAACGAATGCGCCTGCAGCATTCATGGACTTAATGAATAGGGTGTTCAAACCATTTCTGGATAAATTCGTTGTGGTGTTTATAGACGACATCCTCGTATATTCCAAAACTCAGGAAGAACACGTCGAGCATTTGAGGGTGACATTAGAGGCGTTAAGGAAAGAGAAATTGTATGCAAAATTTTTGAAGTACGAATTTTGGTTGGAACGTGTGCAATTTCTTGGGCATGTGATTGATAAGGACGGAATATCGGTAGACCCATCAAAAGTCGAAGCTGTGATAAACTGGGATCAGCCGAAGACACCGTCAGAAGTGAGGAGTTTCCTAGGTTTGGCAGGATATTACAGGCGTTTCATTCAAGATTTCTCGAGAATCGCCACTCCGTTAACGAATTTAACAAGAAAATCAATGAAGTTTGTTTGGACGGAGAAGTGCGAAGAGAGTTTCCAAGAACTAAAGAAGAGACTAAGTTCGGCACCTGTATTGTCTTTGCCAGATGATACAGGAAATTTTGTGGTGTATAGCGACGTATCGCATAAGGGACTTGGTTGTGTGTTGATGCAGAATGGAAAGGTTATTGCATATGCATCGCGCCAACTAAAAGACTATGAAAAAGGGTATCCGACCCATGACTTAGAGTTAGCAGCTGTGGTGTTTGCTCTGAAAATCTGGCGACACTATCTCTATGGGGAGAAGTGTGAAATATACACAGACCATAAAAGTCTGAAGTATATTTTTACACAGAAGGATTTGAATATGCGGCAAAGGAGATGGATAGAGTTAATCAAGGACTATGATTGTGAAATTCTATACCATCCGGGAAAAGCCAATGTGGTTGCAGACGCTTTGAGCAGAAAGGGTCGGGAGAAATTGTTTTTGTTAACCGCTCAGGAGAAGCTCGTGGAGGAAATGGCTAAGTTGGAACTAGAAGTGAAGAATCAGATGGAGTCGACCAAAAAATTATTTCAGATAGAAACCCAACCAACTCTGGTGGAAAAAGTGAAGGAAGCGCAACTCAAAGATGAGGAATGTGCTGAGATACGGAAAAGATTGCTTGAGGGAGAAAAGCTTAAATACAAAGTTGACACTGAAGGACTGCTTAGATTCGAAGGCCGAATTTGGGTTCCGGCAGAACTAAAGATCAGAGAAGAGATTTTTGATCGAAGCCCATAGTTCAAGATTTTCGGTTCACCCAGGAAGTACGAAGATGTACCAAGATCTTCGCCAACATTTCTGGTGGCCAAACATGAAAAGAGAGGTTGCTGAGTGTGTTGCGAAGTGCCTAACCTGTCAGAGAGTAAAAGCAGAACATCAACGACCAAGTGGTTTGCTACAGCCTTTGGAGATACCAGAATGGAAATGGGAGCATATCACGATGGATTTCATGGTAGGTCTTCCAGCTACTCAGAAGGGATATGACGCGATATGGGTCATAGTGGATCGACTGACGAAATCAGCGCACTTTTTACCAATCAAAGTCAGATTCACTTTAGATCAACTGGCAAAGTTATATGTCAAAGAAATTATCTCGAGGCACGGTGTTCCAGTATCAATAGTGTCAGATAGGGATCCGCGGTTCACATCAAAGTTTTGGAGGAGTCTGCAAACTTGTTTGGGGACACAGTTGCGAATGAGTACAGCCTATCATCCTCAAACCGATGGCCAGAGTGAAAGAACAATTCAAACGTTGGAGGACATGCTGAGAGCGTGTGTCATGGATTTCAAGGGCAACTGGGATGATCATTTACCTTTGGTCGAATTTGCTTACAACAACAGTCATCACGCCAGTATCGGCATGCCACCCTACGAAGCGTTGTACGGAAGGAAATGCAGAACTCCGTTATGCTGGGATGAGGTTAGTGAACGTCGACTATTAGGACCCGAGCTGGTGCAACAAACTGCTGAGATTGTTCAAGTAATAAGAGCCAGACTGATAGCCGCTCAAGACAGGCAGAAAAAGTATGCTGACCAACACCGACAAAATCGCGAATTAGAGGTCGGCAGCTTCGTGTTTCTCAAAGTATCTCCCTGGAAAGGGAAAATCAGATTTGGAAAGAAGGGGAAACTAAGTCCGCGATTCATTGGACCCTTTGAAGTGCTGAAACGGGTGGGTGAGGTAGCTTATGAGGTAGCTTTACCTCCTGAGTTAGGCCACGTCCACAATGTCTTTCATATATCGGTGCTACGACAGTATCAGCCCGATTATAAGCATGTAATCGAATACGAACCAATACAATTTGAACAAGATTTATCCTATGAAGAGGTTCCTGTACAGATAGTAGACAGGAAAGAGCAAGTGCTTCGCAATAAAGTGATACCTTCCGTTAAGGTAATCTGGAGGAACCACAGTGCTGAAGAAGCTACGTGGGAACTCGAACATAAAATGATGCAGAATTACCCTCACTTATTTGTTTAACTTTTGTATTACGATTCTGGGGACAGAATCTTTGAAAGGAGGGGAGAATGTAACAGACGAGTTTAATTGCGAGTTTAATTGCGAGTTTAATTGCGTTGTGATTCTGGGGACAGAATCCTTTTAAGGAGGGAAAGATGTAACGAATGCGATTTTTGAGAATTAATAAAAATATTTATTGAGTTGTATAAATATTTTTGTTAATTTATTGAGTTAATAGATGATTTATTAAGCTATTGTGAAATAAGTTTATGTTGAGTTAATTGTGTTAATTGTTACTTGAATATGATTTGTGATGATTATTCTAATTTAATTTAATAATTAAATTAGATGATGAAAAGAATTATTTGAATAAATGATTTATGTTAATAAATAATTTATTTGAATAATATAATTTATTTGGTGTTTTTGTTAAATAAAATTATTATTTGAGTTAGTTATATTTAATTGAATTTATTTAATAATAATAAGTTCAATTAAATTAAATGTGTGACATTTAAAACTATATGTTATAATGTTTTATTAAAATAAATGAAAGGAGTTTTAATTTAATTTTTCCAAACTAGGCCTTATGACCTTTGGTTGAAAAAAAATGAGTTATTTTAATTGTGTTTTACCAAACAAGACATAAGAATAATAGGTTATTTTTATTAGTGTTTACCAAACAAAGCCTTATGGCTTTTGAAAATCTTAACTGATGATTCAATTTAAGGATTATACGTTATTATTATTTAAAACAACAGTTTTTATTTTTTTTAAAATCATCAGTTTTTATTTTGTAAAAGTACGTCAGTTGAAAGAAAAGAAAAGAGAAGAACAGAGAGAAAAGAGAAAGAAGAGAGTTTTGAGAAAAGAGAGAGTTCTGTGAAATTTGAGAAAGAAGAGAGTTTGAGAATTTTGAAAAAAAAGATATTGAAGGTAGAAGTTCAAGCTAGGAGAGTGTTAATCAAGCTTCTCTTTTAATCAAATAGAAGGTATAATACTCTTCTCTGTATTTTAATATTTGGTTCTCTGTAAAAATATTCATTGGCTTAATATGTGATTTTTAGGTTATAATTGATAGCTATGTGAATTAGATGATTACGTGATGTTTATATGATGATTAAAACTCTATTTGAAGGTTTTAATTCATGAAAATATATTTTAGAATTTAATTTTAGTTTTACAGAGCTTTGTTTTATGAAAATGGCAAAAACATAGTTATTTTATAAAACAGTGGAATTTCTTGCTTTAATTGGTTTAATTTGTGTTCTATAATTGTTAAATTGATTAGAAACATGTTGGGTAATTGTTTTCTAGCATATATGATGTCTGAGTATATTTAGTTTGTGTACTGGATGGTAGAATTCGGAAAATTTGGCCAAAAATTGGCCTAAGTTTTCACTGGTTCGCGACTGTAGGAGATGACAGTCGAGTCTCTCGCCCCGGCGAGAGAAATGAACTGTAAATTCTCGCCCCGGCGAGAAATTTACAAAGGGAATCCTCGCCCCGGCGAGAAGCTCGCCCCGACGAGAGTTTTTGTATAGGATTTCCTCGCCCCGGCGAGGGAACAATATAAAAAAAAAATTTAAAAAAAAAAATTATTAAATTGTTTTGATTGTTTTGCTAAGGTGTTTCATGCATATATACTTAAGACCTGTTAAATATATATATATATATATATATATATATATATATATATATATATATATTAAGTGATTGCCATGATAATTATTTAGTTAGCATTTGTTGTCTAATGTATGCTAAATGAGATACTATAATTAGGTAAAAGGAACCTAAAGTGATTATAAATTTTGTAACTAATTTATGTTACCATTTTATAATTAATTGTATAGGTTGATTTAAGGATCGTGAATTATTTAATTTGTAATCTACGCTTGAGGCAAGTTTTCTTTCTTTAAACTTGTTAAATTATTACAGCAAGTTATTTATTTCTTAAGCTTGTTATTATTTCAACAAGTTTACTTCCTTTGAGTGAATTAATTAATCTTAGCTTATTGTTATTCAAGCAAGGCTGATATCATGTTGAGTAATTATATTTTGTTCCAGATATTATTTATTCAGTTATTGATTATCATTCAAACTTCGAATATAAACTTTATTGAAGAACTAGACTAGCAAACCATTATTGATTCAGCTAGTCCTTAGTTGATGAGCGTTTAAAAAAAAAACTTAGATTATCTAAACTTGTTCCAAGCCAAGTTCCTTTTGGTAAGGACTCTTATAATAAACTGAGATGAACAACCCTAACATAGGGGATTATTACGCTTAGCGTTAAAATGGTTGTGCACAATACATTGTACAAAGGGCTGATCCCCCTGAGTACGAGATGAAGGTCCATTTATAGTCTTTAAGACTGTTAAAGGTTACGGTAAAAAAAAAAATACTTGTTAACCTAGGACATAGTTCGAGGTCTTGAGACCCTCAGATATATTCAAACTTTGATTACTTATTGATTAACTTCAGAAAATCATTGCTTCTCATTTGAACTCTATTTCAATTAAAAGTTATTGTTATCATTCTTGTGAGCAATTGTTTGCTCACTCTTGCACTAAACATTTCAGCTAAGCCCGAGAAGCAGGACGAGCCGTCCACCAGTAAGGGCAAGGGCAAGATGCAGAAATAGTTCTAGATTTATTATTTAATTGATGAACATTTGTACCAGACTTGTTTTAGACTATATTTTTATTCCGCATTTGATGTATTAAGGTTGTGGTGACCTGGGATTTTTAATTATTGATGTAACCCGGTTTGGGAGATGATTAATTAAGTTTATTTTAATTGCTTAATTATGGGTAGTTAGATGTGAATGAATGGGATAGTGAACACCAAATCAGGGGGAATTGAGTACCCAGATTTGGGGGTGTCACACTCTCCATCAATTAAAACCCAGTTGTCCCAATTGTTCAATCAGATTGATCATTTTAGGACACATGTCTGTACTGTAGTGCCATCAGTCATTCTAGATCGGAGGAGCTCCTTAGATATCTGATATCTAATAGTCCTATTTTCCACACCATTCAACTCCTTGAAGGTGCAGGAGTATAGTAGGAGCATCCATAGTTTCATGCTGACGCTGAAGCTCGTTACTCATGGATGCGAGCTGTAACGACCCTAAATTCTGAACATTCTAACTCTCCACATCGGTCGTTAACAATACATCCATTTTCTGACTTTACAACATTATTCAATGCTAAACTTAACAAAATGCGGAATAATAGTAAACTTTCCAATTTTCTTTCTTAGCTTTCCCTGAATCATAACCTTTAGACATTTACATATTCTAGAATCATATTTGATTCGCTTCATCAGAGTTATAACAAAAAATAAAACTTTTGGATTTCATATCCTTTATACAACGGATAAAATTAAATTACAACTCAATACAAATTTAACAACTCAACCTCTGATACATTTAATACATCATCAATTACATCAATCAGAACCTTTAACATGGTTCAAAAATATAACTTAAGCTAAAACAATTAATCTTCATACTTAACATTTGAATCATGCCATTCAAGCAGCACTTAACTTTACCTTGTATCTCTAACCTGCAAAAATGGTTATTTGCAAGAATGAGCTTGACAGCTCAGCAAAATCTAACAGCTTGCATGCATCACATAGCACATAGATAACATGCTCATTATTCAAATCATAAACATTTGGCTTAACATATCATGCATAATGATCAACACGTAACAACTAGAGATTGAGTTCCATAACTCAATCGGTATTCTTTATTCAACGAACGTAGTCATATTTTGACTTTGTCGTTTCATACTTGTAACATATATGAAATACATCACGCTTTTACATCATATGATTGAAAACAGTTAATCATTTAGTTCACATAACAAGTAATAACTGAAAGACTTGCCTGGTTTGTAGATTATCAATTACCATAACCAGCTTATAAATATCTGCACTTCATGTATCCTACACGATATATATAATCATGTACATCATTTATTAGCCACATATCAACACTTAGTATTCATTCTACTTAACAATTCATAATCCTTCATTTTATTTCGTTCCACTTTAATCGACACTTAACTCTTAGTTAGGTCTTAAACTTCGCTTTACATTAAATGTATAATGTTTATAAACATATAGGATAACATAGCATGACCAAAAGAAAAGAATTAAAAACAATAAAATTTTTTATTTCTGCAATTCTCGCCGGGGCGAGAGAATCACTACACAAAACGCTCGTCGGGGCGAGATGTCGCCGGGGCGAGAAAATATAGTGCAACACTCTCGCCGGGGCGAGAAATTTGACTTGCCGAGCTCGCCGGGGCGAGCTTTATGAATCCCAGATTCTGCAGTTCGCGAGCTGCAGAATTTTCAGACCAAAATTTCCCAATTTCTTCATTTTAACAACAATTTAGATATACCCAAATATTATAATCATTGTAGAATCAATACCCAACATGTATACAATGATTCTAACAACCTAAATCAACCAAACTAACAAAACCCAAAGGATTTAAATCAATTTTTCCGTAGGTTTTCCAAAACTCATATATTCTTCAAGAACATAAATTCTCAATTTAAAACTTGTTTAACATCAATCTAATTTCTGAAAATTGATTGTAACTTACATACAATGAATTATAAACACCTTCCAACATGCATATACAACAATCATTCATAATTCATCAATTAAAAACCCTTATTTTACAAAACTCAAGAACACAAAAAGTTAAGAACAAAAAGGGTTAAATTATCACCTTAAATCCTCGTTTGTGCTTGTGTTGATGAGAAGATGATAAGAATTACTCTAAAATCCTCTCTTGATTCTCAGAACTTCCAATTTTTTTCAATTTCCTCTCCCCTCTAACTCTCTGTGTTACAGGTTTTGACCATAAACCACGTAAAAAAAACTGATATGATTTATCAGTTAAACAAAACCAAAAGGTTTTGTCAGTTGAGTAAGCCAAAGGCCATAAGGCCATGTTTGGCAAGACCATTTTAAATCCAATTCTAATTTATTTTAATAACCTTCTTATTGCATGATACCCTTGTCACACTTAAATTAAACTTATTTTTATTAATAAATCTAATTAAGCTTATTAATAATTCCCATTAAAACCTTATCGACAAAATTATAATTCAATATAGTCAAATTATAATTTTATCAAATAAAACATTTTATTCAATAAAACATTAATCCTCTAATTTTAAATTAGAATATTCTGTAACGACCCCAAATTCTGAACATTCCAACTCTCCACATCGGTCGTTAACAATACATCCATTTTCTGACTTTACAACATTATTCAATGCTAAACTTAATAAAATGCGGAATAATAGTAAACTTTCCAGTTTTCTTTCTTAGCTTTCCCTGAATCATAACCTTTAGACATTTACATATTCTAGAATCATATTTGATTCGCTTCATCAGAGTTATAACAAAAAATAAAACTTTTGGATTTCATATCCTTTATACAACGGATAAAATTAAATTACAACTCAATATAAATTTAACAACTCAACCTCTGATACATTTAATACATCATCAATTACATCAATCAGAACCTTTAACATGGTTCAAAAATATAACTTAAGCTAAAACAATTAATCTTCATACTTAACATTTGAATCATGCCATTCAAGCAGCACTTAACTTTACCTTGTATCTCTAACCTGCAAAAATGGTTATTTGCAAGAATGAGCTTGACAGCTCAGCAAAATCTAACAGCTTGCATGCATCACATAGCACATAGATAACATGCTCATTATTCAAATCATAAACATTTGGCTTAACATATCATGCATAATGATCAACACGTAACAACTAGAGATTGAGTTCCATAACTCAATCGGTATTCTTTATTCAACGAACGTAGTCATATTTTGACTTTGTCGTTTCATACTTGTAACATATATGAAATACATCACGCTTTTACATCATATGATTGAAAACAGTTAATCATTTAGTTCACATAACAAGTAAGAACTGAAAGACTTGCCTGGTTTGTAGATTATCAATTACCATAACCAGCTTATAAATATCTGCACTTCATGTATCCTACACGATATATATAATCATGTACATCATTTATTAGCCACATATCAACACTTAGTATTCATTCTACTTAACAATTCATAATCCTTCATTTTATTTCGTTCCACTTTAATCGACACTTAACTCTTAGTTAGGTCTTAAACTTCGCTTTACATTAAATGTATAATGTTTATAAACATATAGGATAACATAGCATGACCAAAAGAAAAGAATTAAAAATAATAAAATTTTTTATTTCTGCAATTCTCGCCGGGGCGAGAGAATCACTACACAAAACGCTCGTCGGGGCGAGATGTCGCCGGGGCGAGAAAATATAGTGCAACACTCTCGCCGGGGCGAGAAATTTGACTTGCCGAGCTCGCCGGGGCGAGCTTTATGAATCCCAGATTCTGCAGTTCGCGAGCTGCAGAATTTTCAGACCAAAATTTCCCAATTTCTTCATTTTATCATATTTTTAGATATAGCCATATATTATCATCTTTGTTGAATCAATACCCAACATGTATACTTTGATTCTATCAACCTAAATCAACCAAACTAACAAAACCCAAAGGATTTAAATCAATTTTTCCGTAGGTTTTCCAAAAACTCATATATTCTTCAAGAACATAAATTCTCAATTTAAAACTTGTTTAACATCAATCTAATTTCTGAAAATTGATTGTAACTTACATACAATGAATTATAAACACCTTCCAACATGCATATACAACAATCATTCATAATTCATCAATTAAAAACCCTTATTTTACAAAACTCAAGAACACAAAAAGTTAAGAACAAAAAGGGTTAAATTATCACCTTAAATCCTCGTTTGTGCTTGTGTTGATGAGAAGATGATAAGAATTACTCTAAAATCCTCTCTTGATTCTCAGAACTTCCAATTTTTTTCAATTTCCTCTCCCCTCTAACTCTCTGTGTTACAGGTTTTGACCATAAACCACGTAAAAAAAACTGATATGATTTATCAGTTAAACAAAACCAAAAGGTTTTGTCAGTTGAGTAAGCCAAAGGCCATAAGGCCATGTTTGGCAAGACCATTTTAAATCCAATTCTAATTTATTTTAATAACCTTCTTATTGCATGATACCCTTGTCACACTTAAATTAAACTTATTTTTATTAATAAATCTAATTAAGCTTATTAATAATTCCCATTAAAACCTTATCGACAAAATTATAATTCAATATAGTCAAATTATAATTTTATCAAATAAAACATTTTATTCAATAAAACATTAATCCTCTAATTTTAAATTAGAATATTCTGTAACGACCCCAAATTCTGAACATTCCAACTCTCCACATCGGTCGTTAACAATACATCCATTTTCTGACTTTACAACATTATTCAATGCTAAACTTAACAAAATGCGGAATAATAGTAAACTTTCCAGTTTTCTTTCTTAGCTTTCCCTGAATCATAACCTTTAGACATTTACATATTCTAGAATCATATTTGATTCGCTTCATCAGAGTTATAACAAAAAATAAAACTTTTGGATTTCATATCCTTTATACAACGGATAAAATTAAATTACAACTCAATATAAATTTAACAACTCAACCTCTGATACATTTAATACATCATCAATTACATCAATCAGAACCTTTAACATGGTTCAAAAATATAACTTAAGCTAAAACAATTAATCTTCATACTTAACATTTGAATCATGCCATTCAAGCAGCACTTAACTTTACCTTGTATCTCTAACCTGCAAAAATGGTTATTTGCAAGAATGAGCTTGACAGCTCAGCAAAATCTAACAGCTTGCATGCATCACATAGCACATAGATAACATGCTCATTATTCAAATCATAAACATTTGGCTTAACATATCATGCATAATGATCAACACGTAACAACTAGAGATTGAGTTCCATAACTCAATCGGTATTCTTTATTCAACGAACGTAGTCATATTTTGACTTTGTCGTTTCATACTTGTAACATATATGAAATACATCACGCTTTTACATCATATGATTGAAAACAGTTAATCATTTAGTTCACATAACAAGTAAGAACTGAAAGACTTGTCTGGTTTGTAGATTATCAATTACCATAACCAGCTTATAAATATCTGCACTTCATGTATCCTACACGATATATATAATCATGTACATCATTTATTAGCCACATATCAACACTTAGTATTCATTCTACTTAACAATTCATAATCCTTCATTTTATTTCGTTCCACTTTAATCGACACTTAACTCTTAGTTAGGTCTTAAACTTCGCTTTACATTAAATGTATAATGTTTATAAACATATAGGATAACATAGCATGACCAAAAGAAAAGAATTAAAAACAATAAAATTTTTCATTTCTGCAATTCTCGCCGGGGCGAGAGAATCACTACACAAAATGCTCGCCGGGGCGAGAAAATATAGTGCAACACTCTCGCCGGGGCGAGCTCTCGCAGGGGCGAGAAATTTGACTTGTCGAGCTCACCAGGGCGAGCTTTATGAATCCCAGATTCTGCAGTTCGCGAACTACAGAATTTTTAGACCAAAATTTCCCAATTTCTTCATTTTAACAACAATTTAGATATACCCAAATATTATAATCGTTGTAGAATCAATACCCAACATGTATACAATGATTCTAACAACCTAAATCAACCAAACTAACAAAACCCAAAGGATTTAAATCAATTTTTCCTTAGGTTTTCCAAAACTCATATATTCTTCAAGAACACAAATTCTCAATTTAAAACTTGTTTAGCATCAATCTAATTTCTGGAAATCGATTGTAACTTACATACAATGAATTTTAAACACCTTCCAATGTCGATGCCGGTTTTTGTCCCTTTCCAATTTTAGCCTTTTGATTGAATGATTCTTCGGAAAAGGTCGGCATTAATGTCGACGGGGTTTTGAAATATCATTTTTTTTATGATGAGCCAATTAACCAGAGTCGCCAGTTGGTATATTTGAAATGGATGTACCAACTCATCCGAGTTTTCGTTTTTTTATAAATCGATGGCTCATATGTGACTCCGAATTAATTGGTCTGCGAACCGAGATTCATAGAATTCGGGGGCTTGCTTAAGCGAGTGGAAGGTGTTAGGCACCCCCCGACTTCCGTGAAACACGGTTACCGCAATCTTGATACTTTCCTATCCTTTAATTCATGAAATGTGTATATGTGTGTGTGTGTGTATGTGTGTGCCTATGTGATTGTTGTGGTGAATTTGTATGAAAGAATCATTTGGGGTTTTTATGGAAAGTCGTGTTTTGAGAGTGCTTTAGAGTGTCCTTCGATTTATACGAGAAAGCTTTATTCTTTAGAAAGGTTTGATTTTGATTGTCAAAACTGTAAAGTTTTCAATTGGGTGTCGTTTTGGCAAAGCAAGAGTTTTTTGAACCTTCGTCAAAATAGGAATCGAGATCTATACGTTGCTTTCATAATTCAAATGATGGGCAACCTCTAGGATCTCTTTAACCCTATGCACAAGGATTTAATAAAACATTATTTATTTTTATAAAACCATTTTTTGTGATGTTTTGAAAACGATTTCTTTTGCCTTCTCGTTAAAAGGAATCGACATTCATTAGCACTCCCAATTTTTAGCCTCGTGATTCTAATAACCTAATTTGATTGATTTTATGGAAATCTTATCGTTTAGTTTTGAAATCAATTTCATGTCATAAAGCAAATCAAGCATTAAAATGAGTTGGGGCTATTCATGGGCATGTGAGCCATCAAAATAACCCCGAACGCCCACAATCACATATTTCACTATGACGGGGCCTTAAACACGATTCTCGCCTTGGCGTCGTTTTAAGGCCCGACGATTACATATTCACAATGAAAACTACATCATTCCTACTATTTACATCAAAGAGATGTCCATCATCAGATTTGGACCACGGGGTCGCTTTCCTAGGCTCACAACCAAATTTCCACACACCCACAACCGGATATTACAAGAAATAACCAACACGGATAATCTAACAATACCAAGGCATCCTAAAATAGCGATCTAAAGGAACCACACCCAATATAGTACCGTAAAACAAACAAAAAAATCAATAAATGAATATCATCGGGTTATTAGGAAGAATTTTGTTCCGATGGAACCCTCACTAATAATCCCTAATTCATTGTTCCACCATAAATTACATGAAAACTACATTTAATTTGACCAAATGATATGATAGAAATTGCAAAAATAAGGAGATTTTCACCTTGCAAATGATATCAAAGTGGGTGTAAACTTGTATATTAATTAGATATAGAGAATATAGGTGATACAATCTCACAAAAGAGATATAACTCCTCACTATTTCCTCTCTTTTCTCTCTATTTGGTTGCAAAATTCTGCTGTTTTTCCTTTGAATTTCCGTGCTGCTGCTGCTTATTCTTCTGCTCTTCCCCTCTACCAACTCTCCCTCTATCACTGAATGAAGGAAATGTGCTGAAGTAGGCTGGCTAAGCCCAGCCGCAGATTGATCTGCGGCTGGCCGCAGATCAATCTGCGGCTGGCCTTAGCCCGCCATGCACTCAGCCCGCCATGCACTTTAGTTATTTAATTCTCCTCGGTTTCTGCACCGCACCTCGATTCTCGTGTCGTGCTGTCGATTTTCGCCGAAAGGCTTATATTTTGCAGTCCAGGAATTACCGTGAGACGTGACACATTATTCGGGAATGCTCATTTCGGATGGCCTTGTTGTCACGTCGGTTTTGACTGCAAATCGTCGTGGTGGCGTCGAGTGTTCGCACTTGTGCCCATTCTTCGCTCCCGCAGGCCGGTTCAATTGACGATTTTCCCCTCCTGTCACGGTTAGCATAGAGAACGCAAAATTTGGGTGTCAACAGCTGCCCCTCTTTATCATGTTTATGCAATGTTAAATGAAATGAACAGGATAAAGAATAGACACTCGATGCATGAATGACAGTGCACAAGAATGACAATACATACGTGATGCAACACATATAACTTATGATGCAACGTAAGATGTAAGGCATGCAAAATATTCGTAAAAGGGTGTCAATGCGGATGATCGTCTCGTCGGGGCCGGGTCTCGTCGCCGGTCACCCATCTCGTAATCGCCGGTTATCGTCGCCGGTCGATCGTCTCGTCGGGGTCGGGTTTCGTCGCTGGTCACCCATCTCGTAATCGCCGTTTATCGTCGTCGGTCGATCGTCTTGTCGGGGCCGGGTTTCGTCGCTGGTCACCCATCTCGTAATCGCCGGTCATCGTCGCCGGTCGATCGTCTTGTCGGGGCCGGGTTTCGTCGCCGTTCACCCATCTCGTAATCGCCGGTTATTGTCGCCGGTCGATCGTCTTGTCGGGGCCGGGTTTCGTCGCCGGTCACCCATCTCGTAATCGCCGGTTATCGTCGCCGGTCGATCGTCTTGTCGGGGCCGGGTTTCGTCGCCGGTCACCCATCTCGTAATCGCCGGTTATCGTCGCCGGTCGATCGTCCTGCGAGTGCCGGGTCTCGTATCCGGTCACTCGGTCGAATTGAGAAGCCGTGTTCGACATCCGATTCATCAAAATCTCGTATTTTATTACTAAATTATGAGTCAAATGGGCTTTAGGATCGATTAAGCTTGCATTGGACCAAGGAGGGAGCACTGGGCCCAGCCGCAGATGGATCTGCGGCCAGCCGCAGATTGATCTGCGGGCAAGATCGGGCATATAAGCGGCCAGCCGCTTCCCAGATCTGTCACTTTCATTTGTACCCCACGCGATTTTCAGACCTTTGCACGCCCTTTTGCCGAGTTTTCCAACCTTTTTCGCAAAAACCGTTCCGGTTAGATCGATCTACGCGTTACAGGTAACACTTTGACCGATCGTTTTTCAATTTCGTCAATGTTTTGCTATACATTTGCTATTATGCATGTTTAGAGATATAAATGTATGCTTTGACATGCTATGCCCTGTATTATTGCATGTATATGCTATGTATCAACTGTATGAGTCATATTTTATGCTCATGATGCGGTTCCACATATCTGCTGTTTCTTTTGAAAGAAAATCATGCATTATGGTCCTTTTACATGTTGCAATTACCCATGTGAATGCAATTTTGACCTGTTGTGGCTTGGATTAATTGAAAGCATGCTTGGTTATGCATGGGATGTCCACTTTATAGACGAAACTCTGCCGATTTTTTTTTTCATATATAGTAAACATGCATCATGTTGCATTAGTTCTACGATGAGGATAGGAAATCGACATAATTCAAAAGAGAACTTACCTTCCTTTTCGACTGTTCTATTCCAGCCATGGATCCTGACACTCCTAGTAGCTCCACCGCGTCTCGGACCTCGGGCGTTCGCCGCCACAGGGTTGCACCCGTTCCTGCTTTGCCCCGGACCCGCCAGGCTCGCCGACTGGCGGAGGCTGTCATCAGGCCCGATCACCCTGATGTTGAGGAGGCTGCTCTTCCGGATGTTGCGGTAGAGGGGCCATCCTCCAGCACACCAGCTCCATCTCCTCATCGCGCCCTGTCTGGCGCCTCTGTGCAGATACCTGATCTATTGGGCCGGGATCTCAGTCGTCACCCCTCAGCATCTCTCGTGGCTAATGAGGTATATTCAATTCTACTCTGATTTTATTTTCAATTTCTCAATTCCCGTTCTATCTGGACTGACCCATTGGTGATTGCCACAGGTGCCCGAGTTTACTCAGCCGAGGGGTAACTGGTTCAACATTTACTCCCTCTATACAGCTCTGCACAGCGATTACCAGGCGGTGGTGGATTCCTGGGGCTTTCGTCACTTCTTCACCATCATTCCCCGTCAGTGCCCCTGGGGTTATATGAGGGCTTTGTCCGAGAGATGGTTTCACCAGACACAGTCCCTTCACCTCTTGGACTGCGAGGTTGTGCTGACTCCCTGGGACTGGAGGTACATCACGGGTATAGAGTTCACCGGATCCCGTGTCCCTCTGGATCTTGATATCACTCCAACGGAGGTCCGCGCCTTACTGGGCTTTGCTGCCGAGGACCGGGTCTCAAGGCCCGCAGTATTCGGTCCGGGGCATTAGCTGTCGATACTGTCGGAGGTATCTATGCACTGCCTATTCCAGCAGATCGAGCTACCCGTGGCATCCTGCTCCGGCGTCTGTTCCTGACCATCATGAGGGGTTGTTTCCTAGGGAACAATTCCTCTACCATTCATTTCAGCGTCGTCGGAGCCGTTAGGGATGTGGACCGGATCGGCGATTACGATTGGGGGTCCTTCACCTTCGCCTACTTCCTCCACGGTCTTCGCCTTCGCTCAGAGGGACAGACGGATGTTTGACTTGGATTCTACCACTTCTTGCTGGTGAGCCCTTTCTTCCTCTTTTCTTACTGTATTCCTCTTCATTTTATTTCTCTTTGCATTTTGACAGTTACTCTTGCCTTGTTTCTGTTCACAGTTCTGGGCCTACGAGCGACTTCCATGCCTGAGGCCTGTCACGACCCTCGGCTTGGACACTTATCCCAGGGGTCGTCGGTGGCACCACAACACCTTGGAGGAGGTTCCGGTATCTGGCAGCTTTGCACACTGCCGCATTCAGCTGGAGCTGATCATCGCTGCAGATGTCGTCTGGACTCCTTATCTTTCGGAGCATCTGGTTGTGGGGTTTACAGATGGGTATCCTTCCGGCCCAGAGTTCACGCTTTCCACCCGTCGTCTCACTTTGCAGAGTGTCGGAGGATGGGTGATGTATTTGGGAGAGCGCGCATTCAGATGCGTGACTGGAGAGATCCGCATCCCGCATTCCCTTCCTTTCACTATATCCTGGCCGCTGGATTCTCAGCCTTCGGAGATCATGCTCGCGGGGGAGGATGGCCGGATGCTTTCTTCGGGTCCCAGTACGAGCGAGGCCTTTCGCATCTGGTGGGTGCCCCGCACCATCGGTCCTTAGACTCGGGCCACATTCTTTCTTGGAGACATGGTTCCCGGCTCGGTGATGATGACCGATTGGGCTGCTTGTGTTCGGAGTCCCACTCACGCTGAGCAGATTAACACTTTGACCTGCCAGGTGGAGCAGCTATCGTTGTATCTTCGGGTGCTGGGCCGGACCCCAGAGGATGCTTACGCATATGATCCTGACAGTGCGGATTTCGCCACAGGCCCGAGCTCATTTGATGCCCCAGTGCCGCCTTATATCCCGGATATGAGCTTCGGTCCTTCGACTTCGACCACTCCAGGGGATCAGTTCGGGGATCCGGATTTCACAGACGACATTACTTTTGACTAGATCAGGCTAGGATAGGGATTTTTATACCTGGACCTGTTAGATGTTGATTATTTTTATTTCATGCACTATGTATTGAACTCATTTGCTTATTTATGCACAGTTTTTTTTTATCCTTATGAAATTCAATTGCTCTATTATTTACTGTTCGATGCATGCTTTTTATTTATGGATAGAGAATGACCCCTGTACAGTCCTTTTGATACTATTTTTCACAGATGTCGTCCTCAGATGTCGTGGTTCGTTTGGATCCCATTCCTCCCACAGGGTTGGTTGGCAGTCTCCTCCGCTAGTTGGACAGTTTATCGTCGACCGATAGGATTATCGCAGATGGTCTTTTGGGACACTCTCGGTCCTTATTATCCTTTCAGGTGCCAGCAGGCTTTGTAGATGGTATTCTAGGTCATTGGGTCCCTTCCCGTCAGGTGTTCAGGTTGGGGGCAGTGGAGGTGACCCCTACTCTTGAGGAGTATGCCCACTTCACTGGTTTGCCTTTGGGCGGTCCTTGCGCCAGGGTCACCGTTGGTCCCATGCGTCGTCAGTTCTTGACTTTCACTGGGTTGCGGAGGGCAGCTCTGCTATCGGTGATCACATCAGATCATCTGGTTCCTCTTCATTTTTTGATTGACCGATTCGGCTCACCTGATAGTTTTCGCCATTTCTCTGCTGACTTTTCCATATCTGAGGAACGCTGGGGCGCCCTGAGAGTAGACGTTTTGATGGCCTGTGTCATCTCAGTTTTGTATCTGCCCGTCGGACCTGATCTGTTGGATATGCGAGTTACTGCGGCCGTTAGAGCCCTCCAGGAGGACCACACCATCATTCCCATGATACTGGCAGACACCTATATGTCCACCTCATACTGTCAGTCTTTCCGAGGCAGAGTATTCAGAGGGAGCTCGACTTTGTTGTACATGTGGTTCATGAGTCATCTTAGTCCCATCGGCCATTTCCGTCGCCAAGGGTTTTGTTTCAGCCATGACATAGCCACGCAGTTTCTGTTTCGTCCCGTGAGCTGTACTGATGCGACCTCCTGGATAGCATTTTTGTCGGTTGTTGAGGACCCTTTTCATCTCCTGATCTACTCGGGTTATTGCTCCTTTATGAGCGTTTTGACTCACGTGCCCACCCTGGATTTCATCCCTATTGCTGGCTTGAGGGGCGTGACGACTTATCATCCCCTGGCGGTTATGGGGCAGTTTGATCAGACACATGACTTTCACCTCTTCACGGGCGCGGCCGACTACCGATTCCTTATATCATCCCAGACAGAGAGAGATCTAGTGCGGGTATATGATCTTTGGTCCCGCAGGATCCTTGCCGAGTATAGTGACAGTTGCCCCATCCAGACATTCGCTTATGTGCAATGGCTGCGCGGAGACTCGGATATGGTTGGTTTGAGTCAGACTGGGGCTCTTGATGATTCTGGAGTGATTTTTCCAGATGATACCACAGATCATTCCATCTCAGCTGATTCTGCCCCTAGTCGAGTCACTGAAGACAGCCGGATCCGACTGGCCTTGATTGCTATTGAATCTGAGAGGGATGCTGCCATTGCTGAGAGAGATGCCGTTATTCTGGCCAGGGACGTTGTCATTGCTGACAGAGACGCCATTGTATTTCAGACCAGGGCAGTTATAGATGCTCATTCTGGGACTGTCAGCCGAGCCACTGCTTTATTGGACCGCATCGATATGATGGGACAGCAGATTGCAGGGGATGCTGATGCTTCAGATCTATCCACCACTTTATCCATCCTACTTCAGCTAGTTTCAGATTTGTAGATTATTTTATTTCCTGCATAGACTATGTTAGTTTCATCGTTATTGAAAGAGAAATCCTGTAACAAAATGACTTATATATGTAGACATGCATTTATATTTAGTCATTTTCCCTTTTTTATCGTATCGTTGCCTTTCATTGGATCCTCATTTTATCCAGCTAACTATGATTCTGACATTTTGCCTTCTTTCTCCTCTCAAGTCTTGATGGAGATTTGACAGATATTGCCGCACACCCTGTCGATTTCATCGGACTGAGTCTTAGATTTTGGCTAACTGTTTGGTTGGATCAGGGTTATGTCATTTGAGATGAAGCAGATTAGGCGGTTGGTTTTGGGAAGGTTTTGAGGGTGTAGGAAGGTTTATCTAGCTGTTGGGAATTGGTTTTGTTTAGGGAAAGGATTATTTTTAAGGGATCGGACCGTGCCGTGATGGCTGCCTACGTATCCCCACAAGTTGGGAGATCAGGTCCTACGTAGTTCGTTCCTCAAAGAAAAAGGAGAACTGATGATTCAAGCGTAGAACCGCTTCACCGAGTCGGAATTGAGGGGTTGTGGAAATACCTCACCATCCATTTCTTGCAATATGAGGGCTCCTCCGGATAGCACTTTCTTAATCACAAAAGGTCCTTCCCAGTTCGGGGCAAACTTCCCTTTAGCTTCGTCTTGACAAGGCATGATTCTTTTTAGCACCAGGTCATTTTCCTTGAACTTCCGAGGTCTTATCCTTTTGTCGTATGATCGAGAGATCCTTTGTTGGTATAACTAACCGTGCCAAACAGCAGCCACCCTCCTTTCATCAATCAGGGCCAATTGGTCGTATCAACTTTGCATCCAATCCTCCTCGCTTATTTGAGCATCGATCACTATTCTGAGGGACGCCATCTCAACCTCAACTGGCAGAACAGCCTCCATTCCATACACCAAAGCGTAAGGGGTTGCCCCTGTAGAAGTACGCGTTGACGTTTGGTATGCTAGCAGGGTGAGGGGTAGCAAATCCGGCCATCCCCGATGATTAGCAAACATTTTCGCCATGATCCTCTTGATGTTCTTATTTGCAGCCTCCACTGCCCCATTCATCTTAGGACGGTAAATGACAGAATTTAGGTGTTTGATCTTAAACTGGTCACATAATCCCTTCATGAGGGCGTTGTTCAAATTCTTGGCATTGTCGGAGACCAAAACCTCAGGTTGCCCGTATCGACAAATGACATTATTCCTGATGAAACCGACGATGACCTCCTGAGTTACTTTGGAGAAAGAAGCTGTTTCTACCCATTTGGTGAAGTAATCGATCATGACGAAAATGAATCGGTGTCCGTTGCTTGCTTTGGGCTCTATCGGTCCGATTACATCCATTCCCCACATTGAAAATGGCCACGGGGAAGTCATGCAGTGCAGTTCATTGGGAGGCGTATGGATCACATTACCGTGCGCCTGGCATTGGTAACACCGTTTGACATGATCATCGTAGTCGGCTTTCAGCGTTAACCAATAATGCCCCGTTCTCAAGATCTTTTTGGCCAGCATCAGTCCACTCATGTGTGGCCCGCACACTCCACCATGTATTTCGTTCATAATCCTTTGGGCCTGCGTCTCATTTACGCATTGTAACAATCCCAAACTAGCATCCCTCTTGTAGAGTGAATCCCCGCTCAGATAAAACTTCATTGCCATCTTTTGGATTCTCATCCTCTCAGCTCGGCTTGCCTGGTCGGGAGTGGATCTATCCCTCAAGTACTCCCTTATGTCGTGATACCACGGCCGCTTCGGCAGAACCACCTCGTCTGATAATATTGCAACATGTTCCTCGTATGCCGGGGCATTCTGTACTGCTATCTCAATCTGTGGAACGTCCCTGCTCTTGATTACGTGGATTAAGGAAGCCAGAGTTGCCAATGCATCGGCAAAATCATTCCGTCCCCGGGGGATATGTCGGAAAGCGATATCTTCGAACTCTTGCATCAATTGGATAACACAACGATGGTATGGAAGTAACCGGAGCTCTTTTGTGTTGTACACCCCGATTGCCTGTCTGATTACCAGTTCTGAATCCCCGAACACCGCTAGTCTCTTCACTCCCATATCGCGGGCAAAACGGAGTCCCAATATACATCCCTCGTACTCAGCTATGTTGTTCGAATTGCTGAACTGTAATTTAGTGGCCACAGGGTATTGCTTTCCGGTGATAGAGACCAGGACCGCTCCGGCTCCTGCCCCCTCAGCATTCATGGCACCATCAAAATACAGCTTCGAGAACTGCCCCTCGTCATCACATTTCGTGTGTGATACCCAAAATATATCTTCGCCCGGCAGAGGAGTTTCTAACGGCTCCATCCCTCCTGACGGCGTTTCTGCCAACTGATCCGCAATTCCTTGCCCTTTCATGGCTTTTTGAGTTACGTACACCATGTCGAACTGTTATAAGATTAACTGCCATCTTGACAGTCGACAGTTCAGCATGGGCCTTTCAAAAATATATTTCAGGGGATCCATTCTCGATATCAGGTACGTAGTATGCCCATGGAGGTAATGCTGTAATCTCCCTGCAGCCCAGGCCAAAGCACAACAGGTCTTCTCAATGGGAGTGTAATTTTGTTCACATCGGCTAAATCTCTTGCTGAGATAATAGATGGCCTGCTCTTTACCTGCCTCATTCTTTTGTCCCAGCATACATCCCATTGCAATGGCATTGACCGATATATACATAAACAGAGGGATCCCATCCTTCGGGGGTACCAGCACTGGTGCCTCTGTCAGCTGCTTTTTAATAGTCTAAAAGGCCCTCTGACATTGCTCATTCCATTCTTGGGAAGCATCCTTCCTTAATAATTTGAAAATCGGCTCGCATGTAGTCGTCAAGTGGGATATGAAGCGGCTGATGAAGTTTATTCTTCCCAGGAATCCTCTTATCTCCTTCTCTGTATGAGATGTCGGCATGTCCACAATGGCCTTAATCTTCGCTGGATCCAACTCAATGCCCCGATCACTAACCAGGAATCCCAAGAGCTTGGCTGACTGTACTCCGAAAGCACACTTCGCCGGATTGAGCTTCAAATTATACTTTCTGAGCCGATCGAATAGCTTTTTAAGATGGGTTATATGGTCAGATTCTACCCTGGACTTCACGATAATGTCATCCACGTAGACCTCTATCTCCTTGTGCATCATGTCGTGGAACAAGGCCATCATGGCTCTCTGATAAGTAGCCCCCGCATTTGTGAGACCGAAAGCCAACCGTCTATAGCAGAAGGTGCCCCAAGGGGTGATGAAAGCGGTCTTTTCCCGATCTTCTTCCGCCACCATTATCTGATGATACCCCGCAAAGCAATCAACAAAAGAGTACATCTCGTACTGGGCTGTGTTATCCACCAGGATGTGTATAAAAGGCACCGGGAAGTTATCCTTGAGACTGACCTTGTTTAGATCCCTATAGTCTACACATACCCGCACCTTCCCTCCAGGCTTAGCCACTGGGCCTACATTGGATAGCCATTCTGGGTAAGTGGACACCATGATGATTCCGGCCTTGAATTGCTTGATGATCTCTTCCTTCACCTTCAAGCTCCACTCCGGTTTCAACTTTCTTAGTTTCTGCTTGACAGGCCTGAAACCCTCCTTGATGGGCAACCGGTGTACCACAATGTCTGGGGATAAACCGATCATGTCCTCATGAGACCAGGCAAAGACATCCTCATACTGGCTTAGCAACTCAGTTATTTCTGCCTTCTGGCTAGGGTAAGGTCTGTCCCTATCTTGAGCTCTTTTGGCTTGTTCGGGGTTCCGATATCTATGGTGATGGTTTGGTCTAAGTTGGGTTTGGGTTTATCCTCGACCCATCCTTTGATCTCATCAGGCGCGTCGTCGTACTCTGTCTCGTCTTGCTCAATGCCCATCAAATCGAAATCCAGCTCAATGTCAAAATCATAATCATCATTCAAATTTGAAAGACCATTTGTTAGGCAAGGAATACTCAAATTGGTACACCTGACATGAAACAAAATACTCGTCATATATAAGTTATTTTCCACAACGATCACATTTTCAGATAACATGACGAAACGACATAATTATGCAAAATACAAAACAAAAAATAAACTTCTTCATTCTCCCATCCTCTGGGGTCTACCACCCTGATGTCGGGTTTTACCCTTGTTTGGATATTACTGGTTTCATGGTCCAGTTGTCGACGGTCAGGTCAGATGAAATGCATTGGATAAAAGGGGGCTTCACATCGGAAACTTCCCCGATGACTACGGCCACATCCCCTGAGTCCCCTTTTCTACCTTCTCCGGGAATAATTAGCCCTGCCCAATCAATGAAAGGCACCCTTTGTTGGGCTCCCGGTGGCGTGACAACCTCCGTCCCCTCTCCATTGCTTGTTAATTGTCCGGAGATATAGCACCTGGTTTCAAACTTTTGCGCGACCTCTCGTAGGAAACTTTCCTTCTTGGTCGACTCATCACTTGCGGGGGTTAATTCTTCATCCCCTGCCCCAATCATAGGCCTGCTAGTCCCTCGTTCATTGTTGACCTTAGTCACCGGTTTTCCAGCCAGTCGAGTCGGAGCCGCACCTTGACGGTGTCTCCGTGCTACGCCTTCATGATATCCCAACCCTGCTTTACCTATCTGTTGTGGTAGTTGAATGGGCTCGGTGATTCCTTGACTGCTCTTTCCTAACCCTTGTCCTGGTTGAAATTTCATTTTCATCATTTCCTTTGCAACGAAGGTAAGTTCTGGAGAGACCTTAGGTTTCATGGCTGGAGCCCCCAGGCATCTGTAGTGGGGAGTGCTGATTTCCAGCGCCTGAAAACTGGCAGGTGCCGCCGACTCGTCCACATTAATCACTGGTAGGCCATTCCTGGGAGGAGAAGGGTCATCACATTCTGCCGAGATCGTTACCAGATTCCCGTCGATGATTAGTTTGATTTGCTGGTGTAGCGTGGAAGGAACTGCCCCGGACATGTGTATCCACGGCCTTCCCAATAACAGGTTATAACTGGCCGCAATGTCTAGGACTTGGAAAGAGATATCAAAAGTACAAGGTCCTATTTACACCGGCAATTCTATCTCTCCAATGGTATCCTTCCGGGATCCGTCGAAGGCTCGCACCACTATATGACTGGCCCGTAGGCGCTTAGGATTTATGTTCATCTTCTCCAATGTACTGAGGGGACAGATATTCAATGTCGATCCCCCATCAATCAACACCCCATTCATGATATAACCTGAGGAGATTATTGTAATATGCAACGGTTTTCGATGCCCCCTTCCCTCCTTGGGGATATCATCATCTGTAAATGATATTACATCACTCTCCAACAGATGGCCCACCAGATGGCCAAAACCTTCCTTGCTAATTTCTTTGGGAACGTATGCCTCCTCCAGGACTTTCGCCAGGGTTTTGCAGTGATCATTGGACGATAACACCAAGTCCATGATTGATGTCAGGGTCGACTCCTCGCTTAATATCTGGATCCCTCTTGCTTCCGGATGATCCATCCTCTTCAAGAATTCTATGGCTTTCTCCTCGGAGATCTCTTCATTTTTCTTCGTTTTGTTCTCAAGGACTCGTCCAGGAAGATACAAAGGATTCCCCCTTGTTGTCACAGAAGCATAACTGGCCGCTTCCTCTGACACCCCCCCATAATTCCATGGTACCATCTTTAGACTGCTGACAGGGATTTGCGGTCTCGCTGCAAGGATGGGGGGTTTCGGAGCCGCCAACTTGACAGGTCCCTCCGTGGTATTTCTACTTACACCCATCAACCTAATGGGCGCTCCCCGTGCACTCCCGTGATTACTTATCATGTTGATCATTTCATCAATTTTCTTCACATAATTCAGCCTTGGCGGCCCCTCGGCTTCACTGGCTTCCGCCACATTGACCCCTCCTCCATCATGCCTTGGCAGGGGATTGACTTTGACATTCGGGGAGTCTGGCTTTTCCACCATGATTTCCCCACTATCAATCAAGTTCTGAATTATATGCTTCAATGTCCAACAATCCTGCGTATCATGACCAGGGGAACCCGAGTGGTATGCGCGTCACTTGCTTGGGTCAAACCTTCTTCCCTTTAGGTCACTCGGGCGTGCCAAATCGACTATTTTCCTCTGGGCCATCAATACTGCCAACACCCGCTCAAAAGGATCCCTGAAGGGGGGTGAATATTCGATTTTTCGAGGCCTCGAATCTCCCTCGCCCATCCGCCCTCTGATCAGTGAAGTTAGGCTGTCGGGATGGCCCCACTCTCTGCACCTGTACTGGAGGATTGTTCTCTGCCTTTCTAGATGATCCCTGCAGGATGAGGGAAACATCTTCTTCCTTCTTTTTTTGGACCCTACGGGAAGTGTTGCCATAGTTTCCACTCTGTATTTGTTCTGCAGCTGTTTCCAAAGCCGTGAAATCCCAGATTTTGCCAGATTTCAACCCCATATCCACCATTTCTCCGTGTTTAATCATCTCAGCAAAGGGTCTTCCAATCCCTGATATAACCCGCTCATAATAAGGAGCCTCTTGAATATCCATGAAGGTCATCACCATCTCCGACTCGCTCATTGGGGGATTCACCTGTGCGGCCATACCCCTCCATCGCTGCGCATAATCCCTGAAAGATTCCCTTGGTTGCTTCTTGATTTTTGTCAATTGATATCTATCAGGGGCCATTTGTGATTGGAAGTTATACTGTGTTAAGAAGGTGTGGGCCAACTCTTCCCAATTGTGGATCCGGGCATTATCAAGACGGGCATACCAGATTCTCGCCTCTCCCGTCAGGCTCTTTTGGAATAATTGCATTCTTAGACCCTCATCTTCTGCATAAGATCCCAACTCCCCAATGTAGATTTTCAAATGTGTGTAAGGATCCCCCTTTCCATTGTATTTCTCAAATTCGGGAATTTTAAATTTCTCCGGGTATCTGGTTCCGGGGAAAACACATAGATCTGAATAATTAACCCTGCCTAGGGACCCTATGCCTTTCATAGATTGGATAGTTTCCTCCATTTGTTTCATTTTGTTTCGCAGGTCATCCGTATCTCCCTCTTCCGGGGTAGTAATCACTGTCTTGTTAGGTATGGGAATGGCCTTTGGGACGACTGGCTCGCCCTTAGGTTGGGGTGGATCCTCTTTAGGTGGATCCTGTCTAGGTAGCAATTGTTCCTTCAGCATTATGGCCATTTCCAACATCTGCTTTTTAAAGTCATCAAATTCCTCCCTAGATATGGAACCAGGATTAATAGGTGGGAGATCAGCCATTTCAGATGTAGAGTCTTTGGCTTTTTTAGACTGCAAACGCGTTTGAGGAGAAATCCTGCAGAAAAACGGTTTGGAGTTTAATCTTTGGGAAACGAGAAATGTGGATGCATGCTAAAACGGTAAATTTTTTGTGTTTTTGTTTTTGTTTTTTTTTAACCTTTCCCTGTAAAACAGAAAGTTAGTAGTCCTTTAATGCAATAAAAAAAATGCTAAACACGACTTTATTATGCTTCCCCAGCTGTTCCCTGCAAAACATAGAGGTTAGTAATCTCTTTTGACAATAGGGGAGGCATATATGAATATTGACTGGGATCATGACATTTATACGTGCGAACGTAAAAGGGTATGAAGAGACTTTTCCCGCGCTGGGTTAATCTGAGGCTGGCCTATCCTAGGGTTACTCTCACGGGCTTTTCGGCGTGAAGGTCCCCAAATCTTTGCAATCTACTCGTCTGAGTCCTTTCGATTGGAGCGGATTTGGGTGGTGCGTTTCCTGAGCCATCTCCGGGGAGCAGCCCCTTCGAGTCCAGTAATAAGCAACCGACAGGTTCGCCTCAGGAGGAGGTACTCTCTCAACATACATTCACATTCATCGTCCTCACCGCATGCAGATGATTACTTTAAAGTAAAGCAATTCCATTCAATCATTCATTTATTGGACAAAACACATATTCACACAACAATATATAAACAAAAATCGCACATACATACACATTTATGAATTTTAAAGGATAGGATAGCATCAAGATTCGAAAGCGGCTTAAGCCCTCTAATGTTCCCCAGTAGAGTCGCCAGCTGTCGACGCCAGTTTTTGTCCCTTTCCAATTTTAGCCTTTTGATTGAATGATTCTTCGGAAAAGGTCGGCATTAATGTCGACGGGGTTTTGAAATATCATTTTTTTTATGATGAGCCAATTAACCAGAGTCGTCAGTTGGTATATTTGAAATGGATGTACCAACTCATCCGAGTTTTCATTTTTTTATAAATCGATGGCTCATATGTGACTCCGAATTAATTGGTCTGCGAACCGAGATTCATAGAATTCGGGGGCTTGCTTAAGCGAGGGGAAGGTATTAGGCACCCCCGACTTCCGTGAAACATGGTTACCGCAATCTTGATACTTTCCTATCCTTTAATTCATGAAATGTGTATATATGCGTGTGTGTGTGTGTGCCTATGTGATTGTTGTGGTGAATTTGTATGAAAGAATCATTTGGGGTTTTTATGGAAAGTCGTGTTTTGAGAGTGCTTTAGAGTGTCCTTCGATTTATACGAGAAAGCTTTATTCTTTAGAAAGGTTTGATTTTGATTGTCAAAACTGTAAAGTTTTCAATTGGGTGTCGTTTTGGCAAGCAAGAGTTTTTTAAACCTTCGTCAAAATAGGAATCGAGATCTATACGTTGCTTTCATAATTCAAATGATGGGCAACCTCTAGGATCTCTTTAACCCTATGCACAAGGATTTAGTAAAACATTATTTATTTTTATAAAACCATTTTTTGTGATGTTTTGAAAACGATTTCTTTTGCCTTCTCGTTAAAAGGAATCGACATTCATTAGCACTCCCAATTTTTAGCCTCGTGATTCTAATAACCTAATTTGATTGATTTTATGGAAATCTTATCGTTTAGTTTTGAAATCAATTTCGTGTCATAAAGCAAATCAAGCATTAAAATGCGTTGGGGCTATTCATGGGCATGTGAGCCATCAAAATAACCCCGAACGCCCACAATCACATATTTCACTATGACGGGGCCTTAAACACGATTCTCGCCTTGGCGTCGTTTTAAGGCCCGACGATTACATATTCACAATGAAAACTACATCATTCCTACTATTTACACCAAAGAGATCTCCATCATCGGATTTGGACCACGGGGTCGCTTTCCTAGGCTCACAACCAAATTTCCACACACCCACAACCGGATATTACAAGAAATAACCAACACGGATAATCTAGCAATACCAAGGCATCCTAAAATAGCGATCTAAAGGAACCACGCCCAATATAGTACCGTAAAACAAACAAAAAAATCAATAAATGAATATCGTCGGGTTATTAGGAAGAATTTTGTTCCGATGGAACCCTCACTAATAATCCCTAATTCATTGTTCCACCATAAATTACATGAAAACTACATTTAATTTGACCAAATGATATGATAGAAATTGCAAAAATAAGGAAATTTTCACCTTGCAAATGATATCAAAGTGGGTGTAAACTTGTATATTAATTAGATATAGAGAATATAGGTGATACAATCTCACAAAAGAGATATAACTCCTCACTATTTCCTCTCTTTTCTCTCTATTTGGTTGCAAAATTCTGCTGTTTTTCCTTTGAATTTCCGTGCTGCTGCTGCTTATTCTTCTGCTCTTCCCCTCTACCAACTCTCCCTCTATCACTGAATGAAGGAAATGTGCTGAAGTAGGCTGGCCTTAGCCCGCCATGCACTCAGTCCGCCATGCACTTTAGTTATTTAATTCTCCTCGGTTTTCGCACCGCACCTCGATTCTCGCGTCGTGCTGTCGGTTTTCGCCGAAAGGCTTGTATTTTGCAGTCCGGGAATTACCGTGAGACGTGACACATTATTCGGGAATGCTCATTTCGGATGGCCTTGTTGTCACGTCGGTTTTGACTGCAAATCGTCGTGGTGGCGTCGAGTGTTCGCACTTGTGCCCATTCTTCGCTCCCGCAAGCCGGTTCAATTGACGATTTTGCCCTCCTGTCACGGTTAGCATAGGGAACGCAAAATTTGGGTGTCTACATCCAACATGCATATACAACAATCATTCATAATTCATCAATTAAAAACCCTTATTTTACAAAACTCAAGAACACAAAAAGTTAAGAACAAAAAGGGTTAAATTATCACCTTAAATCCTCGTTTGTGCTTGTGTTGATGAGAAGATGATAAGAATTACTCTAAAATCCTCTCTTGATTCTCAGAACTTCCAATTTCTTTTCAATTTCCTCTCCCCTCTAACTCTATGTGTTACAGGTTTTGACCATAAACCACGTAAAAAAAACTGATATGATTTATCAGTTAAACAAAACCAAAAGGTTTTGTCAATTGAGTAAGCCAAAGGCCATAAGGCCATGTTTGGCAAGACCATTTTAAATCCAATTCTAATTTATTTTAATAACCTTCTTATTGCATGATACCCTTGTCACACTTAAATTAAACTTATTTTTATTAATAAATCTAATTAAGCTTATTAATAATTCCCATTAAAACCTTATCGACAAAATTATAATTCAATATAGTCAAATTATAATTTTATCAAATAAAACATTTTATTCAATAAAACATTAATCCTCTAATTTTAAATTAGAATATTACTATTCTATTAGCGTAACAAAAATACGCACCGACGATAAAATTGTTTATCATCAACTACTCAATATCATCATACGTACATAATTTTTATCAAATATTTATTCCATAAATATTCCAAATAAAATATTTATTCAAATCCATAAATATTTTAAACTATAAACAAAACTCACAATCTTATTACATTTACATATATATTAAACTCTAATTTATTAAAACAAGTATATTCACATTGATTCACTATTTGAATTAAGTGAATCGCTCACATTATTTGTGAAACTTAATTCACAATAACTACCATTGTCCACAAGACATAACAAGCAAATTATATTATTTTCTAATATAATTTTAACTTAATTTAATTAACTAATATTTTCCAACTAATTTCCTTCTCATGGAAATTTCATTTAATCTTTTCAATGGTTTAGTTAACTATTAAACCATTTCTTCCCAAATACACGAATATATAATTCTCTTCACATCAAATCACATATTTTACAATACATATCATATATATACATATATCCAAACCCAAAACATCTCGTAACAAGAATTTTATTATTAAATTCTTATCTAATAATTTCTGAAAAATCGGGTTGTCACACGAGCATGATGCATTGAGCCAATTGTGCATCATCTTAGTACTTTCTAAAAGTAGCAATCTCTTCCTTAGAGGCATTGTCTGCAACCATTGCAGAGATAGGCATATTAAGGACATAAGATAGCTTTTTGGCCTTGAGAACTATTCTCAAATTCTTTAACCAGTCCTTTTAATTTGGTCCGGTTAATTAGCATCTAATATGCTCCGCAGTAATAGTAAATTAGACATTGTAAAATTCTGTAAATGAATTTGTAATTTAATAACATTTTAGCATACATTCATTTTTTAATTAATTACCAAAATAAATTAGGTCTTTATTTTAAATTGGTATCTCTCACTTTGTCATCAAAGTATATTACCCTCATTATGTAGTTCGACAATTCTAATTAAAGATTTGCTAGTGAGAATAAGGATTCCATTTCAAATGTATATAGCCTTGTGTGTGCATAACAAACTATATATAAATAAATAAGTAGACAACTATTGTCAATTACATCACTATGTAACTCCTTGTATTTTGCCTCTTAGATTATAATGGTCAAGTGTGTGCACATCCGAACTAAAATAATCTAAGTTAAGTCCAACCTAGCATTTTCATATATGTGAAGAGAAAAATACCGCCCTTGTGTGTGCACAACAGAGCAGTAATGTTCAATTCCTTAATAAGCATCAAATGTGATAAAACAACATCTTAAATATTTAATACTCGCCTTGTGTGTGCACAACAAACTCATATTAAATATTTAATACTTTATTGCTTTACCATGCTAGAAGGTGACGTTCGATATTCCGAATATCTTTGAATGCTTAGGACTTAATATGATTTCTTTGAGGGGTTTGTTATTATTTGTCTCATCTTGTTTAGCGCGCATGCACACATATATATAAAATACGCGTCATATTATTTAACATGCGAAACATGTTGTATAATATATAATATATACATAGTAAGCATGCACATATAGAATAATATATTCTACCCGGATTGATTATGGACTTTTATTCTAGTTTGCTTCACTAGAGCCACCAAGTGAACCAAAAGGTCAAACCTAGGGTGCAAGAACAAAATTTAAATATAACTATTACATTTAAACCCGGGCTCCATTACAAACGGGTCTTCAAGCGCTTCTTGCTCCTTTGTCTCCAATTCTTCAAGTAATTCTAACTAAACCTATTACATAAACTATTTACAATAAATAGAAACCTTGATCAGCAGTCAAGGGGAGGTACATAGGAGGAAGATAGAATTTACATCAAGAAAATTAGAGAAGACGAGGTACGCAGACCCCATTTATAAAAACCCATTCATTCAAGCATCCACTAAAATAAATCCAATCACACATTGGTCAGTAGTCCATAATATATCCCTATTTATTCTCATACATATCTCCATATGTATCAATAAATAACATTCATCTCATGAATAATAAAACCATTCCATATATACATTGATATCATTTAATGGGTAATTAAAAGTTTACTAGAAATATAATTTTGAAACAAAAATAAACTCCTTTATTTTATTCAAAATTTAAATCATAATAAACTTATTTATTTTATTTTATCCAATTTTGAATAAAAATAAACTCCTTTATTTTTTAATCAAATTTCAAATCAAAATAAACTCCTTTATTTTAATTAACATGGAAACCAATTTCAAGTTAAAAATAAACTCCTTTATTTTAACTTAAAATTGCTTGAAAAAATAAAATATGTTAAATCCTATTCCTTATCAAAATAAACATCTTTATTTTTAAGGAAACATGGAATCCTATTCCATATGTGAATAAACTCCTTTATTCTAGGAAACATGGAATCCTATTCCATATGTGAATAAACTCCTTTATTCTAGTTAACGTAGAATCCAATTCCAAGTTCAAAATAAAACTTTTAATTTTAATTATATTCCAATTCAAAATAAACCTTTTATCTTAATTGAAAATAAATAAAATCAAAATAAAATTGTTTTCAAAATCTGCAGACGAGCGCGGCCGCGCTCCAAAATGAACTAGGAGCGGCGCGGCCGCGCTGCACCCCTAGAAACGATTTCTGGGTTCGGGCGCGGCCGCGCTCTAGAATGAACTGGAAGCGGCGCGGCCGCGCCGCGTAGCAGACTTCGAAATTTTTTTCCGTTGCCCAGAAAATCGATCCAATCGCATACCCATACATACATGGAATCATAATAATCGATAATTAGCACAAGGTTAGGCTCTGATACCACTGTTAGGTTTGTATATAGCGCGAACATGCAATCAAATTACATAAATAGTGCGGAAGCGCAATAAAACGGATTTTAAAATTTTTCATACAAACTATTACCATGATCATCCTTGTGATCAATTATCAATTAAACGAAAGAGATGGAGATATAGAATTATACCCTCGTGAATCAAAGCTTCCTCAGGTACAAGTTCACCTCAAATTCCTTCGCGTTCTCCTTGAATTCCACCGATTAATTTCCTTCCTTTGATCAACGTTAGCCACCCAAGTGTTTGGCCTATAGAGGTGATCCACCAAGGAATAATAGTTGTTCAAGAAGATGGGTATTGACAAAATCCTAGTTTCTATCTCTATAGAAATTGTAAGTACTCTCTCTCTCTCTCCAATTCTTATGGAAGAGTGTGTAACTGTCTAACCCCAAATCATGATAAGACTCATCTTATTTATAGATATAGGGAACCCTCCTAAACTATTTAGGATTAGGATTTTTATTCTAATTAAACTCCTTTAATTAATTATGCTCCTAATCCAATTAGGAATGCATGAGAGAGTACTTCTATTAATTATTCTCAATCCCTATTAGGAATTAAATAATAGTAATGGTAATGATAATAATAAGACTCCTCTTATTAATTTATATTTAATATGTTCAAAATATTAAATAATAAATATTAAGCTATTTAATTTATTCTATCTCTATAGATTAAATTAAATACACTTAACTTATTATTACGATTATGACATTTACTTCTTAAATAAATATTTTCCTTTTGCGGTGTGACCCTTTAGGTTCTCCATGTTAAACCGATTGTGAATAAATCAATTAGAACAATTCTAATTTTATTTAAATAAATAAATTAAACTATTTAATTTATTTAAATAAATAATATTTATTCTACAATAAGAGTAAGCCCCCTTAGCGATCAACGACTTTCCAGATAATATAGATTTCAAGGTTAATCACAAAAGAACCTTTTAGTGAATAGTTACCGTACAATTCAATCCTTCTACCATACAATGTCCCAATTAAATATAAGACATGAAATTACTGTCAAGTCTTATTTTATTTAATTATATGTATTTCGATTCTCAAATGCACAACTCCGATTAATGCAAATTAGAAACTCCTTTCTAATTTCATTATGCTTTGGCCAAAGACTTCTGAGTTGTCATTTATCAAATCACATAGGACATTCACTCCTTTTACTAGAAGTGATAGATTATTTGTTGACCATTCACCTATCTCCATTTACAACTTATTATACGCAATCATACCCTAAAGGTCTTAAGGGACATGTCAAAGTATAACTCATCATACACAAGATACTATGATGATCTCAAGTCCAAGGATTACTTGTACTACTATCACTAGAGGAATTCCTATTGACAGGCGAGTAAAACTCCATTAGGTATTCCTTAGCGAGCCACGTTCAGTGAACTTATTCTCTAATAAGCACTTACATACTTGCTTTAGTGTCTCCACAAAAATAATTATGAGATCAATCATCCTCTTCTTAAGAGCAAGCAACGTATGTACTAATTTATTCGGATTCACTAATCCCCTTTTTTGTAATCCAATGATTAGGAACAATTTTAGTTTGTTAGCTATCTAGAATTTAGATCTCATTAGCATGATCACCATCATGATTCTAAATGCATTGCTTAAAACTATGAGTTTATCACATTTTAAATAACACAACATCATGTAGATAATGAAAATGCCTTTAATAAACGAATAAGATTACAAAGTATATGTCACATCATATCAAATATGATTGGCTTGTGGGCATACTACTTTCACAGTCGACCCCTCTAACCCTCTATCGGAGGCCAGAGAGGTAATATGATTACCCTATATAGCTATCTCTGACAATATTTCTTTATATTGGCTCAATCGGGGACAGTTGGAAAGGACAATCTTCTAAGCGTGACATCATCAATTTGGTCCAATACAAGTGACATCACTAATGATGTCATCATTCTACCTGAGTTGTACTCCTTCCTTATCCTTTCCAAACTTGCTCTTTGGCTTCTTGAATGTTTCGTTAGTTCTGGTGCCAAATTACCCTACAAATGTCTAAGTGTTGGAAAGGGGGGGCGTGGGGAGATTCTTCCCCTTAGGGGGTGATCCCTATGGGCTAAATTTTGGAGGCTCTTCTTCATCATTCTCTACTTGTTTCTTGGTCTTTAGGAGTGCTATCTTGTAGTTGAACTTCTTATGTCTTTCTCTTTTGCTAGATGGTGAGGTGTAGGAGGAAGAGGTCATTTGATGGGGACCTACTCCCTACGGGCCTACTTTAGGGAATGAAATCCCCCTTCTTTTTTTTGTTCTTTTGAATTTGATATTCTTACACAAAGGAAAAATAGAACAGAAGGTTGACACAGGTAGTCCTTGTCCTTAATGTGTTCATTACCTCTTACCACTAAGGTTTGCTACAGGCTACTAGTAATATACCTCTAGGATATATGTCAAGACTATATTATTCACTATGATAACAATTCATAAGTGAAAATCTCTATGAAAGCTGCGTTGTAATTTTGAAAGAATTTTTTTCAAAGAGTAAGGATCATCAAAGAGAATATTTTTCTGTTTATGAAAATAAAACTGAACCTCACCATTTATTCACAAGTGTAAGTTACAAAAAAATAATTCTGTAATAGCATTTTGAATTGAAATAGAATAGTTTTTCTTTTAGTTATTATGTGCATATTAATTTCTTTGTAACTAATTAATTTAACTTTGTTTGCAATTTATCTTGGGTCAGGTTCACTCGACCGATTTGAGTCCTATTTAAAAAGATAAGCTCATGGCTCACGCGAGGCTCCTAGCAATGATGTGTATGTGCAAAGTGCACCTAAAGCGCAAATGCGAATTTGTGACGCGAATGGGCACCCGGCCTCAGCCTCGGTAAAGTATCCACTCACCTAAGTCTTTCATCTTAAAGACCAAGGATAGATACTTTTTAATCTCATTTACTTTAACCTTATTTGTACTGATGATCAACATATCATCTATGTACAAACAGACTATAACTATATAGTCAGAAGTGATTTTAGAGTATATGCACCTGCTTGCGCTGTTATATTTAAATCCAAAGTTTAACTTAGTAGTGTCAAATCTCTCATGCCACTATTTTAGTGTCTGTTTTAGACCATAAAGGGATTTAACTAATTTGCATACTTTAACTTCATTACCGGGAACAACAAACCCTTCGGGTTGTTCCATATATACTTCCTCATTTAAATTGTCATTTAAAAATACTATTTTAATGTTCACTTGATGAACGAAAAGATCAAACAGTGAAACTAAGGCAAAAATAATTTGAAGGGAAGTAACTCGTGCTTTCGGTACATAAGTATCAAACTAGTCAATGCCATCTATTACTAGTTTAGCTTATGCATATGTTTGACTTGATGATGAAATGATAACTTAATGTATATTTGTAAAACCAATAACTTTTGTAAAGTCCTTAGAAAGACAATTTATGTAAAATAACTTAGTGTAGGGATTAAATTTGTTAGGTTGATCCATTCCTTAATGTAAATATATTATTCAAAAGCTAAGTCTGAAGATTGATTGTAGAGTTGAAGACTACAAAGTATTCTGAGATCGTAGAACATTCAGATCATAAAGCATGGAGACCGATCGTAGAGTCAAGCTTTCATTGCAAGTCACTTTACTATTGGATATATAACTCTTCGATTAAGCAGAATCATAGAGTTCATCTCTTTTGATAAGTTATGATACTATCGTACACCTAGGACTGAAGATCCTAAAGATAATCCTCCCAAAAGTTATTGATAAGGATAAGGCATTTCTGAAGTTGTGTCTAACAACTATATCTTCTATGGACAAAAACACGCGGCTATATCTGCACTTGGCAGAGTACGATGAAAGCGACCTGAAGTGGTCCTAGCCAACAATATTTCAAAGTCAAACAATTGGATATCGACCGGTGTCTAAGTCAGAATGGAATAATGGTCAAATCATAACGGGAAGATCCCAAGGTGAAGTTATAAAAGGCGAGCAACCTCAAACAATCCAATAAACAAAAAAAATAGAAAGAGAAAAATTAATCAAGTCGAAGTGCTGCCTGTCTAAGCTCATAATTTACTCACTCTACGATTTAGAAATCTCATTTGCTGCTAAATCCTGTGATCAAGAAGCTTAACATTACTTAGTAGTGTCTAAAATCATTCAATTCCTTTGTAATTGTGATCTTAGTGATCCGTGTAATCCAAGTCTGTGTAACTTGAGGGATTTTTAGTGAATCAGTTATAAAACAGTTCTTTGTAAACTATACTCTGAGTGATTACCCTTCCTTAGTAGAATATCCCTACTCGCAGAGTATAAGAGAGGACTAGGAGACTTTTGTGCTCCGAACATCTTAAAATTTTTTGTGTCATTTATTTTACTGTACTTACTTTCTACACTCTACGTTTTATTCGTGTGACTTGTCTACACTCTCTTACACTAAATTTAGAACTATGATTTCTTATTAATCTTTGAAGGGCTTTTTCAAAACATTATTCCGCCGTGCTTAATAATTAATTAACTTTATTTACTTTAATATTGGTAATAATTCTCTAAACCAAAAGTTTTAAAAGATCTATTTAACCTCCTTCTAGATCTCTTTGTGTCTTTGGGAATAACAAGTGGTATTAGAGCATTAGTTCTCTTGAACTAGCTTAATCACTTGGGTAGATCTGTGACACTAACCAAAACCAGTTCTGAGGTTGGTGGTGGAAACAAACCACCATTGTGTGACAAAGATAAATTTGCTAACTGGAAAGTTTGTATACAAACATATATGGATGCTATTGATGACGAGCTATTTGATGTTGTGTTGAATGGGCCCTACGTTCTAATGAAGCTAGCTCCTACCTCTGATGATTCAAATAAAGTTGCAGTCAAGCAAAGAGTAGAGTGGACCGAGAACGAGAAGAAGCTTGTAGCACTTGACAAAAGAGTTAAGAACATTCCGTTCATGACACTTGAAGATGAACTGTTTGAGAATGTGGTAAACTGCAAAACTGTCTAAGAAGTATGGGAAGACATTTTTATCATGCATGAAGGCACTGAAGAAGTTCGTGAAAATAAGCAATCCCTACTTACTTAACAATATGAAATGTTTTCCCACATTCGTGGATAAGACATTATAGCCACTTATGAAAGATTCAATATATTGCTCAACTCCCCAGAGCATTTGGAAAGGTCTATCCCAATAAGGATCTTAATATTAAGTTGATGAGAGCTTTGCTAAGCAAGTGAGATACTAAAACCACTGCTATAAGAGAATCAAAGAATCTGCATGAGATGACAGTGCAAAAGCTTTATGAGAATCTCTTGACCTATTAGCTTGAATTAAATCAGAGAGCAGAGTCTACAACAACAACTAAGAGGGATAAGGGTGTAGCCCTTAAATATGTAGAAACATCTTTCAAAGCCCCCAAGAAGATGAATTTGATGTCAATGATGATGATGAAAACATTGCTCTGCTAGCCAGAAAGTTGAGAAAGTTCATGAGGAAAGGCGGAAGCAACAATAGAAGATAAAACAAAAAAAAAATTCTTCAAAGGATCTGTACTACAACTGCAAAAAGCCAGGTCATTATATTGCTAAATGCAACAAACCTCTTAGAGTGGAGCTGATGAAAGACAAGAAGAAAAAGGAGTCAATACTAAAGAAAGTTTTCAGAGGATACAAAAAGCACCAGAAGAAGAAGAAAGGCCTAGTAGTTGAGGGATCATTGAGTGATTTAGATAATGACTCAAATTCTGAGTCAAGTGACAATGAAGGACCTCAAATGGCTAATCTCTGTCTAATAGCTATGGAAGTTCCTACAGAAAACACCACTGATCATCAAGAAATTGATATCAACGAGGTATTTGATTTTAACTCTCTTGATATTGATATATCTAATCTTAGAACTGCTTTATGTGATATAACTTCTGAATTACATAAATATATGAAATGGTATAGGGTTTTATCAAGAGTGTTGGTTTGCAGAAATAAGATCAAATCATACAATCGAATTGTAATGCAGCGAAAACATGCAATAAACGGATTTTAAAATTTTCTGCAATCCTAAGAATCACCTTATGTAATTTTATTAATTGAGGAAGGATAAAAGATATACATTTGAAGAAGAACAACGCCTTTATGCAATCTTCAAATTCCAATCTTTGCTCCTTCACGATCTTTCCAATCCTCGGATTAAACGTCCGCTACTCAAAGTGTGCAACGCCCAAAAGGTGATCCACCAAGAGAAATTGATTGAAGATGTGATTTTAGATTCTATTAGATCTTGGGTGGCTAGCACTAATTCTCACTATCCTAACACCTTAGGGTTTTGAGAATACTTGTAAGAGAGACGCAAGTTGCATCAGCATTAGTCTATCCCACAATAAGACTCCTCTTATTTATAGACTAACCCTATTCCTAAACCTTTTAGAAATTAGGATTTTAATTTAATTCCCAATATAAATTAGGAACTTTAATAATTAATAATAATAATAATAATAATAAGACTCCTCTTATTTATTTATAATAAGTATTTTTCTAAATACTTAATTATAAATATTAAGCTATTTGATTTATTCCACTAATAAATTAAATATACTTACTTTATTATTATTAAGCCAATCACTTATTCAATTATATTTCTCTTTTTTATGGTGTGACCCTCTATGTTCAATATTAAGCCGGTAAGTAGAATAAATAAATTTGAACCATTCTAATATTATTTATAATGAATTAAATTTAGGGTTTTTAGGCTTACCTTCTTGGTTCTTTTTCTTCTTCTTAGCTTTATTCAAGCTTTGATCTTGCTTCTCTTCTCCTCCTCTTGTTCCTTCCGTCCAGTTCTCTCTTTTTCTCTTGCTTTCTTTTCTTTCTCAATATTACTCTCAAGTTCTTGCTATCCTCTATTTTCTCTCTTGTTTTCGCTCTTGAAATGAAGAATGAAAGAAAAAGACTAAGTGTTGGATGATTATAGAAATCATCCTACGACTAACCTAACCATGCTCTAAGGTTAGGCCAACTCATGTAAGGTTAGGGGACCAAATGATTGTTGAAGGCCTTATTTGGTTTAAACAAAATGGATGAGGGAGACATGCATTAAATAGCTTGCCTCCTTTCACTCCTTTGTCCCCCCCACCACTCATACTCGACCATCCCCCCTGTAGACACCCAAATTTTGCGTTTCCTTCTACTAACCATGACAGGAGGGCGAAATCGTCAATTGAACCGGCTTGCGGAAGCAAAGGAGCGGGCACAAGGGCAAGCGCCCGGCACCGCCGCAATGATTTGGGCAGCCCAAGTCGACGTGACAGCATGACCGTCCGAGGCAGGCATTTCCGAATGAGGTGGCACGTCTCCCGGAAGTTCCCGGACTGCGGAATACGAGCCTGTCAGCGAAAACCGACGTTGCGGTACGAAAATCGAGGCGTGGCACGAAAATCGAGAAAGTCAAGCCCGCCAGCCGCGGATAGATCTGCGGCCAAGTGGGTGCGCCAGCACGAAAACCGGGAAATCAGCACTACCAGCTGAGTGCGATGGGAGGCGTGCCAGCTGGCCAGCCGCAGATCCATCTGCGGCCAGCCGCAGATAGATCTGCGGCTGGCTCTGGCCAGCCTATTTAAGCCAGCTTCGGCAGCATACAGGAGGTTCAGCAAAATTTTGGAGAAGAAGAAGAAAAACAGCAAACAGCAGCACGGAATTTGAGAGAAAAAATAGTAGATTTTGCAACAAAAATAGGAAGAAAAGAGAGGAAAAAGAGAGAAATTTTACTCCTTTAATTTTGATTGTATCAAATATATTTCTCATCCTATTCAAATACCAAGACTTCATCCTTTTTGAGATCATTTTGCAAGGTAAAAATTCCTTTTGTTATAACAATTCATATCATCTTATTTGCTTAGATGGGATGTAGTTTTTCATGTATATTGTTGAACAATCATGGATTATGGATTATTAGGGAGGGTTCCATCGGAACAAAATTCTTCCTAATAACCCGAGGATATCCAATTGATAAAATTTCTAGCTTGTTTGTGATAATTTATTGGGTGTAATTTATTTAGATTGTCATTTCCGGATATCATGGTATATTAGATAAATCCGGGTTGGTTAGTTATGTAATATTCATTTTGAAGGCATGTATTAATCTCGTGTGAGCCTAGGAATGCGACCCCGAGGTCCAAATCCGATGATGGACGTTTTGATGTGTGTGATAGATTCAAGATGCTCGTTTTGTAACATGTAACCTTTGGGCCTTAAAACGACGCCAAGGCGGGAATCGTGTTTAAGGCCCCGAAATAGTGAAATTTGTGATTGTTGGCGTTCGGGGATATTTTGATGGCTTACATGCCCATGAATAACCCCGACGCGTGTTTATGCTTGATTCGATTTATGACGCGAAATTGATTTCAAAGCTAAATGATAAGATTTTCATAAAAATCAAGCAAAAGTAGGATATTAGAATCACGAGGTTAAAATTTGTGAAATGTTAATGAATGTCGATTCCTATCTAACGAGAAAGCTAAAGAAAAAATCGTTCTCAAACATCACAAAAATCTGATTTTAGAAATAAGTAACGTTTTATTAAATCTTTGTGCATAGGGTGAAAGAAATTCTAGAAATTGCCCGATCATTTCACGAAAGCAACGTATAGATCTCGATTCCTATTTTGACAAAGGTTTAAAACTCTTGTTTTGCCAAAACGACACCTAACGAAAATCTCATAGTTTTGACAATTAAAATCAAACCTTTCTCATAAAGCTTTCTCGTGTATGCCGAAAAGACATTCCGAAGCATTCTCAAAGTAAAACACGATTTTCCCTAAAAACCAAATGATTCTTTCATACAAATTCACCACAACATTCACATAGGTACACACACACACACACGCGCACCTACATACACATATTCATGAATTAAAGGATAGGAAAGCATCAAGATTGCGGTAATCGTGTTTCACGGAAGTCGAGGGGTGCCTAACACCTTCCCCTCACTTAAGCAAGCCCCCGAACTCTATGAATCTCGATTCGCAGACCAATTAATTCGGAGTCACATATGAGCCAGCGATTTATAAAACACGAAAATTCGGATGAGTTGGTACATCCATTTCAAATATACCAACTGGCGACTCTGGTTAATTGGCTCATCATAAAACACGATCTTTCAAAATCCCGTCGACATCAATGCCGACCATTTTCCCAAAATCACCAAAAAGGGCTAAAAATAGGAAAAGGGAAAGAGACGAGAAAAACCCGGCGTCGACAGCTGGCGACTCTGCTGGGGACATTAGAGGGCTTAAGCCGCATTAAAATCTTGATGCTATTCTATCCTTTAAAAATTCATGAATATGTGTGTGCATGCGATATTTTGATCTTTTGTGTTTTGTTGTGTGAATGCGTGTTTTGTCCAATGAATGAATGATTGAATGGAATGGCTTTACTTTAAAGAAATCATTTGCATACGGTGAGGACGATGAATGTGAATGTATGTTGAGAGAGTACCTCCTCCTGAGGCGAACCTGTCGGTTGCTTATTACTGGACTCGATGGGGCTGCTCCCCGGAGATGGCTCAGGAAACGCACCACTCAAATCCGCTCCAATCGAAAGGGCTCAAACGAGTAGATTGCGAAGATTTGGGAACCTTCATGCCGAAAAGCCCGTGAGAGTAACCCTAGGATAGGTCAGCCCCAGATTAACCCAACGCAGGATAAGTATCTTCATGCCCTTTTACGTTTCTACGTATAAATGCCATAATTCCATTGCAACATATTCATATATGCGTCCCCTTTATGTCAAAAGAAAATACTAACCTCTGTGTTTTGCAGGGAACGACACGGGAAGCATAAATCATATCTAGCATGTATTACTTCAATAAAGAACCGCTAACGAGTTGTTTTGCAGAAAAAGATTAAAAAACCCAAAAAAAAAACATACAAAAAATTTACAGTTTTAGCATGCATCCATGTTTTCATTTCCCCGGGACTAAACTTCGAACCGTTGTCTCTGCAGGATTGCTCCTCAAACCCGTTCGCAGTCTAAGAAAGCCCAAAATTCTACATCTGAAATGGCTGATATTCCTAATCATAGTTCCATATCTCGGGAAGAGTTTGATGATTTTAAAAGACAGATGATGGAAATGGCCACGATGCTAAAAGAGCAATTCTTACTCAGACAGGATACGCCAAGCCAAGGACCACATAATATTCCACCACCGGGGGGTGACCAGAATCCTCCTAAAAATGTTGTAAACCTGGGTAAGGATGACCAACCCCAACTCAAGGACGAGCCAGTCATTACGAGGGCCGTTCCCATACCTAGCAGGACAGTGATTACTATCCCAGAGGAAGGGGACAATGACGACCTTCGGAGAAAAATGAAACGCATGGAGGAGACCATCCAATCTCTAAAGGGCATAGGCTCCCTGGGCAGGGTTAATTATTCGGATCTATGTGTTTTCCCCGGAGCCAGATATCCAGAAAAGTTCAAAGTTCCCGAGTTTGAAAAGTACAATGGAAAGGGAGACCCCTATACACACTTGAAAATATACATTGGAGAACTCGGGTCTTATGCCGAAGACGAGGGGTTGAGAATGCAACTATTCCAGAAAAGCTTAACAGGGGAGGCAAGAATCTGGTATGCTCGCCTCGACAACGCCCGAATCCACAACTGGGAGGAATTGGCCCATACCTTCTTAACCCAATACAGCTTTCAGGCCCAGATGGCTTTTGACAGGTACCAAATGACAAAGGTTAAAAAACAGCCTAGGGAGTCCTTCAGGGAATATGCGCAAAGATGGAGGGGCATGGCTGCCCAGGTAACTCCCCCGATGAGCGAATCAGAGATGGTAATGACCTTTGTAGACATTCAGGAGGCACCGTATTATGAGAGGGTCATCTCGGGGATTGGAAGACCTTTTGCGGAAATGATTAAACATGGAGAGATGGTTGACATGGGGTTGAAATCGGGTAAAATCCGGGATCTTACTGCTTTAGAAACTGCTGCCGAGCAAATACAAAATGGAAACTATGGCAGCACTTCCCGGAGAGTCCAAAAGAGGAAGGAAGAGGATGTCTCCCTCATCCTACAAGGGTCGTCCAGTAAAGCAGAAAGCCATCTTCCGGTACAGGCACAGAGGGGAGGGCCACCCCGACAGCCCAATTTCTCAGATCAAAGAGCAGAGGGGCGAAGAAGATATGAGGCCTCGCAAAACCGAGTATTCACCCCGCTCGGGGAGCCGCTTGAACGAGTATTAGCGGTATTAGTAGCCCAAAAGAAGATTGTTGGTTTGGCACCCCCGAGTGACCCAAAGGGTAGAAGGTTTGACCCGAGCAAGCGGTGTGCATACCACTCCAGTTCCCCTGGCCATGATACACAGGATTGCTGGACGTTAAAGCATCGAATCCAAAACCTGATTGACAGTGGAGAGATTGTGGTGGAACAGCCGGATTCCCCGAATGTTAAGGCAAATCCCCTGCCAAGACATGATGGAGGGGGAGTCAATGCGACGGAGGCAAGTGAGGCGGGGGAGCCGCCAAGGTTGAACTATGTGCAGAAAGTTGAGGAGATGATAAATGTGATACATGACCATGGGAGTGCGAGGGTAACGCCCATCAAGTTGATAGGGGTAAGTACGAATAACATAGAGGGACCTATCAAGTTGACAGCTCCGAGGCCCATCATTTTTGCTGCAAGGCCACAACTCCCTATCAGTAGTCTGAAGACTGTACCCTGGAATTATGGGGGAATACCGGAGGAAGCGGCCAGTTGTGCTTCCGTGACGACCAGGGGGAACCCCTTATATCTTCCCGGGCGAGTCCTTGAGAGCCAAAGGAGGAAAAATGAAGAGGTTTCCGAGGAAAGGGCCATAGAGTTTTTGAAAAGGATGGATCACCCAGAAACGAGGGGGATCCAGATTTTAAATGAGGAATCAACCCTAACATCAGTCATGGACTTGGTGTTGTCATCCAATGAGCATTGCAAAACCCTGATGAAGGTTCTGGAGGAGGCATTTGTGTCCAAAGAAATTAGTGAGGAGGGTTTCGGCCAGCTGATAGGCCCACTTATTGGAAACCGATGCAATATCCTTTACGGATGAGGACATTCCCAAAGAGGGAAGGGGGCACCGAAAACCGCTAACACATCGCGGTAATCTCCTCAGGATATGTCATGAATGGGGTGCTGATCGACGGGGGATCGGCATTGAAATATATTGTCCTCTCAGCACGCTGAAGAAAATGAACATCAGTCCCAAGCGCCTACGGGCCAGTCATGTGGTGGTTCGGGCTTTTGACGGATCCCAGAGGGATACCATCGGAGAGATAGAATTGCCAGTGGAGATAGGGCCCTGTACTTTTGATATATATCCTTCCAAGTCCTAGATATTACGGCAAGCTACAACCTGCTGTTAGGGAGGCCGTGGATACACATGGCCGGGGCAGTTCCCTCCACGCTCCACCAACAAATCAAGTTGATCATCGATGGGAATCTGGTAACAATCTCGGCCGAATGTGATGACCCTTCTCCTCCCAGGAGTGGCCTACCAGTAATCAACGTGGATGAGTCAGCGGCGCCTGCCAGCTTTCAAGCACTAGAGATTAGCACTCCCCATTATAGATGCCTGGGAGCTCCAGCTGTGAAACCAAGGGTCTCTCCGGAACTCACCTTTGTGGCCAAGGAAATGATTAAAATGAACTTCCAACCTGGACAGGGACTAGGGAAAAGCAGTCAGGGAATCACCAAACCCATCCACCTACCACAGCAGATAGGCAAAGCAGGATTGGGATACCATGTGGGCGCAGTACGGGGACACCGTCAGGGTGCGACTCCGATTCGACTAGTTGGCAGTCCAGTGACCAAAGTCGACAATAAGCAGGGGATCAGCGGACCTGTGATTGGGGCAGGGAATGAAGAGTTAACCCCCACATGTAATGAGTCGGCCCGGAGAGAAAGTTTCCTGCAGGAGGTCGCAAAAGAGTTTGAAACCAAATGCTACATCCCCGGACAATCAACAAGCAGTAAGGAGGGGACGAATATTATCATACCACCGGGAGCCCAACAAGTTGTGCCTGTCATCGATTGGGCAGGACTGATTATTCCTGGAGAGGGTATGGAGGAGAACTCAGGCGACGTATCCGTAATCATCGGGGAGGTGTCCGATGTGAGGACCTCTTTCATCCAGCGCATTTCAGCTGACCTGACCATCGACAATTGGACCCAGAAACCAGTGATATCCAAACAGGGGTAAAGCTCGACGTCAGGGTGGTTGACCCCAGATGATGGGGGAATGAAGAAGTTTTATTTTGTTGTGGTTTTATTTCTGCATAATTGTGTCGTTTCTTCGTGTTATTTGAAATTGCGATCATCGTGAAAAATGACTTATATATGACAAGTATTTTGTTTTATGTCAGGTGTACCAATTTGAGTATTCCTTGCCTAACAAATGATCTTTCAAATTTGAATGGTGATTATGATTTTGACATTGAGCTGGATTTCGATTTGATGGGCATTGAGCAAGACGAGACAGATTACGACGACGCACCTGATGAGATCAAAGGATGGGTCGAAGATAAACCCAAACCCAATTTGGACCAAACCATCACCGTTGATATTGGAACCCCTGACAATCCAAAAGAACTCAAGATAGGGACAGACCTTAACCCCAGCCAAAAAAGCAGAAATAATTGAGTTTACTAAGGCCAATATGAGGATGTCTTTGCGTGGTCGCACGAGGATATGATCGGATTGTCCACCGACATTGTGGTGCACCGGTTACCCATCAAGGAGGGTTTCAGGCCTGTCAAGCAGAAACTAAGGAAGTTGAAACCTGAGTGGAGCTTAAAAGTGAAGGAAGAGATCATCAAGCAGTTCAGGGCGGGAATCATTATGGTGTCCACTTACCCGGAATGGCTATCCAATGTGGTCCCAGTGGCTAAACCTGGAGGAAAGGTGAGGGTATGCGTGGACTACAGAGATCTAAACAAGGCCAGTCTCAAGGACAACTTCCCGGTGCCTTTCATACACATCCTGGTGGATAACACAGCCCAGTACGAAATGTACTCTTTTGTGGATTGCTTCGCAGGATATCATCAGATATTGGTGGCGGAGGAAGATCGGGAAAAAAAAAACCGCATTCATCACCCCCTGGGGCACTTTCTGCTATAGACAACTGGCTTTTGGCCTCACAAACGCGGGGGCTACTTATCAGAGAGCCATGATGGCCTTGTTCCACGATATGATGCATAAGGAGATAGAGGTCTACGTGGACGACATTATTGTGAAATCGAAGGTAGAGTCCGATCATATAACTCATCTCAAAAAGCTATTCGATCGGCTCAGGAAGTACAATTTGAAACTCAATCCAGCCAAGTGTGCTTTCGGAGTACAATCGGGCAAGCTCTTGGGTTTCCTGGTTAGTGATCGGGGCATTGAGTTGGACCCAGCAAAGACTAGGGCCATTGAGGATATGCCAGCAACCTCGCACAGAGAAGGAGATAAGGGGATTCCTGGGGAGAATAAACTTCATCAGCCGTTTTATATCTCACTTGACGACTACATGTGAGCCGATTTTCAAATTGTTAAGAAAGGGTGCTTCCCAAGAATGGAATGAGCAGCAGTTAGTGTCAGAGGGCTTTTCAGATCATTAAGAAACAACTGACGGAGGCACCAGTGCTGGTACCCCCGAAGGATGGGATCCCTTTGTTTATGTATATATCCGTCAACACCATCGCGATGGGATGTATGTTGGGACAGAAAAATGAGGCGGGTAAGGAGCAGGCCATCTATTACCTCAGCAAAAGATTTAGCCAATGTGAGCAGAATTACACTCCCATCGAGAAGACTTGTTGTGCTCTGGCCTGGGCCGCGGGAAGATTACAAACACTACCTGCATGGGCATTCAACGTAGCTGATATCAAGAGTGGATCCCCTAAAATATATTTTTGAAAGGCCCATGCTGAATTGTCGATTATCCAGATGGCAGTTAATCTTACAACAGTTTTGACATGGTGTACGTGACCCAGAAGGCCATGAAAGGGCAGGGAATTGCAGATCAGTTGGCAGAAACCCCGTCCGGAGGGACGGAGCCTTTAGAAACTCCTCTTCCGGGCGAGGATATATTTTGGGGTATCGCACGAAAAATGTGATGACGAGGGACAATTCTGGAAGCTGTATTTTGATGGTGCCATGAATGCCGAGGGGGCAGGAGCCGGAGCGGTCTTAGTCTCTATCACCGGAGAACAATACCCCTCCCGTGGCCACTAAACTTCGTTTCAGCAATTCGAACAAACACCGCTGAACTGAATACGAGGGGTGTATCTTGGGACTCCGATTGGCCCGTGACATGGGAGTAAAAAGACTAGCGGTGTTCGGGGATTCAGAATTGGTAATCAGACAAGCAATCGGGGTATACAACACTAAGGAGCTTCGGTTACTTCCATACCATCGTTGTGTCACCCAGCTTATGCAAGAGTTCGAAGATATCGCCTTCCGCCATATTCCTCGGGGACGAAATGATTTTGCCGATGCATTTGGCGACTTTGGCTTCCTTAATCCACGTGATCAAGAGTAGGGACAGTCCACAGATTTGAGATCACCGTACAGAATGCCCCCCGGGCATATGAGGAAAAATGTTGGCAGTGTGTTATCAACGAGGTGGTGTTGACGAGGCAGCCCTGGTATCACGACATAAGGGAATATCTGAGAGACAGATCCCTTCCCGATCAGGCAAATCGGACTGAAAGGATGAGAATTCAAAAGATGGCGATGAAGTTTTACCTGAGTGGCGATTCACTTTACAAAAGGGATGCGGGTTGGGACTGTTGCAGTGTGCGTAGATGAAACACAGGCCCGAAAGATTATGAATGAAATACATGGTGGAGTGTGTGGGCCCCATATGAGTGGACCGATGCTTGCCAAAAAGATTTTGAGGGCAGGGCATTATTGGTTGACGATGAGGGCCGATTGCGAAGATCATGTCAAACGATGTTATCAATGTCAGGCGCACGGTAATGTGATCCCATACGCCTCCCCATGAACTACACACTGTATGACCTCCCCCCGTGGCCATTTTCGATGTGGGGAATGGATTAATCGGACCAATAGAGCCCAAAGCAAGCAACGGGCACCGGTTCATTTTCGTCATGATCGATTATTTCACCAAATGGGTAGAGGCAGCTTCTTTCCCTAAAGTAACTCAGGAGGTCATCGTCAGCTTCATCAGGAATAATGTCATTTGCCGATATGGGCAACCTGAGGTTGTGGTCTCCGACAATGCCAAGAATTTAAACAACGCCCTCATGAAGGGACTGTGTGACCAGTTTCAAGATTAAGCATCTCAATTCCGTCATCTACCGTCCTAAAGATGAATGGGGCAGTGGAGGCTGCCAATAAGAACATCAAGAAGATCATGGCGAAAATGTCTGCCAATCATCGGGGATGGCCGGATCTGTTACCCCTCACCCTGCTGGCATACCGAACATCCACGCGTACTTCTACGGGAGCAACCCCTTACGCCTTGGTATATGGAATGGAGGCTGTCCTGCCAGTTGAAGTTGAGCTGGCGTCCCTCAGAATAGTGGATCGATGCTCAGATAAGCGAGGAGGATTGGATGCAAAGTCGATACGACCAATTGGCCCTAATTGATGAAAGGAGGGTGGCTGCTGTTTGGCACGGCCAGCTATATCAACAGAGGATCTCCCGATCATACGACAAAAGGATCAGACCTCGGAAATTCAAGGAGAATGACCTGGTGCTAAAGAGAATCATGTCTTGTCAGGACGAAGCCAGGGGGAAGTTTGCCCCGAATTGGGAAGGACCATTCGTGATTAAGAAAGTGCTGTCCGGAGGAGCCCTCATATTGCAAGAAATGGATGGTGAGGTATTTCCACAACCCCTCAATGCTGACTCGGTGAAGCGGTTCTACGCCTAAATCATCCTTTCTGTTTTTCCTTCGAGAGCGAACTACGTAGGACCTGATCTCCCAACTTGTGGGGGTACGTAGGCAGCCATCATGGCGCGGTCCGATCCTTTAAAAATAATCCTTTCCCCAGCCAAAAAACCCATTTTCGATAGCCAGATAAAACCTTCCTACACCCTCAAAACCTTCTCAAAACCAACTGCCTAATCAGTTTCATCCCAGAATACATACCCTGATCCAACCCAAACAGTTATCCAAAATCTGAGATTCAATCCGACGAAATCAAAAGGCGTGCGGCGGCAATATCTGTCAAATCTCCATCAAGTCTTGAGGAAAGAAAGAAGGCGAAATGTCAAAATCATGGTCAGTTGGATAAAATGATGATCCAATGGAGGGCAATGATACGACAAAAGGGGAAAATGGCTAAATTTAAATCGCATGTCTATATATATATAAGTCGTTTTATTACAAGATTTCTCTTTCAATAACTGATGAAACCAACATAGTCTATGCAGGAAATAAAATAATCTACAAATCTGAAACTAGCTGGAGCAGGATGGACAGGGTGGTGGATAGATCTGAAGCATCAACATCTCCTGCAATCTGCTGCCCCATCATATCAAATACGATCCAGTAAAGCGGTTAGCTCGGCTGACAGTCCCAAAATGAGCATCTACCACTGCCCTGGTCTGAAATACAATGGCCTCTCTATCAGCAATGGCAGCATCTCTAGCCCGAATGGCCTCATCTCTCTCGGCAAGGGCGGCATCCCTCTCGGCTTCAGTAGTAATCAGGGCCAGGCGGAGTCGAGAATCCTCAGCGACCCGACTCGGGGCAGAAATCGGCCTAAAATGGAATGGTCTGTGGGTATCTTCTGTGAAAATCACTCCAGAGTCATCAAAGGGCCCAGTCCGACTCAAACTAGCCGAATCCAGGTCTCCACGCAACCACTGTACGTAGGCAAATGTCTGGATGTGACAAGCTCGCACTATATTCGGCAAAGATCCTACGATCCCAACAGCTCGTATACCGTGCCAATAGATTCCCTCTCTGTACAGGATGATATAAGGAATCGGTATGCGGCTGCACCCGCGAAGGGGTTGTAAATCCTGTGTCTGAATCAAACTGCCCCATAACCGCCAGGGGATGATAGGTCGTCACACCCCTCAGCCCCAGCAATGGGGATGAAATCCAGGTCGGGCACATGAGTCAAGAAGCTCATGAAGGAGCAATAGCCCGAGTAGACCAACAGGGTGAAAGGGATCCTCAATAATAGACAAAAAGGATGTCCAGGAGGCCACATCAGTACAGCTCACGGGACGAAAACGAAAACTGCGCGGCTATGTTGTGACTGAAGCAAAACCCTTGGCGACGGAAATGGCCGATGGGACTAAGATGACTCATGAACCACACATACAGCAAAGTCGAGCTCCCTCTGAAGGCTGCTCTGCCTCGGAAGGACGGCAATATGTGGGCTGACATATAGGTATCCGCCAATATTCATAGGAAGAATGGTATGATCCTCCCGGAGGGCTCGAACGGCCGCCACAATCCGCATATCCAAATGATCGGGTCCTGCAGGCAAATACAAAATTGAGATAACACAGGCCATCAGAACGTCCACTCTCAAGGCATCCCAACGCTCCTCGGACACGGAAAAGTCACCGAGGAAAATACGGAAACTGTCAGGTGAGCCAAATCGGTCAATCAAGAATTGAAGAGGAACCATATGGTCCCGATATGATTACCGGGTAATAAGACAGCCCTCCGCAAACCGGTGAAAGTCAAGAATTGAACGGCGCATGGAACCAACTGTGACCCTGGCACAAGGGTTCGTCCAACGGCAAGCCGGTAAAGCGAGCATACTCCTCAAGGGTGGGGGTCAGCTCTACGGTCCCCCTAACCTAAACACCTGACGAGCAGGGGCCCAATAGCTCAGAAGACCATCCACAAAGCCCGCTGGCACCTGATAGGCCAGTAGTAAGGACCAAGAATGTCCCAAAAGACCATCTGCGATAATCCTGTCTGCCGGCAGTAAAACTGTCCAACCAGCGGAAGAGGCTGCCGACCAACCCTGTGGGAGGAATGGAATCCAAACGAGTCACAGCATCCGAGGATGACATCTGAAAAAATAGTATCAAAAAAGACTGTACAGGGGTCATTCTCTACCCATAAATAAAAAGCATGCATCATACAGTTAATAATAAAGCAGGTGAATCCCATAAAAATGAAAAAGAAGACTGTGCATAAATAAATAAATGAGTTCAGTACATAGTGCATAAATTAAAAAAAAAAAAAAAAAAAAAGAAATCTAAGCAGGTGCTGATACAAAGGGCCCTATCCTATCCTGGTCTAAATAAAATCAGTATCGTCTATGAAAGCAGGATCCTCGACCTGATCCCCTGGAGTCGTCGAGCTCGGAGGCCCAATGTTCCATATCAGGGATGTAGGGATGCGCTGTGGCATCAGATGAACTCGGCCCTGCATCATAACCTGCACCGTCAGGATCGTAGGTGTAAGCCCTCCTCCGGGGCCCGGCCCAACCCCCGAATAAACAGCGATAACTGATCTACCTGACGTGTCAATGCGGCGATCTGCTCAGCGGTGGGTGGGAGTCCGAACACAGGCAGCCCAATCGGTCATCGTCACCGAGCCTGGAACCATATCTCCAAGAAAGAAAAGTGGCCCGAGTCTGAGGACCGATGGTACGGGGCACCCACCACGTACGGAATGCATCACTCGTAGTGGGACCCGTGGAAAGCATGCCGACCGTCCTCCCCGGCAAGCATGATCTCCGAGGGCTGAGAATCCATGCGGGCCAGAAAGTGGTGAAGGAAAGGGTGTCTCTGAAGTGCGGGATTGCGGATCTCCCCAGTGAACGCATCTGAATGCGGGCGCTCTCCCCAGATACATCACTCCAGCCTCCAACACTCTGCCAAAGGTGAGGCGACGGGTTAGAATAGAAAGCTCGAAACTCCCGGCCGGGAAGGATTGCCCGTCATCAAACCCCACCACCACAGTCAGATGCTCGGAGAGGTAGGGAATCCCAGACAACGTCGGCAAGCCCGTGATCAAGCCTCCAGCTGAATACGACAATGTGCAAAAGCCTGCCCAGATCACGGGGACCTCCTCCAGAGTACTGTAATGCCATCGCCGTCGCCCAGAGGATAAGTGGGTCCGGAGCCCAGAGTAGTGATAGGCCTCCAGGACAAATGGCAGCCGCTCCGTAAGGAAGTAAGCCCAGAACTGGTGGAATAGAAACCAAGACAGGGCATGAGTCACTATCAAATAACAGAAAATGAGATGAAAGGAAAAAGGAAATACAGTAAGAGAGAGGGAGGGGGGGGACTCACCAACCAGAAAAATGGTAGAAAGCCGAGCCAGGCATCCAATCTGTCCCTCTGGAGCGTAGAACGCATGCCGTGGGAGGAAATAGGCAAAAGGTTGAATGACCCCCCAGTCATAATCACCGAGTAGCCTCCACATCTCTGGACCGCTCCGTATACGCACGCTGGAAAATGAATGGTGGAGGAGTTGTGTCCCACAGAAAACAACCCCTCATGATATCAAAGGAACAGGCGTCGGTAGCAGAATGGTCCCCTGGTGGCCCCTGATCTGCTGGGAATAGGCAGCGCATAGAGACCCCCCCCGACTGCATCGACCTGCCAAGGCACTACCAGATCGGATTACTGCGGGCCCTTAAAGGACCCGGTCCTCAGCACGCGAAAGCCCAGCAAAGCTCGAACCTCCACAGGAAGTGAATTATCAAGATCCAAGGGGGGACGCGAGGAACCCGGTAAACCTCAATGCCAGTAATGTACCTCCAGTCCCCATGGGGTCAACACGACCTCGCAGTCGAGGGAGATGAAAGAGACTGCGTTCTGGTGGAACCATCGCTCAGGATAAAAGGCCCCTCCATGTAACCCCAAGGGGCACTGGCAGGGGGATGCAAATAGCGAAAAAATGTCGGAAGCCCCAAGAAGTCCACCATCACGCCCGATACTCCACCTACACTGGTGCAAGGGGCCGCGTAAAGGGAATAGATGTTGAACCAGTTTACCCCTCGCCTGGGGTAAAAACTCAGGGGTACCCCTGGGGCCAATCACCAAGGGTCAATCCGGGTAAAAGGAGAATGGTGAAATTGGAGGAATGAAATCAAAATAGAGCTGAAGATATACCTCTTTACCCACGAAGATTGGCCGAGGGGTGACGACTGAGAATTCCCGACCCAAAAGGATCGGGTATCTGCGACAGAGGCGGCACAGAAGGAGCCTCGTATGGAGTAGATGGAGCCGGAGTGCTGGAGTGGATGGCCCCTCTGCCGCGACCTCAACGGAGGGAACAGCCTCCTCAACGTCCGGATGACACCAGAACGAATGACAAGCCTCCGTCAAACGACGAAGCCTGACGGGTCCGAGGAGGAACAGGAGCGGGTGCAAGCCACGTACGACCGGCGAACACCCGAAGGTCCCGAGAGGCGGAGGAAGCGACTGGGGCGCATCCAACGATCCATAGCTGGAAGAGAAAACGAGCGTAAAAGGAAAGGTAAAGTTTCCTTTTAAAATTGTGTAATGAACATTCTAAATCTTCTAGCCTCATCATACGGTGATTTAATCGCAACATGATGCATGTCAAAAAAAAAAAAAAAACAAAAAAAAAAAAAAAAAAAAAAAAAAAAATACAATCGGCAGAGGTTCCGTTTGTAAATTTAACATCCCTGGCATTAAGCCAAACATGGTTTTCCATCAATCAAGGCCTCAAACAGATTTAAATTGCATTCATAATATGTTAATTACAAGCATGTAATGCATGATTTTATTGCAGAAATAAGGGAATAACAAGTACTGTGGAGGACCCTAACGCCTCATGATACATATAAGGTAGGGAACTCACATAGTTGATAACAGTAGCATGGTATATAGGATGGGTACATTACAAATTTATCATTGGTAAAGCAAAGCATTTGTGATCTCTAAACATGCCAATAGTCAAATGTTATAGCAAAACCCTGACAAAATTGGAAAAGTGTAACCGGTCAAAGTGTTACCTGTAGTGGTGATAATCAATCCCTAACCTACCGGAACAAGTTTTTGGCAGGAACAGTTGGAAAAAAAATCCGATCAAAAAGAGAGCCCTTGCGAACAAGAAAAATCGAGAGAAATCTCTTTGGATTAACATGTTGAAAGTGACAGATCTGGAGGATCCCCCCCCGCGTTGGATTTAAGGCCCGATCATCGGCCCCAGATCCATCGCGCTGGCCGCAAGGATCCAGCTGCGGCTGGGCCGGCAGATCCATCTGCGGCTGGCCCTGGGTGGGTCCCCACCTGTGCTCCCCTTGCAGCCATTTGACGTGTTTGACAAGTGAATAAGTTTGACGAGATGGAGTGTCACCCGGACGACGATACCCTACCTCGGCCCCGACAGGACGATCGAACCACCGGCGATCGATAACCGGCGATTCAAGAGAATGGAAGTGACCGGCGACGATGAAAACCCGGCCTCCGACAAGATAACCGACCGGCGACGATAACCGGAAGGTTACGAGATGGGTGACCGGCGACGAGTCACCCAAACCCCGGCCCCGACATGACGATCGACCCCCGGTCGACGATAACCGGCGATCAGCGAGAATGGATGACCGCCGACGATAAACCCCGGCATCCCCGACAAGATAACCGACCGGCGACGATAACCGGAGGTTACGAGATGGGTGACCCGCGACGGATATACCCCCGCGCCCACCGACATGACGATCGGACCGGCGACGATAACCCGCGATCACGAGAATGGATGACCGGCGACGATAACCCGGCATCCGACAAGGGATAACCACAACCACCGCGACGATAACCGGGGGTTACGAGATGGGAGACCGGGCGACGATACCCGGCGCCCCGACATGACGATCGAAGCCGGGCGACGATAACCGGCGAGCTCCTAACCCACGAGATGGATGGGCCCGGCGAACGATAACCGGCTCCGACAAGATTAACCAACCGGCGACGATAACCCGGGGGTTGCGAGATGGGGTTGACCGGCGACGATACCCCCGGCCCCCCGCACCGAGGAAACGATCGAAAACCGGCGACGATAACCGGCGATCACGAGGGGTTGGGATGTCCGGACGACGATAACCGCTCCGACAAGATATCCAACACCGGGCGACGATAACCGGGGTTGCGAGATGGGGTGAACCCGGCGACGATACCCGCGTCCCCGACGAGACGAATCCGAAAACCGGCGACGATAACCGCCGGCGATCACGAAGATGGGATGTCCGCGACGATAACCGGCTCCCGACAGATAACCAAACCCGGCGACGATATCTAACCGGGGGTTACGAGATGGGTGACCGGCGTACGATAACCCCTGGCCCGCCGACATGGACGGATCGACCGGCGACGATAACCGGCGATCACG